>OZ025248.1:64808009-64840412 GCA_964019135.1 Arenicola marina
TATGGAGGGTGGGGGGCGAACCGTGATGAGGTGACGAGAGGGTGCCGATGATCGACGCTCAGATTCATGCGACGACGAGAATGGGCTTCCGTTACCCCCCCCCCCCACCCCACTCCCCCACCCCCTTGCCGATGCCGACCCTAGCCGGTCCCCCGCCCCTCCACCGCTTTCTCCCGTTTTCTCGTCACCCGAAAGGAAACCGTTAAGGTAATAGGGGCGCGTCGCGTCGACTGACACCTAATGATAATCACTGACAGCTAATGATAGACACTGACAGCTAATGATAGACACTGACAGCTAATGATGGACACTGACAGCCATTGATAGCCACGGATAGCTAATGATAGTCACTGGCAGCTAATGATATTCACTGATATCTACTGCTAGTCACTGACAGCTAATGATAGTCACTGACAGCAAATGATAAACAGTGATAGCTAATGATGGACACTGACAGCCATTGATAGCCACGGATAGCTGATGATAGTCACTGGCAGCTAATGATATGCACTGATATCTACTGCTAGTCACTGACAGCTAATGATAGTCACTGACAGCAAATGATAAACAGTGATAGCTAATGATAGTCACTGACAGCTAAAGATAGGTACTGACAGCTAACGATAGTAACTGACAGCAAATGATAGTCACTGACAGCTAATGATAGTCACTGATATCTAAGGATTTTCACTGACAGCTACACATAGTCACTGACAGCTAATGATAGTCACTGATAGATAATGATAGTCACTGACAGTCACTGACAGCCATTAGCAGTCACTGGCAAGCCCCAGCCATGAATCCATGGCTATGGTTGAAGAATCATAGCCATGTAGCATTCTATAGTGAAAAATCAACTTCACATGACAAATTGAATTGTTTAAGTATAGCTGTCACAATTAGTTTCAACAATGTAAAAGTACTTTTCTATATATAATTGCTGATGTATGAACTCTTCCAAAGTTGTTAAAGTCTTCAAAAGGAGCTATAATTGCCTACTGGCATAAAAATGGACAACAACATGCCACCATTTTTTTACAGGAAGTTGTTCACTGCACATGTGCAAGGTCATCACATGATATTATAAGCCATGCTAATTGGTTCATTGTTCAGGGACCCAGTCATTGGGTCAGTGAAAACACATGTTTTCGTGTGAATTTCTGGTGACAGACTGGACTATTTTTGCCTTTCAAATAAAGGTTACTTATGTGATTAGTCATTGCTTGTCAGAAAGTAAAAAGAAAGGGATTAAGGTGTGTTTCTGTTATAAAACTTTTCCCACAGCAAAGGAGAATCAGAGCTACACTTGGTCAAAGTCAAACAACCCTGAAATAGGGTTGTTCCAGACCAGAATTTTACTATGGAATGCGACTAGGCTGTGTTTCAGCCCACACAGCCTAGGGTTCTGGGCTAGGCAAGCCCCGACAATCCCGGATAACCACCGACAGCCACTGACAACTGGCCGCCATCCATAATGAATGAGGTCGCTCGCTGCGGGTTGCCTGGGAACACCTGTGACTGGCTCCGCGAGCCCACCAGGAACGGGGGGTTCCCAATATCCAGGCGGATCTCCCTCCCTGCGATTCCCGGGAGTCCGCGAGGCTCTGCCCACGTACCTACCACCCACCGACCGACCGCCGGCAGTGGGGTGGGTGGGGCGGGCGGGCGGACACCAAAAACAGAGCGCTGGGCTCGCACCAACCCACAACCTGCGGCAACAACTCACAAAAAGCGCGCGTGTACTTCGTGTTGCACCAAACAGAAACTGCTGCCGTAAAAATTGAGTGTTACGGGGGCAAAATTTGTCGCTGGAAAGAAACAAGGTGTGGACGGGGGCGGGGGGGGGGGGGGGGGCTGGTGGGGAGGGGGCGCAATACTACAAGTCACTTTGATGGCGCTGTTAACCTTTTCGCGACTTGCACCCTGTGTCAATTTATTTGGCAACCATCGGCTTGCTCGTACGCAGTAAAAACGTGTGGGCGGGGACTAGAGGGCGACCCCCCCCTCATCTATCCTACTCCTCCTTCACTCCCATCTCCGTCTCTGCAATTACCACCCCCGTACCCGCCCACCCCCCACCCGGTCACTCCCTCACATCCAACCTCACCTATCCCCGCCTCCTTTACTGTCTCCCCCCCCCCCCACCGCCGCCGCCACCGGCTAGCCACCTTCATCCCTCTTCGCCCTGGGATACATGACCCTGGGCTGACGGCATGTACCTCCTGACTCCTCTTCCGGTAGTATCATCTCTAGTACCGTAACATTTGTCCATTGTCTCTGGGAAACATCTACCAGACTGTGTTTAAAGCAATATACTTACATGCGCCATCTTAGATTTTTTTACATTTTAGAATCAAGACTAAACGTATCTCAAAATTATGATGTATATATGTTTTATATCTCTGAGAGTCTGTAAAACAACAACATAAAACTGCGCGGTTGATTCATATCGCGCGGACGTGATAGCGAGCCGCGGTCGACATCACACAGAATACCGAACAGCGAACAGGCGCGCAGGGATATAAAACCTGCCACCAACGTCTGATCCGGTGACCAAATTGCTTCACTCCGGATAGCCCACAGTCTTTCTGGATTTAAATTCAAGTATACTTATTTGACATGGGGAAGAGGTTGGTAATACCAACAATTACATATCTTGCGTTAACCCTGCAGTGAAGACTACATCACTACTCCTTATGAATCATTTCGCAGCCGCAAAAGCCCCTGTCTCCATGCATGAGACCCCACGAGGTGGCAGCAGTTCACTCATCTCAGAAAGTCTGGTGAGCGGTCGCTCCATCGTGTGAGTAGCGTACGAGTTATTTGCATGCGTTTGATCAGTTTAGGGCTGAGCAAGTCAACAAAAGACCGTGTCATTGAGCTGGGGACTGTGGTCTATGCGGGCGCGTTATGAGGACTGTCGCGTTCCTCCACATCTGCACGGGCGCGTTATGAAGTTGGGTTTTCTGTTTCTGTAGCGAGCGAGCTGGCGCTTTCTTGTCACTTCCATACCTTACGATAATATATGTCATATATATATATTTATATATATAAATATAGATTGATAGTTAATATATTGTGTGGTATATAATATATTATGTGGTATATAATATATTTTATGAGTTATAATATATTATGTGAGTTATTATATATTATGTGAGTTATTATATATTATGTGGTATATAATATATTATGTGGTATATAATATATTATGTGGTATATAATATATTATGTGGTTTGTAATATATCATATGATATATAACATAGATAACAAGGATCATGGTGAGCTATTTGTGGTGAGCTGCGGTCGTAGTTTTATAGTTAGAGTTAGCCAGAGTCAATCTCACCTCACTGCCGTCACTCCTCGTGGTTAGCGACACCAATCATACCGATCGCTAGTGTTTTTAAAGGTTTGCCTTCATTTGTTCATTTTAAATGACGAGTCATATAAACCACTGCGGTCAATTCTGTCGACAAAGCATTTTAAAAATTCGTTGTCATCCATACCATTACCGAGAAGTCTGTCCGTGTCCACATACACCGGCCTCCGAAGAATGTCTGTGTGACATAAATGGGATAAATATCCCATGTCCTTCTTCGCAAAGAGTATGGGGTAACTCCCGGGGACATGGCTCCGCTCTCCCATGGACTAACCCATGGGTTAAAGCGTTCTGAATATACGACAAGCCGAAGAATGAACCTTGTCTTTTACCCCGGTGACGGCGTCACTCGCACGTCAGTTCATCACGTCCCCGCTGCAGGGCGACTGGCGCTGTGAGCGGTTTGACATTCAACGACCTAGAATCAGAGGAGTTAGTCAGGGGGTGGATTGGGGGTCAGAGGGTAGGTAGGGGCTCAAGGGAAGGGCGGGGGGGCGGGGGGAGTGAGTCTAGAGAGGTGGTAGGGGTAGAGGGCGGCGAGAGGGCGGCGAGTGGGCGTATATGGGGTGTGTGGTAGGGGTGGGGGGGGGTGAACGGAGTGTGAAGGGGCAGGTAGTGAGTCTCGGAGAGTGAATGGGGTGGTGGGGAGGGTTGGCGGGTGGACGCAAGGAGGGGGGGGGGGGGTGGATCCAGATCGTTTTCTGCTGGCTCCTGACATCATATCGCTTTCATCTTCGCTCGGGGGCGTCCCTCCACCGTTGACACGTGACCGGGTCTACAAGGAAGGCTGCAGGTTTACTGGCGGTGGGTGGCGGTGAAGGGTTTGGTGGCGGGGGCGTGGAGGTGGCTAGCCGGGCTGTGGGAGGAGAGGTGGCTGGCCGGGTGGGGCGGGGCGGGCGCTGGCGGGAGGGTGAATGGTTTGGTGTCGGGGATTGGGAGCTGGCTGACCGGGGAAAGTGGGTGGGTGGGATCGCCGTTAAAGGTGAACTATAGGCGGCATTCGCTGAGCGAGTCTCCCCGGCACGTTCCTTCCGTTGTCCCGGGGGAAGTGTTCAAAGTACATTGAAAACGGCGTTTTTAATCTGGGATATGTATCTTACGGGATGGGATGGGGGGAGGGCGATGGCGAAGGAGGGGGGGGGGGGGTGAGGCGGGGTGGGGGGGGGGGGAGAGGTGCGGGGACGGACATGATCTGTATGGTCAAAGGGGGGGTGGAATGGGCTTTGGGGCAGTGGGGACTGCTGATATTATGATGAACGGTAAGCAGGGGTTCCTATTTTATGGTGTTTGCAGGTCCTGCCCTGAATAGATATGGCGAACATCATACGCGGCAACAGGGCCAGAAATGGGTGAATTGACCCCGGCATCCGGCCGCAAAGACGGGGCTTAAACCGGTCATCACTAGTCAATATACTGCCCTATGTCATCACAAGGCTGGGCGACTGAGGCGATCGCTTCCCGATACACTGCCCGGTGTCAGGTCATGTCTTCGGGGTGGGTGGGGCGACCATGGCAGAGGCAGAGGCAGGCCGCAGTCCCTTCCCTGTCGGTCCCATTGTCATTAGCTGACATGGGTCTCTCAGACAACCGCTTTCATCTCCAATGAGGGGCGCGAATGAACCCGAATAATTCACTTACGGCATTCACGTCCCGTTTATGTCCCCCTCTTCCTACCGCCTCACCCCCCCCCCCCCAGCCCCACCCCCACCCCCCATTCTCCTTAAATCCCTTTCTCTCCACGACGCATCACAGTTAAACTAAAACCAACACACGGTATCACGGCTCGACCTTCACTTTGACCTTGAGAAGAACAAGGACTCAGTAATGGCGCGTCCAGTCCGCGCATTTCCTGTCGCTTGGTGGGGCGCTGAAGCCTGAGGGAACTGCCCTAACCGGGTCTCTAACTCCCTTCCGCCCCCACCCCCCAAACCCTACCCGTTACGTCCTGCCTCGCCGGCTCGTGCCTTTGGGTGGGAGACCCGGTATTCCAGTCATCCGGGACCTGGCCGAGAAATTGCCGCCCATGGCGACGCCGTCTCGGCGACAGGGGCGGGAAGGTCTTCACTTCCCGCCAAATTAGAGAGACCCGCAGATGGGATATGAGGAGAATTGTGGCCCTGATCCCGCCCGTGACTGTAATCAGTCATAGGGTGATGGGTAGGGGAAGGGGTGGGCGTGGGTGGGCATGGTGGGGTGGGGGCACCTGGGAGCCACCTGGGCGGCCACCTGGGGGCCACCTGGGGGTCAGGGGAGGGGGACGTTGAGTATTGAGCGATTGAAAGGTTGCAATATTACATCTTCATCAGTCTGCTTTACCGACTTCGTTGAATCGTGTTGGCCAATCTATTACATTCGTCTTAGCCCTGGATTGTCATCGGGTTGGTCGTCTTTTCCTACTGCCATGTCGTCTGCTTACACTATCTGACTGCCATGTCATCTGCTTACACTATCTGACTGCCATGTAGCCTGCTTACACTGACTGCCATGCCGTCTGCTTACACTATCTGACTGCCATGCCGTCTGCTTACACTATCTGACTGCCATGTCGTCTGCTTACACTATCTGACTGCCATACCGTCTGCTTACACCATCTGACTGCCATGTCGTCTGCTTACACTATCTGACTGCCATGTCATCTGCTTACACTATCTGACTGCCATGTAGCCTGCTTACACTGACTGCCATGCCGTCTGCTTACACTATCTGACTGCCATGTCGTCTGCTTACACTATCTGACTGCCATACCGTCTGCTTACACTATCTGACTGCCATGCCTTCTGCTTGCACTGACTGCCACGTCGTCTGCTTACACTATCTGACTGCCATGTAGCCTGCTTACACTGACTGCCATGCCGTCTGCTTACACTATCTGACTGCCATGTCGTCTGCTTACACTGACTGCCATGTCGTCTGCTTACACTATCTGACTGCCATACCGTCTGCTTACACTATCTGACTGCCATGCCGTCTGCTTACACTACCTTACTCTTTGTGTCTTTTCCCCCGGGCTTTCGACCCCAGCCTGGCCGCACTATGCCACGCCAACGCAAAGCAGAAATTGTCTGCATTGATAAAATCGAATTTGTCCCCCTCTAAGTCCCATTGAATTCCGAATAAATTGGTTTATTATTTGTCAGGCCTAGAGGAAAAACGTTAGTTCTCCGTGGGTCGCAAATATTGGAGAAAGTCCTAATTATCCCTCGGTGGGAGGTAATGGTGCTGCGTACAGGGCGATGTGTGTGTGTGTGTGGGTGGGGGGTGGGGGGTAGAACATCAGACAGCGCCTCTCAGTCTGTCATTTCTTTGTGCGGGTGGGCGGACCTTCCCGGTGGAGAGAACTCATGTGGCCTCTGGGTGGGCCCTGGGTGGGCCCTCCCCCCTCCCGCCCTCCCTCTGCTGTACGTATTGAGAAAGGCAGCCTTTTTCTTGTTCTCTGTGGTAACTACGCCAGGCGAGGCTGGATACATGTCGCCGGCTTGGTTTTGAGACAGCCCCCGCAGGCTGGAGCAGGGTGGGGTCTGCGCATGATGAGTGGAGCCTACCCCTTCCGACCTGTGATCTCGAGACTGGCCATGTGTCTTTTCTGTTCCAGTGGTCCGTGTGACTAGCCCAGTGCTGCTTATCATGCTGCCATGGGCGACTGGCTATCCACTCCTAGCTCTGTTCATATTTTGCCGGGATAAGAAAGAAAGAAAATGCCATGAAAGCAGCAGCGCCAACATATGATATTTTATATCTTTTACATAGTTCATACTTGGAAATCAACTGTCGATATTAAAAGGGACACTAACTTGAAGGCATATTCGGTCCACGTATAAAGCCTACAGAAGCGACGATGCAAGTTTCTGAAATGGTGTAATTGTCCCTGTGGATCTCCGGTTCTCATAAGCGAAATTCATGAGCGAATGGTCAAAACATGTCGTCTGTACCGATTCCTCCGCTCCCCAAGCTTACTGCCTTGCCGCTTCTGTCGGTCTGGCGTATGGGGCGACGGGTCCACTGTGCCTTGGACATAAAACCGGAAACACTTTCGATCCGCCTTGTGACACCACTACATCCGGTTGAGGAATCCTATCGCCGTTATCGGGCGGTCACGTGACGTGGCGTGCGGTTACGACGCGGAAAGCGGCGGCGGATGGGGAAGTAGGGGAGGGGGGTGGGCGAGACTGCGGGGGGGGGGGAGGGCGAGGGTGTGGGTGGGGGAGGGCTGGATGTGAGGTGTGGGATAGCGTCTTGGGCGAATTTACTACAGTGTGTTTTGCTATAGGGCTATAAAGTCTCGTTCGCTTAGACTTCCGGTTTACTCATTTTGGGGACAAACAAACGAAGCACATGTTTGGAACGAGTTTAGAATCTCTGCGCACACTCGTATCCTGACTATCTGTGACGTAGGCGTGACGTGTATGTTACACAAAGAGAGAAACTGGGAACCAGACTACCTGCGCAAAAGCCAGGCGCCGAGGGGTGGGTCCATTGCGGAAGGCCTAGCGCTATGATTAAGAATATTTAAGAAACATAGCTTCACAAAACAGATAGATGACATTTTTTTTTTCGTTTGCGCCATCACAATGACGAATATTTGTTACGACGGGACAATACGACTGAGAAACTAACATTTTTGGGCATTTCCTACGAAAACGAGACATTATGACGTCACAAGGATTCTCCCCGGTGACAACGTTGGCGCAACGCTTCAAACAGAAAACTTACAAAAATTAAGAAACTTGGTCTTTTCGTGATCCAAAAGTGATACGAAAACATCCAACTGGTCTTATTTTATCTTTACCATTTGGTGTAATGAAGCACCCGTGTGTTGTTACTCCATGCACTGCACATTTTGACAGCGGATTAAGTCGATCACTTTGTTCGTCATTTTTGTTACCGCGGAGGCGCGCGAAACTCTATGACGTCACTCGCTGTTTGGTGAACTTGCGAAAGCCCGGGTGCAGGGCTAAATTTAGAACGTTATTTTTAGCTTTTGAGTGTTTTGAAGACGGACTTTTCCTTGTATATTCCCAAAGTTCTGCGCTTCATCGCCTCCAAATATTTTTACGTAAATCTCCCATAGCCATGTTTAGTGAAATGGTACTCATAGTCTTTACAATAAACGTGGAAAAAAATTGACTAATAGCTACCTATACTTCAACATGGAGCACGTGTGTTTGTTTGTCCCTAAAACTGAAGTCTCGCGGCCCGATTGCGAGAACTGTACAGCCCTATTGAGGAAAGAGCTGGCTAATTACATCGATGACTAGGAGAAGGCGTAGGGAGTCAGTGGTCTCTGCTATAGAAAAATGGGCGGCTGGCTACTAAAGCCCTATCTTTGTTCCACCCATCCATCCATCCACCCACACACAACCCCCGCCCTTTTCAGTCCTCTTAGCACTCGGCTTATCTTACATATGCCCCCCCTTCCCCACCCCCACCCCCACCCCATCCCCGCCCAAGCATACACCGTGCTTCCCCCAGGCTCCCGGATAGTGCAGCGAATGACAGACTAAAATCCTTGTAGACAGAAACCCTTTTCGCCACACAAAAACAAATCATCCCCAGGAAGCTGACAGCCACAATCTCTGCCAGATGACACCCTGGTCGGCATGGATACGGATGCATCGGAAATGGCGTCACAAATGTTCCTAACCTTGTCAACCTTGGCTATATATAGAGTGACATAAATTCCATACGGATTAAGGTATATATAGATTTAATTTTATTATTTCATTAGGTAGTTATAGATTTAATTTAATGTGATTTAATATAATTAGATATATATATAGATAAATAGGATATATATATATATTTAATTTCATTATGTAATTAGATATATATAAAGAATATATACATGTATGTATGGGTTCAACAGCTTCTACGCGCCAATATCATGTCAGTGTCCTTTAACATTAAAATGTTTAACACTATATTGTCTGAACAGTGAAATGGTACGTCATGAGAATTATTCGCGTGGGCCGGCGGATCATCCTATACCATGCAATAAATAAATGGATCAAACACAAATCTGTGACGCAAGTTACAAAACAGCTGTCAATGGCGATATTTATAGTTACATTTGATACACATATTACCTTCTCTGCTAAACATGGGTGGTTATCATTCATTTCAGCATGCCATGCACAGAATGTACAATTGGCTGGAAATAACTAGCTGTAATAATATATTATCTTATAAAACCATCATATCTGGTAACTACCCTCGTTTCATTTATCCAATTATGACAGGAGTCACTTTTTTCAATTCACTTCTCAATTCATAGTATTTTTTGAAACGGTGTTTCGTGTGATGCGGGTTTCGTTCAGTTCGGTCATCATCGCTAAACGTGTGGTGGCTGCTGAAAAACTAAACACGCACCACACAAGAAAACACGGGGCGGGGGGGGGGGGCTATCGGGTTATTGAGCCCTGTTGGTGACGGTGGTGAATGCCCCCCCCTTACCCCCCCCCCCCCCGCCCTAATGTCGAGATATGATGGGTTATCGGTAGGTGTCAGGTGTCGGCTCTGTCTTAGGCGTCGGATCCACTCACCCCGCTGTCTCTTCAGCCTTCCAACGGCCTTCCCTGCGGCTGAAAAATAAGTAACCTATTCATGGCATAGGTCGAGATATGTTTAACCTCCCCCCCCCCCCCCTCCCTCCAGCCGCTGCCTCCCATCCCTCCACTCCATCTCCCGATAGTCCCCTCCCCTCTCTCTCCCTAAATAGGGGGATACCTGGCAGCATGTTATTACTGTATGGAAATCAATGTGGGGAGCTTGCGGGGCGCCCCCCGGCGGCGGGAGAATGTCATCGTCAAAGGGGACACGATTCGGAGATGGCGGCGGAGGCTGAGTTCCTTCAGCCGCCATGTTTGTTTAGCTGCGGACTCCACTACTCTACTCACTGCCTGCGGTGTGGGGGGAGGGGGGTAGGATGTGGAGTAGGATTAAAGGTGATGGTGGTGGGGGTGGCGGTGGGAGTGAGTCCTAATATCTTGTGGGGTGGGGCACTGTCGTTGGCGGGTCCTCGAGGCGTGTCCCCCATGAAGTATGTATCCATTTACTTCTACCCCCCCCCCCCTTCCCTTGTTTCTGCCACCCCGAATGGGGGTCATTTTCGTAGAAGGTATTAATCCCCTATTATCGCCCGCTGATCAACTGCCCTATCCCCATCATATAAAGCCTACTTCAACCAACATGATGAGAGACCCAATGTATATTCTTTCCTACGATGGATGATGCTTAATAAAAATAAAAAAAAAAAATAAAAAAAAAATCTTTTCTCTCGCGCTTACCACAATCTGATTATGCACCCCTCACCCACGCCACCCCCCCCCCCCCTACCTGCCTGTCTTTTTTTATACCTGTCTCTCTCTCCCTCACCGAGTTGACCTTACGACCTTCGCTGTCGTCGAGTGATCCCACTTAGTTCCCTGTCTCGTGTTAACTATACCGATGGGAATGCCATGGCCCTGCCAAAGTTTCCTCGCGGCTCTAACCTCATTCTTCCCTACCCCCCCTCCCCCCCGCCCTCCCTGCCCCTGCCTCTCGCTACATCCCCACGCCCCTTCCTTCCGCCTCAGCACGGCCACTCTCGGTAGCAACACGTTAACTTCTTACCCGAGCTCACCCACTCCTCCTCCTCCCCCCTCCCCCCTCCCCCGTCCACCGCTTGCCTTGTTAAGACTGTCCTCGGCATCAGCGGAAGATTTATAACACTGGTTACGGCTCTGGCCGCTTGGGGGCGCCGTGGGGGTGATTGCTACATGCTCGGGCGAAGAAGAGACGAATACGGATCGGGCACGAAGACCTGCCTCCCCCTCCCCCCCCATCCCCCATCCCCCCTTCCCCGACCCTGACATCGCCCCCCACCCAACCACGTCCCGTTATCCACATTCGGGCCAACTGACCCTCCTCCCCACCCCATCCCACCCTCATCTCCCACACCCCACCCTCCATCCAGGCACATTTCATATTCACCTGTCAACATCCACTCCAGAGGGGCGCCACGCACACCGCCTTGGAGAGCGACCTGAATGATGACTGATGACGTCACGCGTGACGTCACGTACGTGGTAACGCGCACGCCGCCCGCGACACGTGGTCGGCACACGGGCCTCGTTCGCAAGCGACCGCTAGTCGACTAATGGTTGACGATTTGGTTGCCGAACGGTGACTAGTCCGACCATCTAGTCGACCGGAACGAACCATGCCGCCACCCACGGTTCCTCTGGTCGATTGTCGTCCAAGATGGCGGAGGGAAATGAGCAGTTAGCGGTGTTCGCGTCATCTTTGTGGCGTATACTCGATCTGTACCTTCGTTTGCAAGTTTATATACATTTAAACGAATTAAAATATAGCATGGTTCATACGTAATGGCTTATTTTGCCAATTTATCATGTTTTCGTGCTAAGTGTTCACATGATCGAACTAACTGTACGCACGTTTACAGTACCCTTATCTTTACTGTTTAGATTTTTTTTGGTGGTGGGGGGGGGGGGGTACTCCTCTGGTCACCAAGCCGATACAGTGAGGCTCTATGTCAAAGAACACAGGGTAAAATGTTTTCTGTAATACAATTCAGTGATGATCCAGGATTTTGCACAAGAGGGTCAGGACACACGGCGGTTAAAGGTGCTTGTTATTGTTGTTATTTCCGCCATGAGACGGTGTCAACCCTTTTTGACTATCCCGCGTTCGGCATTAGGCTGTAATGCGCAGGCGCAATGGCGAAATCTAGGTCAAGAAATAGTCGACTAGCTGTCGCTTGCGAACGAGGCCACGGTGGACGTCTAGATAGCCTGTCTCCTTGACGACCGCGAAGGGGAAGACAAGGACTGGCGAGAGGGAAGGGGGGGGGGGGGGCAGGTGTGCGCCAGGAGGAGGGATGCAGCAATAAGTGGTATATTTCCTTAAGCCGATTTAAAGTCAGAACCAGGTGAGGAAAAAAAAAAAGCTGACATCCTGCTACGAGCCGTTTTGCAGCCGTGAGGATGCAGTCCGCAGTCGCCACCCACAGCAGTTGTCACCCACGGGGCTCATGCGGGGTGAGGGCAAGGGTCGGTGGGGGGGTCGCCCTGGGGTTGAGTACGGGGGGCATCTTGGGAGCCCTGGAGGTGGGTGTGAAGGTCGCTGGGCGGGGGGAGTGGGGCGGGGGGGGAGGGGGGGGGGGCAGGACGGGTCTCCAGGCCTCTGCCATTCCGAGCGGCCGGTGGTAAGCCGGCTGTCAGTCCCCGGCGTGCCTCCAAGCCGAGCAGCCCGCCCGCCAGCCCGTCCGCCCGCCCGGCTATCAGGCCACCCACCAGCCAGCGAGCCAGCCAGCCTACCGCCACGGCACCAGGGACAATGTTCCGCCCACCACCTTATTAATGGCTCCCAATGAACCCTTATAACCGGCGCGGCGCCGATGCAATGGGCAGTCGTCCTTGCTGGCTAAGCCGGGAATAAGTACCAGAAGCATTATTACCACGACTGCCATCACCACCACCGCCGCCACCATCACCACCACCACTACCAGCACCACATACCGGCCGAGGCGGAAAACCAGTCACGGATGAATCTACATTGTGGCGACCACTGGAGAAATAACCCAACACCGCTCTCTTTAAATTAGCGATTCCTCCGCGCTGCTGTCATAAAACGTGGCCATGAGCTTCCAATTGCTGAGACCGTTGCGCAGTTAGAAAGAAGGCTTTTGTACCGCCCATTGACGACAGCTGGTGCCGGGAGACAACGCCGTCCAGGCCGGCAGCTAGCCACGACTGATGAGCTGTCCCCTGCAGCTCCCAACAGGATCTGGCTCTTGTCGGCAGCTTGCTGGCTGTCCGACCCACCGAAGGCAAGACTCCTGCTATTAACTCGGGAGTCATCGCTCAATTGGATGCGCGTCTTTTTTTCCCGCCATTTTCTTTCCCGCGCGCCCCTGGCGTCTATAACCCGGCTATCGTCTGCTCGATATCTTCCGACGGGCGGGATGCCCTGTCACTTGCGATAGGGCCCAAACATGTTCACCCACCACGTCCACAGTTTTACCAGCGAAATCAGTGCCGTATCAAGACGGATAAAAAAATATAGCGCTGCTGTCTCCGTGGCTTGCCGTCCGTATTGAGAGCGGCTTATATTTAGTATTGATGTGAAGTTCTTTGCTCTCTGCGCCTGAAGGGCGCCTGAAGGAAAGGAAACCCCCGTCGTATCTCCGTGTATCGTATCTCAGCGAACCACCTCATGGCCTCGCTGTAAGAGAACCCAGTGCCGAATACCAGGACCATTGTAATCCTTACGTGAGGTGCGCTGGCTTGAGTTGCTGGCTTTAGTTGCCCCCCGGAGGGTTGCATCTACCTGTACTGTAATTTATCACTCAGCTGGAGACCGTTACCATGGCGACGTCACCCCTCACCCCCATCCTACTCCCCCCCTTGAATGCCTTCACGGATTTCACGGGATCCAGACGCAGAATTAACTATTCGTCCGGATACGGTCATTGGCATTGTGTGTGGCTCAGTCTGGATGCTGGCTGTTCTCGTTAGCTACACGGCGGCCAATAAGGACTACCAAATACATGAAGCCAACCAAGGTAAGCGTACGAATGTCCTGGTGGGGGCCACTTCAGATGATGGATCTACCACATAGGGGAGGGGGGGGGGGCGGACTCTAGAGTCAATATCGATCGTGTTAGAGGTACGCCCTATATCGACAAACATTGCCATGAACAAATGAGGAAAATATTCCATTCCAAACCATATTTTATTGCCAAAAATATTTTATTCAAAACCATATTTTATTGACAAAAATATTGGATCAAAAATTGTATTAACGGACATGTGTGTTTTGTTTAAAAAGACAAATTCCAGTGACAAAGAAGTCACCTCCGAATGTGGGAGTCTGGTACTCTTTTGTCCGTTCATAATATTCTTTCATCGAACGCGTCAATTAGTTCTTCCATAGAACCGCTTTATCAGCAGGGTTGTCAAGGGAATAGTTTGATTGGCAAGAGGCTCTACACGGCATTAGGTCGACCCGGGTTGATATCTGTTGGCGCTCTTCAGTTCGTCGCGAGCAATTTCTGCATAATTGTGGGGGGGTTGAAGTTGGAAGGGTGAGTTACGCCGGAGCTTGTGGTGTGACGTAAAGTGGTGGAGTTTTTCTTGCCCTTTTCGGAGAACTGGCCGGTGATCCAGGAGGGGTGGGGGTGGAGGGTGTAGGGGGTGGATGGGTGGAGGTTGAAGTGTGTGATCCGCATTGGACTACTGCCTCGGGCCTAAGGACGGGGCTGGCGGGAGCGGTGGAGGGGTGGAGTCACCCCCCTCCCCCCCCCCCGCTCACCGTTCCAGCCCTCACTCACCGAGAACCCCATCTGAGGTCTCAAGTGCCTATTTCTGGCAGGAATGGGATTTTTGCAGGACAATTTGATGCCACTCTGTCGGGTCAGATGTGATGATCACCCTGTTATCATCTCCCGACCTCCCCCCCCCCCCACCCACCCCCTGACACTGCTCTGCCCGCCTCGTCTCCACTCTGCCCACCCAGCCCGGGGCCTCCTCAATCGCAGACCCCCAGGCGACCACGTAAGGAACGACTCCCTGTAAATCTGCCAGGGGTCAGGCCTGAGTGAGTCCTGGAGGGTACCTGGCCGTCACCTTTGACTGAAGGACGGACGCCGGTTCTCGGGGAGTGTTGTACGGGCGGGGGGGGGGGGGGTAGGGAGGGGGGCTGCCGATAGGGTGGCTGGGATGAGGGGCGAAGGGGATGAGGGAGGGGCAGGGCGAGGGGGGGGGGGGTGACGTTGACCCTGCGGCCAAACTGGAGATGGATACCGAATTGCAACGTTTCCATGCCGACCGGGACAAATCCATTGACGTAACGGAAATGACGTCACGACCGGCATGCTGGCAGTGTGGCAACTAGTTCACCAACCCACGTTAAAATGCCGGCGAATGAGAAGAAAAAAAATGGGAAAAAAAGAGAGAGAACCCTGCGAGTCTGAGGACTTTATTGACTACCCTTCAGAGACGACAGTCAAGCCGCCCCCCGCCCCTTCTAATACTCCCTCACCTCTCCCCCTCCCCCCTCTCTCTGCCTCCCTCCCCCCTTTCACCGCTCCCGACGATGGCTTCCCAGCGGGACGGTTCTCTCTTGTGAGGACTACGCTCCACGTCCAAGGGTGACACGCGCTCTAACCCTGGAGGACCCTCGACCCCTACCCCAACTCCCCGATCCTCTTCGGCCGCTGTGCCTCTCTCATGCACCCCAACCCCCACCCCCTTAGCCCCATCTCCACGAGACCCACACCCTCTCCCCCAGCTACGTTTCACCCAGCGGACCACTCGCTCTCCGATCATAGGGTTGAGTGCCGTAGTTTTGGTTTCCGGTGGCAACTCGACAGTAACGAGTATTGTGCAGCCCTCGTTTTGATGTAGCGCCCGCGCCCCCAGCCTCCCCCCAGCTCGCCCAGACCCCAGCCCCAGCCCCAGCCCGAGTCCCAGCCCCAGCCCTAGCCCTAGCCCCAGCCCCAGCCCCAGCCCCAGCCCCAGCCCTAGCCCCAGCCCCAGCCCCAGTAGCACAACCAACGTCTACCCTCGCTATCACCATCACTTGCACCAAATACACGCCCGACCTGTAATATCATCACACCTATTGTCTTTTAGTTACCATAGAAACAGTACCTGGGACTGGCTATATTGTCTTTGATGACTACTCCAGCGGGGCGGTTGCTAGGCACACCGGTATGTAGGCCATGATGTTGGGAGTGGCTGGGGTTGTTGTGGGGGGTCGGGGGGGGGGAGTGGGGGGTGGGGAGGGGGGGGGGGGAGGGGTTCAAGGTAACGGTTAGAGCGATGGTGACACGTTGTGTATCCATGGCAATCCCCTGCTCGGGGCTGGACCCTGACGCCGGTTGTCCCCACCGGTAATAGAGGCAGGATGTGCTGCCAATAGTGGATAAGCTAGCTCTTGGAGAGGGAAAGGATGGAGGTGCGAGGATATTGCCGGTCACACGGTCAGGGCCTCTATTCCCCGTGGTAGGGGAGTGGTGGCAAACACCATAATGTGACAAACAGCAGAATGTGGCAAACTGCAACATGTGACAAACACCAGGGTAGCGACAAACACTAGATTAGCGACAAACACCATAGTAGAGCGGCAAACATCAGCATAGCGACAAACACCAGAGTAGTCACAACGCCAGAGTAGCGGCAAACACCAGAGTAGAAGCCAGCGTAGCGGCTGACGTCAGAGTGGAGGAGAATGTATAAGGTCACGTGGTATGCGGGCCACGTGACGAAGACGCCATTAAAGCACGTTAATGACGTTGGCGTGATCACAACCTGGGTCACAACGGGCGGTACTGACCGACGGGTTCATTATATCAGCCCCCCCCCCCTCCCCCGTAACACCCCACTGCGCCCTCAGAGGGAGGGGAGGGCGTGGGGGGGGGGGTGCTGATACGCGGGGCCTGACCCTATCCCCCGTGGGGGCACGTCAGGCTCTATTGTTATGCCTCACGTGATATGTTACTGCCCCGAGTCTTCTCTCTCCAGGCCTCGTTAATACAAACATTAACCCATCCACTCCTCACGTTCTGTCCGGGCCCTCGCTGGTGCGCGCCCCCTGTTGAGATGGAGAGGGCATAATCGCCCTTGACCGTACTCTCGCTGGGTTTCTACTACAACGCTTTCATGTGATCCAGGGTGCGGGGGGGGGGGGGTAGGGGGGCTGGCCTCATTAAGAACATTGATAACAAAATATGCACATCTCAAAGGGTGGAAGGGTTGGACTTGCTTCCGGGTTTAACGTTCTTCTCAGCCTTTAAGGCTATACCGTGCCAGGGGGAAAACAGAAAGTATAATCATAAAAATGTAAATGTGACGGGCCTTCTGCATATAACTGCCGTCTTGCTAATCTTACCGGCAACAAATCCTGCAGCTTTTTATGGCAGATTCCGCAGAATAAGATTGCCTCGATTAATTTATTGACGACGGCCGCAGTTTCTTCCTTGCTTTCTTTCGGCGTTTTTCTGTTTTGTTTGATGTGATGGAACTTATCGCGGCTGTCCCAGATTTAATGAAACCAATACCAGCATCCTTACCCCCCCCCCTTTCACCCCCCCACCCTCACCTGCCTATCCGCCACCACAACCCCCTTCCCATCCCTTCCCCCACCACAACCACCATGTCCTTCCCTCTCATCCCTTCCCCCACCTCCCTCTCCCACCCTATCCCTTCCCCCACCGCAGCCACCGACTCCCTCCCCCCACCACAGCCACAACCTCCCTTTCCCTCCCTCTCCCCTATCCCTCCCTCTCCCTATCACTTCCCTACCCACAACCACCATCTCCCTCCCCCCACAACAGCCACAACCTCCCTCCCCCTCCCCATAACACCCCTCACCGCAGCCGCCATCTTCCTTCCCCCACCACAACAACAACCTTCCTCCCCTCCGTATCCCTTCCTCCACTACAGCCACAACCTCCCTCCCCCTCCGTATCCCTTCCCCCACTACAGCCACAACCTCCCTCCCCCTCCGTATCCCTTCCCCCACTACAGCCACAACCTCCCTCCCCCTCCGTATCCCTTCCCCCACTACAGCCACAACCTCCCTCCCCCTCCGTATCCCTTCCCCCACTACAGCCACAACCTCCCTCCCCCTCCGTATCCCTTCCCCCACTACAGCCACAACCTCCCTCCCCCTCCGTATCCCTTCCCCCACTACAGCCACAACCTCCCTCCTCCTCCGTATCCCTTCCCCCACTACAGCCACAACCTCCCTCCCCCTCCGTATCCCTTCCCCCACTACAGCCACAACCTCCCTCCTCCGCCGTATCCCTTCCCCACTACAGCCACAACCTCCCTCCCCCTCCGTATCCCTTCCCCCACTACAGCCACAACCTCCCTCCTCCGCCGTATCCCTTCCCCCACTACAGCCACAACCTCCCTCCTCCTCCGTATCCCTTCCCCCACTACAGCCACAACCTCCCTCCCCCTCCGTATCCCTTCCCCCACTACAGCCACAACCTCCCTCCCCCTCCGTATCCCTTCCCCCACTACAGCCACAACCTCCCTCCCCCTCCGTATCCCTTCCCCCACTACAGCCACAACCTCCCTCCTCCGCCGTATCCCTTCCCCCACTACAGCCACAACCTCCCTCCTCCTCCGTATCCCTTCCCCCACTACAGCCACAACCTCCCTCCCCCTCCGTATCCCTTCCCCCACTACAGCCACAACCTTCCTCCCCTCCGTATCCCTTCCCCCACTACAGCCACAACCTCCCTCTCCCTCCGTATCCCTTCCCCCACTACAGCCACAACCTCCCTCCCCCTCCGTATCCCTTCCCCCACTACAGCCACAACCTCCCTCCCCCGCCGTATCCCTTCCCCCACTACAGCCACAACCTCCCTCCCCATCCGTATCCCTTCCCCCACTACAGCCACAACCTCCCTCCCCCTCCGTATCCCTTCCCCCACTACAGCCACAACCTCCCTCCCCCTCCGTATCCCTTCCCCCACTACAGCCACAACCTTCCTCCCCTCCGTATCCCTTCCCCCACTACAGCCACAACCTCCCTCCCCCTCCGTATCCCTTCCCCCACTACAGCCACAACCTCCCTCCCCCTCCGTATCCCTTCCCCCACTACAGCCACAACCTCCCTCCCCCTCCGTATCCCTTCCCCCACTACAGCCACAACCTCCCTCCCCCTCCGTATCCCTTCCCCCACTACAGCCACAACCTCCCTCCCCCTCCGTATCCCTTCCCCCACTACAGCCACAACCTCCCTCCCCCTCCGTATCCCTTCCCCCACTACAGCCACAACCTCCCTCCCCCTCCGTATCCCTTCCCCCACTACAGCCACAACCTTCCTCCCCTCCGTATCCCTTCCCCCACTACAGCCACAACCTCCCTCCCCCTCCGTATCCCTTCCCCCACTACAGCCACAACCTCCCTCCCCCTCCGTATCCCTTCCCCCACTACAGCCACAACCTCCCTCCTCCGCCGTATCCCTTCCCCCACTACAGCCACAACCTCCCTCCCCCTCCGTATCCCTTCCCCCACTACAGCCACAACCTCCCTCCCCCTCCGTATCCCTTCCCCCACTACAGCCACAACCTCCCTCCCCCTCCGTATCCCTTCCCCCACTACAGCCACAACCTCCCTCCCCCTCCGTATCCCTTCCCCCACTACAGCCACAACCTCCCTCCCCCTCCGTATCCCTTCCCCCACTACAGCCACAACCTCCCTCCCCCTCCGTATCCCTTCCCCCACTACAGCCACAACCTCCCTCCCCCTCCGTATCCCTTCCCCCACTACAGCCACAACCTCCCTCCCCCTCCGTATCCCTTCCCCCACTACAGCCACAACCTCCCTCCCCCTCCGTATCCCTTCCCCCACTACAGCCACAACCTCCCTCCCCCGCCGTATCCCTTCCCCCACTACAGCCACAACCTTCCTCCCCTCCGTATCCCTTCCCCCACTACAGCCACAACCTCCCTCCCCCTCCGTATCCCTTCCCCCACTACAGCCACAACCTCCCTCCCCCTCCGTATCCCTTCCCCCACTACAGCCACAACCTCCCTCCCCCTCCGTATCCCTTCCCCCACTACAGCCACAACCTCCCTCCCCCTCCGTATCCCTTCCCCCACTACAGCCACAACCTCCCTCCCCCTCCGTATCCCTTCCCCCACTACAGCCACAACCTCCCTCCCCCTCCGTATCCCTTCCCCCACTACAGCCACAACCTTCCTCCCCTCCGTATCCCTTCCCCCACTACAGCCACAACCTCCCTCCCCCTCCGTATCCCTTCCCCCACTACAGCCACAACCTCCCTCCCCCTCCGTATCCCTTCCCCCACTACAGCCACAACCTCCCTCCCCCTCCGTATCCCTTCCCCCACTACAGCCACAACCTTCCTCCCCTCCGTATCCCTTCCCCCACTACAGCCACAACCTCCCTCCCCCTCCGTATCCCTTCCCCCACTACAGCCACAACCTCCCTCCTCCGCCGTATCCCTTCCCCCACTACAGCCACAACCTCCCTCCCCCTCCGTATCCCTTCCCCCACTACAGCCACAACCTCCCTCCTCCTCCGTATCCCTTCCCCCACTACAGCCACAACCTCCCTCCCCCTCCGTATCCCTTCCCCCACTACAGCCACAACCTCCCTCCCCCTCCGTATCCCTTCCCCCACTACAGCCACAACCTCCCTCCCCCTCCGTATCCCTTCCCCCACTACAGCCACAACCTCCCTCCTCCTCCGTATCCCTTCCCCCACTACAGCCACAACCTCCCTCCCCCTCCGTATCCCTTCCCCCACTACAGCCACAACCTCCCTCCCCCTCCGTATCCCTTCCCCCACTACAGCCACAACCTCCCTCCCCCTCCGTATCCCTTCCCCCACTACAGCCACAACCTCCCTCCCCCTCCGTATCCCTTCCTTCACTACAGCCACAACCTTCCTCCCTTCCGTATCCCTTCCCCCACTACAGCCACAACCTCCCTCCCCCTCCGTATCCCTTCCCCCACTACAGCCACAACCTCCCTCCTCCTCCGTATCCCTTCCCCCACTACAGCCACAACCTCCCTCCCCCTCCGTATCCCTTCCCCCACTACAGCCACAACCTCCCTCCCCCTCCGTATCCCTTCCCCCACTACAGCCACAACCTCCCTCCCCCTCCGTATCCCTTCCCCCACTACAGCCACAACCTCCCTCCTCCTCCGTATCCCTTCCCCCACTACAGCCACAACCTCCCTCCCCCTCCGTATCCCTTCCCCCACTACAGCCACAACCTCCCTCCCCCTCCGTATCCCTTCCCCCACTACAGCCACAACCTCCCTCCCCCTCCGTATCCCTTCCCCCACTACAGCCACAACCTCCCTCCCCCTCCGTATCCCTTCCCCCACTACAGCCACAACCTCCCTCCCCCTCCGTATCCCTTCCCCCACTACAGCCACAACCTCCCTCCCCCTCCGTATCCCTTCCCCCACTACAGCCACAACCTCCCTCCTCCGCCGTATCCCTTCCCCCACTACAGCCACAACCTCCCTCCCCCTCCGTATCCCTTCCCCCACTACAGCCACAACCTCCCTCCCCCTCCGTATCCCTTCCCCCACTACAGCCACAACCTCCCTCCCCCTCCGTATCCCTTCCCCCACTACAGCCACAACCTCCCTCCTCCGCCGTATCCCTTCCCCCACTACAGCCACAACCTCCCTCCCCCTCCGTATCCCTTCCCCCACTACAGCCACAACCTCCCTCCCCCTCCGTATCCCTTCCCCCACTACAGCCACAACCTCCCTCCCCCTCCGTATCCCTTCCCCCACTACAGCCACAACCTCCCTCCCCCTCCGTATCCCTTCCCCCACTACAGCCACAACCTCCCTCCCCCTCCGTATCCCTTCCCCCACTACAGCCACAACCTCCCTCCCCCTCCGTATCCCTTCCCCCACTACAGCCACAACCTCCCTCCCCCTCCGTATCCCTTCCCCCACTACAGCCACAACCTCCCTCCTCCGCCGTATCCCTTCCCCCACTACAGCCACAACCTCCCTCCCCCTCCGTATCCCTTCCCCCACTACAGCCACAACCTCCCTCCCCCTCCGTATCCCTTCCCCCACTACAGCCACAACCTCCCTCCCCCTCCGTATCCCTTCCCCCACTACAGCCACAACCTCCCTCCTCCGCCGTATCCCTTCCCCCACTACAGCCACAACCTCCCTCCCCCTCCGTATCCCTTCCCCCACTACAGCCACAACCCCCCTCCCCCTCCGTATCCCTTCCCCCACTACAGCCACAACCTCCCTCCCCCTCCGTATCCCTTCCCCCACTACAGCCACAACCTCCCTCCTCCTCCGTATCCCTTCCCCCACTACAGCCACAACCTCCCTCCCCCTCCGTATCCCTTCCCCCACTACAGCCACAACCTCCCTCCCCCTCCGTATCCCTTCCCCCACTACAGCCACAACCTCCCTCCCCCTCCGTATCCCTTCCCCCACTACAGCCACAACCTCCCTCCCCCTCCGTATCCCTTCCCCCACTACAGCCACAACCTCCCTCCTCCTCCGTATCCCTTCCCCCACTACAGCCACAACCTCCCTCCTCCTCCGTATCCCTTCCCCCACTACAGCCACAACCTCCCTCCCCCTCCGTATCCCTTCCCCCACTACAGCCACAACCTCCCTCCCCCTCCGTATCCCTTCCCCCACTACAGCCACAACCTCCCTCCCCCTCCGTATCCCTTCCCCCACTACAGCCACAACCTCCCTCCCCCTCCGTATCCCTTCCCCCACTACAGCCACAACCTCCCTCCTCCTCCGTATCCCTTCCCCCACTACAGCCACAACCTCCCTCCCCCTCCGTATCCCTTCCCCCACTACAGCCACAACCTCCCTCCCCCTCCGTATCCCTTCCCCCACTACAGCCACAACCTCCCTCCCCCTCCGTATCCCTTCCCCCACTACAGCCACAACCTCCCTCCTCCTCCGTATCCCTTCCCCCACTACAGCCACAACCTCCCTCCCCCTCCGTATCCCTTCCCCCACTACAGCCACAACCTCCCTCCCCCTCCGTATCCCTTCCCCCACTACAGCCACAACCTCCCTCCCCCTCCGTATCCCTTCCCCCACTACAGCCACAACCTCCCTCCCCCTCCGTATCCCTTCCCCCACTACAGCCACAACCTCCCTCCTCCGCCGTATCCCTTCCCCCACTACAGCCACAACCTCCCTCCCCCTCCGTATCCCTTCCCCCACTACAGCCACAACCTCCCTCCTCCGCCGTATCCCTTCCCCCACTACAGCCACAACCTCCCTCCCCATCCGTATCCCTTCCCCCACTACAGCCACAACCTCCCTCCCCCTCCGTATCCCTTCCCCCACTACAGCCACAACCTCCCTCCCCCTCCGTATCCCTTCCCCCACTACAGCCACAACCTTCCTCCCCTCCGTATCCCTTCCCCCACTACAGCCACAACCTCCCTCCCCCTCCGTATCCCTTCCCCCACTACAGCCACAACCTCCCTCCCCCTCCGTATCCCTTCCCCCACTACAGCCACAACCTCCCTCCCCCTCCGTATCCCTTCCCCCACTACAGCCACAACCTCCCTCCCCCTCCGTATCCCTTCCCCCACTACAGCCACAACCTTCCTCCCCTCCGTATCCTTTCCCCCACTACAGCCACAACCTCCCTCCCCCTCCGTATCCCTTCCCCCACTACAGCCACAACCTCCCTCCTCCGCCGTATCCCTTCCCCCACTACAGCCACAACCTTCCTCCCCTCCGTATCCCTTCCCCCACTACAGCCACAACCTCCCTCCCCCTCTGTATCCCTTCCCCCACTACAGCCACAACCTTCCTCCCCTCCGTATCCCTTCCCCCACTACAGCCACAACCTCCCCCCCCCCTCCGTATCCCTTCCCCCACTACAGCCACAACCTCCCTCCTCCGCCGTATCCCTTCCCCCACTACAGCCACAACCTTCCTCCCCTCCGTATCCCTTCCCCCACTACAGCCACAACCTCCCTCCTCCTCCGTATCCCTTCCCCCACTAGAGCCACAACCTCCCTCCCCCTCCGTATCCCTTCCCCCACCACAGTCACAACCTCCCTCGTCCTCCATATCCCTCCCCCCACCACATCCACAGCCTCGTTGTCCCCCCATATCCCTCCCCCCACCACAGCCACCACCCCCCTCTCGTGTCTGCCAGGATCACTACTTTTACGCTGGTTTCTGTGGATGACCTTCAAGACAGAAGGTCATTGTGTATGATGGATGATGAAGCCCGCCTGGGAGGCAGTTTCCGGTTCCCCTCCACGCTAGATATTCTCTGTTTATGTTGGCTGGCGCGCCTGGATTCTTATTGCTATGTGACATATTCACGTGTCAGGAATCATGACTGGCCAATCACGGTCGCTTTTAGTTTTGTTGAAATTGACGTCATCTGAGAAGGATAATTTTCGTATTCATGCTATTATCCTGGCAGCAGCATTATACCCCTGGTAAACAATAAATGTCGGTAATTGGTTACCAGAGTGCTCACTTGTACGTCCGCGCGATGCTGGATTGGGTTCCGGCACGGCTGTCGGGCGCGGCGGTAACGTGAGGACGCCCGCGGCCGAGTAGACCGGAAGTGGGTTAGCTGCAACACGGTATGGCACTCCGACCACTAGAGGGCGCGGTATGCGTGTCATGATACCTCCACAACCTGGGTGTAAAGGGAACCGCAATCAGACTTCGTGGAAAGCCTCTTTTTGCCTCCCTCGCAGGAAGGTGTGGGGCCCGTAGAATGGCCATTAGCTTAAGATTAGCAATAAGCAATGGGATAGGCAACGACCTAGGCCCGGAAATGGTGTAGGACATGCGATCACCGAGGACAAGTCATGACCGAGGACAGGCACTCGCCTCAGACAAGCACTCGCCTAGGTTGGGCTATGGCATAGGACAGGAAATTGCCTAGGACAAGCAATCGCCTAGGACAGGCAAACACCTAGGACAGTCAATCATCTAGCACAGGCCATGGCCTAGGACAGGCACTCGCCTAGGACAGACAATCGCCTCGGACAGGCAATCGCATAGGACAGGATATGGCCTATGACAAGAAATTGCCTAAAAGAGGCAAAGGCCTAAAAAAAAAAGTCGAAGACATAAATGCCGTAGACACACGTTTCGGCCCATATTTTCCATGAATTTGCCTCGATCACTCTCACCTGACGTGAGATAGTAACACGAGACCATTTTAATGATACCAAACTTACGTTTGTAATGCGATGTTATCCCTTTTTTATGACACAAAGAATATTTCTCCATGCTGACACGCCATTGGCAGAAAACGCTCTGTCGCCAAAATACTAAAACACGCGTAATTAAATGATGGTTGCCATGGCGCCGAACGTGCTTTGAACACTACATGCTCTATATTTATACCAGCCACGAGGATGCCATGGCAACTATTGAGCCTTTCATTGTCTGTGATTTAGTCTATTTGCGAAAGTGTGTCTGCTGCCAATGTGGTGTCAGCATGGAGAAATATTGTTTGTGTCTTATTTAAAAAGGGATAACATAGCAGTACAAACGTAAGTTTAGTATCATTAAAATGGTCTAGTGTTGCTTTCTCACGTCAGTGATTTTGACAGTGATCGAGGCAAATTCGCGGAAAATAAGGGCCGAAACGTGTGTCTACGGCATTTATGACTTCGACTGTTTTTTTTAGGAGGGACACATTCTGAATATTGCAATAGGGCTATACAGTTCTCGCGATCGGGCCGCGAGACTTCAATTTTGGGGACAAACAAACACACGTGCTCCATGTTGAAGTATAGGCAGCTATAAGTCAATTTTTTTCCAGGTTTATTCTAAAGACTATGAGTACCATTTCACTAAACATGGCTATGGGAGATAGACGTTAAAATATTTGGAGGCGATGGAGCGCAGAACTTTGGGAATATACAAGGAAAAATCCGTCTTCAGCACACTCCAAAGCTAAAAAAAGCGTTCTAAATTTAGCCCTGCACCCGGGCTTTTGCGAGTTCTCCAAACTGCGAGTGACGTCACAGAGTTTCACGTGCTTCCGCGGTGACACAAAAAATGGCGAGAGCAAGTGATCGACTTAACCATTCCGCTGTCAAATTGTGCAGCGCATGGAGTAACAACACACGGACGCGTCATTAGACCAAATGGTAAAGGTAAATTAAGACCAGTAGGATGTTTTCGTATCACTTTTGGATCACGAAAAAACAAAGTTCTTCATTTTTTGTAAGTTTTCTGTTTGAAGCGTTGCGCCAACGTTGTCACTCAGAGAGAATCCATGTGACGTCATAATGTCTCGTTTTCGTAGGAAATGCAAAAAAACGTTAGTTTCTCAGCCGTGTTGTCCCGTCGTAACAAATATTAGTCATTGTGGTGGCGCAAATGAATGAAAAATATGTCGTCTATCCGTTTTGGGCAGCTATATTTCTTAAATATTCTTAATTATATCGCCAGGCCTTCCGCAATGGACCCACCCCTCGGCGCCTGGCTCTTGCGCAGATAGTCTGGTTCCCAGCCTCACTCTTTGCGTAACATACACGTCAGGCCTACGTCACAGATAGTCAGGATACCAGTGTGCGCAGAGATTCTAAACTCGTTCCGAACACGTGCTTCGTGTGTTTGTCCCCAAAATGAGTAAACCGGAAGTCTAGGCGAACGAGACTTTATAGCCCTATAGCCTATGACGATGAAGACCTTAGGCCAGAAACTGTCCCAGGGCAGTCAATGCGTAGGACGGGCGATGGCTGAGAACTGCCGCCATGGCGCGGTCCGGGGCTCCTTGACGTTGGGTTTTCCCGGTATCTTCTCGGTTACGCCGGTTGAGGACCTGGAGTGGGCACCCTTACGCCCTCATGAGAAAGCAATGGGCGCTGCAGAGAGGGCCACAATCTCCAACTCATTACAGGTGTCATGTTCCTGTTGATGTACGAGCGATAGCGAGGTCTTGGAGGGCACCTGACCTCGTCACACTCGTCACCCCCGTCACCCCCCCCCCTTCCCCTGAACCCCCGCACCGCCGCACCCCACTCCGGCTATCTCAGACTGGCTGCTGACACCCTCTTGATGAATGCCGCCACTTGGTCGTGTCCCGGCAGTTAAAACCCGACATCTCTGCTGGACCCTTGTCTCCCCGCTTTGTAGTCGGCGGTGGCCCTTGGTATTGGATCTGTCATAGCTGTCGTCGGGCTGGGGGTGGAGGCGTCGATGGCAGAGGGAAGAGGAGGGGGGCGGGGCGTGGGGGCACATGGGGCGGGGGGGACGGCGATGGCACAGGGAAGGGGGGGGGGGGCGTGGCGTGGGGGCACAGGGGGGGACGTCGATGGCACAGGGAAGAGGAGGGGGACGGGGCGTGGAGGGCGCAAGGGGGGGGGGGTCGATTGTACAGGTTTGGAGAACGTCGATGGCACAGGGAAGGGTGGGGGGTGTAGGGGCATAAGGGGGGGGGGAGGTCGATGGCACAGGGTGGGGGGGGCGCCGATGGCACAGAGGAGGGTCGTGGATGGCACGGAGTGGGGGAGGGGCGGAGAGGGGAGGGGGACGGTTGCTGGGGCGCGGATGTCGCAGAGTGCGTGTAGGGTAGGGGGGGATGGTTTTGCTAGGGGAGGTGGGGCGTCAGTGTTGCTGGTGGACGGGAGGAAAGGGCGTGGATAGCGCAGAGGTGAGGGTTCGTGAAGGTGGCTACCTCGTGAAGGTGGCTTCCTCGTCGTGAAGGTGGCCACCCCTCCCCCACCACCCCCCACCACACCCTACCCTCCCCCACCCCAGCCCCCCTTGACCACCCCCTCCCCCGCCCTGCCATCCCCCACCGCCCACCCTCACACCCGTTGCCCCAGTGACGCTGTCGCCGATCACGGGTTGGACCCATCGATTCCTGATTTGATGTCTCGCCTCTCTCAAGGCGAGAGAATAATGGCCTGGTAGCAGACGGGTTAATTGAAAGCCAGTCAAACCCGGCCTAAAAACGTCGCTATATCATTGTTATGCTTCGTCGTATGGGGCTGTAAGAGGCGTCATTCCCCACCCCCTACCACCTTGCCCCCTGCCCTCCCTGCCCCCTATCCCCTTGCTCCCTTCTCCCTCCTACCCCCTTTCCTCCTGCCTCCTTTCCTCTGCCCCTTCCCAAATGCCTCTTACTCCCTGCCCCCTTCCCTCTACACCCTTCCCTCCACACCCTTCGCTCTGCCCCTTTCCTCCTGCCCCCTTCTACCTGCCCCCTTCTACCTGCCCCCTTCCACCTGCCCCCTTCCCTTTGTCCCCTTCCCTCTACACCCTTCCCGCTGCCCCTTCCCTCTGTCCCCTTCCCTCTACGCCCTTCCCGCTGCCCCCTTCCATCTGTCCGCTTCCCCCTTGTTTCTGCCCCCTTCCTCCTTCCTTCTGCCCCTTCCCTCTGCCTCCATCCCCCTTCCCTCTGCCCCTTTCCCCCTTCCCTCTGCCCCTTCTCCTCTTCCCGCTGCCCCCTCCCTCTTCCCTCTGCCCCCTTCCATCTGCCCCCTTCCCCTTGCCTCTGCCCCCTTCCCTCTTCCCTCTGCCCCATTCCCTCTTCCCTCTGCCCTCTGCCCCATTCCCCCTTGCCTCTGCCCCCATACCTCTGCCCCATACCTCTGCCCCCTTCCCCCTTGCCGATGCTTCATTCCCCCTTGCCTCTGCCCCCTTGCCCCTTGGCTCTGCCCCCATTTAAACACGGACAGCCATGAAGCTTGGGTCTCACGCAGCCAACCCCTGGTGTCCTGAAAACAATCAATAACAGAGGGTTTTACATATACCAGAAATCAGAACTGATTACTTTCAGAAATCCGTACTCCGTGTCACCATACTACCTTACTTGTATTTGTACGTTTGTTTAATCTATTAACGATAAACTACATTATAATTATTATCAGCAGTAGTAGTATTAATCCTTGGATGGTTGTGACCATCCCCCCTCCCCCATTGGATGATTGTGACCATCACCCTCTCACCCATTGGATGGTTGTGACCATCATTCCCTCCCCCATTGGATGATTGTGACCATCATTCCCTCCCCCATTGGATGATTGTGACCATCATTCCCTCCCCCCTTGGATGGTTGTGACCATCCTCCCTCCCCCATTGGATGATTGTGACCATCACCCTCTCACCCATTGGATGGTTGTGACCATCATTCCCTCCCCCATTGGATGATTGTGACCATCATTCCCTCCCCCATTGGATGATTGTGACCATCATTCCCTCCCCCATTGGATGGTTGTGACCATCATTCCCTCCCCCATTGGATGATTGTGACCATCATTCCCTCCCCCATTGGATGATTGTGACCATCATTCCCTGCCCCATTGGATGGTTGTGACCATCATTCCCTCCCCCATTGGATGGTTGTGACCATCCCCCCCCTCCCCCATTGGATGGTTGTGACCATCACCCCCTCCCCCATTGGATGGTTGTGACCATCATCCCCTCCCCCATTGGATGGTTGTGACCATCATTCCCTCCCCCATTGGATGATTGTGACCATCATTCCCTCCCCCATTGGATGATTGTGACCATCATTCCCTCCCCCATTGGATGATTGTGACCATCATTCCCTCCCCCATTGGATGGTTGTGACCATCATTCCCTCCCCCATTGGATGGTTGTGACCATCATTCCCTCCCCCATTGGATGGTTGTGACCATCATTCCCTCCCCCATTGGATGATTGTGACCATCATTCCCTGCCCCATTGGATGGTTGTGACCATCATTCCCTCCCCCATTGGATGGTTGTGACCATCCCCCCCTCCCCCATTGGATGGTTGTGACCATCACCCCCTCCCCCATTGGATGATTGTGACCATCATTCCCTGCCCCACTGGATGGTTGTGACCATCATTTCCTCCCCCATTGGATGATTGTGACCATCATTCCCTCCCCCATTGGATGATTGTGACCATCATTCCCTCCCTCATTGGATGGTTGTGACCATCCCCCCCTCCCCCATTGGATGGTTGTGACCATCACCCCCTCCCCCATTGGATGATTGTGACCATCATTCCCTGCCCCATTGGATGATTGTGACCATCATTTCCTCCCCCATTGGATGATTGTGACCATCATTCCCTCCCCCATTGGATGATTGTGACCATCATTCCCTCCCCCATTGGATGATTGTGACCATCATTCCCTGCCCCATTGGATGGTTGTGACCATCATTCCCTCCCCCATTGGATGGTTGTGACCATCATTCCCTCTCCCATTGGATGATTTCGGCCATCACACCCTCCCCCATTAGATGATTTCGACCCCTCCCCCCCCCCTTTCCCTTGGTGTGGTTTATACGATATTAATGGAAAGAATATCCTGTGATGACTGCTCGGTCGCTCAGTGCACGGCTACAGGGTCTGAGGCGAATGTTCGGGGCCTTCCCCGGGGACACTTTGAGTGCATCAAACCACTTCAAGGACTCTTACCGACACCCGTGATGTAACAAACTCTCGCACGGCGAGATCATAGCGAGATCCAATGGGATGTGATGATGATGGCGGTGTATTAGTTGCACCGAAACGGAGAAGCTATGTCGTAATTTACGCTTCTCCCCTTCCGCTATGGACTTTAATCATCATCCCGTCACCGGCAACAACGCCCCCTAGCGACTGTCCTTCGCGCACTCCTAGCGGCGAGATCTAGGAAGGAAATGGCGGTATTTAATCATCAGTCCATTGCGTGGTGGAAAATTAAATTCGTGTTACGCATATGAATGTGTTGGCTGTCTAGACACCGCTGGCTCCAGCCTTGATGCAATATGCGGCTGGAAGTGGCGCTGAGGCCTTTGAGGAAAGTACAACACTCGACGTACGCACGCGCAGAGGAGCAGCCCCATCCTTCATAGAAACCGGAAGCGCTTTCTACCGACTTGGGTCGGTTGATCGATGGAGCTGGTTCCCCGGGCTCGCTTCCCCTATTCACTGGGCCGTTGATTAGAAGCGTGTTTCTTGGGGTTCTGTTTGCCAATGATTGCCTATTACAGGTCGTCCATCTGCAGAGTCAGCGCCCGTCGAGCCTGTGGAACTAGCTGTATTGACGCGCGTTTGCAAGTTGCCATTGATTTGGTCGCGGTAATTGAATCCGTTGCAACGCTTCGGTTGTCGCCACGGTGGCCAAGGTTTACGGCGGATAATGGGATGAGCACGTCGGATCTGGGGGGTAACCTGCGTCGAGGAAGAGAGGGGGGAGGGGGGGGGGGTGATGGGGGTGGCGGCCCAGACACTCCCGTGGAGGAAGGATCAGTCGTTTTCCACGAGTTTATGGGCGGTGCGGCCGCCGCCAGGGCAAGGGGACGACAATAGAGGGAGTTGCCCTGAGCGCCCCCTGACGTGAGGAGAGGCTGGATAGACTTTCTCCCGGGGCGCGGACACGAGAGTCAACACGAGATTTGGCTGATATCATCGCGAGATTTCGCCCTTTCCCACCGCCCCGTGGCATGCCATGTCAACATCGCGGTGCGACTTCCAAGCCGCGCAATAAAACGGCTGAAAAAAGATTCGGATTTTTGTGCTTTAATTCTCAGAAGGAAACCTGAACTTGTGGTTGTGAAACCCGCTACCTGAGATAGAGTAACACACAAAGGCGGTTAATAACGTGGCAGCCATCCAGGGTGGCTGTTTTTGTGAGTGGGGTGGGCGTCGTGCGGAGGGGGGGGGGGGGGGGGGGGGGGGTGGATGAGAAACGTAATAGTGGGTCCATATTTACGCCTTTTGCGATGCGATGCGACTCTTTTGTGATGATTAAAGTAAACTTAATGAATTAAAGATGATAACAAAATCATACTTACCCCCGCCCCCCACCTCCACCTCTCACAGGCTCCTTCCCATACTGTTTGCCCCCCCCCTCCCTCCCTGTTTCCCCCCCATCCCCCCGTCCTTGTTGCCCGCTCCCCCCTCTCCCCTGGCCCCAGGTGTTCCGCGGTATACCGGTCCTCCTTACTTATTAAACGTCTCAGTCACTACCACAATCAGCGACTGGAGGCAATCCAGCGACTGGAGGGCAATAACAATAACAGGCAATCCCTGATTGCCTCGAAATTGGATTGGAAATTGGAAGCTATTAAAGAGAAGACAAAGGGCCAAATATGAGGTCAAAAACGCGCCAGGTTTGAGAGGTTTGTGCTATTTATTATAGTCCGTGTTGTCTGGCTCTCCCATTAATATCACTCCGCACGCCTCATATCTTCACACAATCCGGCGTCAGATTGTAGATAATCCACGTGGATTATTCCACCGGGAGATTCCCAGGCTCGCCTTCAGGGGGAATCTTTCGATAGACGTGACGCCGAGACTTGTATCACGTGATCTAGGTACGTACGTGACCTTGTGCGTTGTGCGCCTGCGCTGCATGGCGGGTACCAATCAGCGGTACAAGTATTAGCAAAACGATACTTTCTAGCATGACCCCCCAACTGCTTTGTCGCCCTCTCGCGGCCATGATGAAAACGTCGGCCATGTTTGGTACTTTATTGTTATTAATACGGGGACTCGTTGTCCCGGAAGCGCGTGTCGCAAGGCCATTGCTCACCCCAG
>OZ025248.1:64840612-64876644 GCA_964019135.1 Arenicola marina
AATGATACCGGTGTTATTAGGCTTAGGCTGGTCCCCGGCACTAATTTGTAGAAATGCGCGGCGCATTTTCCTATCAATTTGCCCAGCGCCGCCCTGGCGATGCATTGAGGAAATAGGCGACAACAGAGATATTATGGAGCCCTGGCGGAGTGAGTCGAAGGCAGAGAGTGATAATTTGTTTCCAAAGTTTGTGTTTACCTAACGATTAAGCTTGGTCCCGAGGCAACATGGCATGAAGAACATCAGAAAAAAATGTGTTTGTTATGCTACTGAGCCATGGTGAATACCAAGAATAGGTTGGTTACCCGCAGGCCGAGCATCATGGACATCAGGAACAGTGGGCAGACGACAGCACACGCGAGGAGAGGCCTGGTTCCTGGAACTGAGATTGGTTCCCTGATATGAAAGGCATGCTGGTTCCCTGTTCCGAAACTTCGCGACCTTAACGTCCACATAGCCTAGCTAACATAAACCCCTCCCCCGCCACCCCCAAGGCATGCAAAGCGCCACCCCACCCACCATCCCACCTACCCCCGCCGCGCCCCATCCCCCGCGGGGCGGCTTAAAGGGCACACACTCCACGTCTACCCTTAAGTGCGCACTCCATGCTTTCCCAAACGCTTCACGCATCCTGGTCACCCCCCCTCTCCACTTCCCCTCCCTCATCCCTCACCCTTCCCCTGCCCCAAGCCGATCGTCACCCTCCCTCAGCCGATCCTGCCCCTCCTCAGCCGATCCTTCCCCTCTCGCAGCCAATCCTCACCCTCCCCAAGCCCGATCCCCACCCTCCCCTAGCCGATCCCCCCTCCCCCAGCCGATTCCTCACTTTCCCCAGCCGATCCTCACCCTCCCCCCGCCGACCCTCACCCCCCCCCCCCAGCCGATCCTCCCCCTCCCCCAGCCGATCCTCACCCTCCCCCAGCCGATCCCCACCCTCCCCTAGCCGATCCCCCCTCCCCCAGCCGATCCTCACTCTCCCCTAGCCGATCCTCCCCCTCCCCCAGCCGATCGTCACCCTCCCTCAGCCGATCCTCACTCTCCCCTAGCCGATCCTCCCCCCTCCCCCAGCCGATCGTCACCCTCCCCCAGCCGATCCTCCCCCTCCCCCAGCCGATCCTCACCCTCCCCCCAGCCGATCGTCACCCTCCCTCAGCCAGCCGATCCTCACCCTCCCCAGCCGATCCTCCCCCTCCCCCAGCCAATCCTCACCTTCCCCCAGCCGATCCACACCCCTCCCCAGGCGATCCCCCCCTCCCCCCCCTCACCCTCCTCCAGACGATCTTCCCCCTCCCCCCGCCGATCCTCACCACCCAGCCGATCCTCCCCCTCCTCCAGCCGATCCTCAACCCTCCCCCAGCCGATCCTCTCCCTCCCCCAGCCGATCCCCACCCTCCCCCAGCCGATCCTCCCCCTTCCCCCAGCCGATCCTCACCCTCTCCGCCAGCCGATCCTCACCCTCCCTCAGCCGATTCTCACCCTCCCCCAAACGATCCTCACCTCCCCCAGCCGATCCTCACCCTCCCCCAGCCGACTCCTCACCCTCCCCTCAGCCGATCCTCCCCACTCGTCCTCACCCCAGCCGAGCCTCATCCTCCCCCAGCCGATCCTCACCCTCCCCCAGCCGATCCTCACCCTCTCCTTCCCCCAGCCCTCTCCTTCCCCAAGGTGATGCTCATGTAACCACTATATTGTAGGAATCGATTGTCGGCAGCTGATCCCCACTCCCACCCTCACCCTCACCCTCACCCTCACCCTCGCCCTCGCCCTCATCCTCACCCTCACCTTCACCTTCACCTTCACCTTCACCCTCACCTCACCTTCACCTACACCTCACCCTCACCCTCACCCTCACCCTCACCCTCACCCTCAACTTCACCCTCACCCTCACCCTTACCCTCACCCTCACCCTCACCATCACCCTAACCCTCACCCTCACCCTCACCCTCACCTTCACCCTCACCCTCACCCTCACCCTCACCCTCACCCCCACCTTCACCCCCACCTTCACCCTCACCCTCACCTCACCCTCACCCTCACCTCACCCTCATCCTCACCCTCACCCTCACCCTCGCCCTCGCCCTCATCCTCACCCTCACCTTCACCTTCACCTTCACCTTCACCCTCACCTCACCTTCACCCTCACCTTCACCCTCACCCTCACCTTCACCCTCACCCTCACCCTCACCCTCACCCTCAACTTCACCCTCACCCTCACCCTTACCCTCACCCTCACCCTCACCCTCACCCTCACCATCACCCTAACCCTCACCCTCACCCTCACCCTCACCTTCACCCTCACCCTCACCCTCACCCTCACCCTCACCCCCACCTTCACCCTCACCCTCACCTCACCCTCACCCTCACCCTCACCCTCATCCTCACCCTCACCCTCACCCTCACCACCAACCTCCCATATTCACACCCCCCTCACCCTTCCCACACGCACCGCCTTCCTCGTTACCCCCCTCTCCTTCACCCTCAGCCTCCTGCGTCCTGCCCTGGTGGAGGGCAGATGCACCACTTCCGGGCGGACAGCTGTGTGAAGTTTAAACCACTTCACCGGAAGGGCTGGGTGGGCTACTTAATTTCGCCGCCCCCCGCCCCCGCCCCCAGCTGCCCCATTCCCCCTCCCCCTAACACCCCCTCGCCCCCTTCCCCCGTCCCTCTCACAGGACCACACCCACGCCTACGGTCGGACCTCCCAACTTAATTTCCAGGCGCCGACAGCAACAGCCTCATTGTACCCCGACTTTACTCTTCATTACATTTTAATGGAATCAGCGACGTGCCTTTTTGGAGGCGCCCCCTGGACAGAGAGTATGTGGGCGGCGGGGAGGGTGGGAGGGTGAAGCTGGGGTGCGATGGACGGCGGACTTGGGCTATACACCCAGGGGAGGAGAGTGCGGCCTTGGCTTGTTAATCTGGGCGTGTAGGTGAGGAGAGTTTGGGGATATGTGGGTGTGGGTGTGGGTGTGGGTGTATGTGTGTGGGGGAGGGTGTTTGTGGGTGGGGGGTCGGGGGTGGGGGTGTGGCGATCGGTTCGTGACAAAGCGTAGTAAAGGTGTTTTGTGGGTGGCATTATGTTCTCACAATATCATTCACTCGGCGCTTAATGATCATCGAAGGTAGATAGGAAGCAGGCTGAGCATCAAGCCACAATAACACAATGCCCGCCTCGGTCACCACAAGTCACGTCACGTTGATCTCACAATAGATGGCGCCACTCTCTGGCTGGGATGGATTACCTGGCACCACACCACTGCAGGGGAACTGCGGTCATAACACGTCACAGGGGGCAACGACGTGCCTTGCTACACTCCGCCCATACCACTATATGTCACTATGGGCAATGTCACTATATGTCACTATGGGCAATGCCACTATATGTCACTATGGGCAATGCCACTATATGTCACTATGGGCAATGTCACTATATGTTACTATGGGCAATGTAACTATATGTCACTATATGTCACTATGGGCAATGTCACTATATGTCACTATGGGCAATGCCACTATATGTCACTATGGACAATGCCACTATATGTCACTATGGGCAATGCCACCATATGTCACTATGGGCAATGCCACTATATGTCACTATGGACAATGCCACTATATGTCACTATGGACAATGCCACTATATATCACTATGGGCAATGTCACTATATATCACTATGGGCAATGTCGCTATATGTCACTATGAACAATGTCGCAATATATCACTATGGACAATGTCACACTATGTATCACTTCGACCAATGTCCCTATGTATCACTTTGACCAATGTCCCTTGGATATCGCTATATACTGTCTCTGGCGCAATAAATCAGTAGCTCCCATCGCCACAGTAAAGCATGTCACACACCATTACAATATGTATCACTGTATTCAAGATAACATCATTGGACCCTAGGAACTGCAACATGCTTGGCGATATTAGGCTATAGTCTGGACCGTGTCATCTGCTGACCTCACCTTGACCTGAAGCCAGTCGTCTGCTGACCTCACCTTGACCTGAACCCTGTCGTCTGCTGACCACACCTTGACCTGAACCCTGTCGTCTGCTGACCACACCTTGACCTGAACCCTATCGTCTGCCTACCACACCTTGACCTGAACCCTGGAGTCTGCTGACCACACCTTGACCTGAACCCTGGAGTCTGCTGACCACACCTTGACCTGAACCCTTTCGTCTGCTGACCACACCTTGACCTGAACCTGTCGTCTGCTGATCTCACCTTGACCTGAACCCTGTCGTCTGCTGACCACACCTTGACCTGAACCTGTCGTCTGCTGACCACACCTTGACCTGAACCCTGTCGTCTGCTGACCACACCTTGACCTGAACCCTGGAGTCTGCTGACCACACATTGACCTGGACCCTGTCGTCTGCTGACCACACCTTGAACTGAACCCTGTCGTCTGCTGACCTCACCCTCACCTTCACCCTCACCCTCACCCTCACCCTCACCCTCACCCCCACCTTCACCCCCACCTTCACCCTCACCCTCACCTCACCCTCACCCTCACCTCGCCCTCATCCTCACCCTCACCCTCACCCTCGCCCTCGCCCTCATCCTCACCCTCACCTTCACCTTCACCTTCACCTTCACCCTCACCTCACCTTCACCCTCACCTTCACCCTCACCCTCACCCTCACCCTCACCCTCAACTTCACCCTCACCCTCACCCTTACCCTCACCCTCACCCTCACCCTCACCATCACCCTAACCCTCACCCTCACCCTCACCCTCACCTTCACCCTCACCCTCACCCTCACCCTCACCCTCACCCCCACCTTCACCCTCACCCTCACCTCACCCTCACCCTCACCCTCACCCTCATCCTCACCCTCACCCTCACCCTCACCACCAACCTCCCATATTCACACCCCCCTCACCCTTCCCACACGCACCGCCTTCCTCGTTACCCCCCTCTCCTTCACCCTCAGCCTCCTGCGTCCTGCCCTGGTGGAGGGCAGATGCACCACTTCCGGGCGGACAGCTGTGTGAAGTTTAAACCACTTCACCGGAAGGGCTGGGTGGGCTACTTAATTTCGCCGCCCCCCGCCCCCGCCCCCAGCTGCCCCATTCCCCCTCCCCCTAACACCCCCTCGCCCCCTTCCCCCGTCCCTCTCACAGGACCACACCCACGCCTACGGTCGGACCTCCCAACTTAATTTCCAGGCGCCGACAGCAACAGCCTCATTGTACCCCGACTTTACTCTTCATTACATTTTAATGGAATCAGCGACGTGCCTTTTTGGAGGCGCCCCCTGGACAGAGAGTATGTGGGCGGCGGGGAGGGTGGGAGGGTGAAGCTGGGGTGCGATGGACGGCGGACTTGGGCTATACACCCAGGGGAGGAGAGTGCGGCCTTGGCTTGTTAATCTGGGCGTGTAGGTGAGGAGAGTTTGGGGATATGTGGGTGTGGGTGTGGGTGTGGGTGTATGTGTGTGGGGGAGGGTGTTTGTGGGTGGGGGGTCGGGGGTGGGGGTGTGGCGATCGGTTCGTGACAAAGCGTAGTAAAGGTGTTTTGTGGGTGGCATTATGTTCTCACAATATCATTCACTCGGCGCTTAATGATCATCGAAGGTAGATAGGAAGCAGGCTGAGCATCAAGCCACAATAACACAATGCCCGCCTCGGTCACCACAAGTCACGTCACGTTGATCTCACAATAGATGGCGCCACTCTCTGGCTGGGATGGATTACCTGGCACCACACCACTGCAGGGGAACTGCGGTCATAACACGTCACAGGGGGCAACGACGTGCCTTGCTACACTCCGCCCATACCACTATATGTCACTATGGGCAATGTCACTATATGTCACTATGGGCAATGCCACTATATGTCACTATGGGCAATGCCACTATATGTCACTATGGGCAATGTCACTATATGTTACTATGGGCAATGTAACTATATGTCACTATATGTCACTATGGGCAATGTCACTATATGTCACTATGGGCAATGCCACTATATGTCACTATGGACAATGCCACTATATGTCACTATGGGCAATGCCACCATATGTCACTATGGGCAATGCCACTATATGTCACTATGGACAATGCCACTATATGTCACTATGGACAATGCCACTATATATCACTATGGGCAATGTCACTATATATCACTATGGGCAATGTCGCTATATGTCACTATGAACAATGTCGCAATATATCACTATGGACAATGTCACACTATGTATCACTTCGACCAATGTCCCTATGTATCACTTTGACCAATGTCCCTTGGATATCGCTATATACTGTCTCTGGCGCAATAAATCAGTAGCTCCCATCGCCACAGTAAAGCATGTCACACACCATTACAATATGTATCACTGTATTCAAGATAACATCATTGGACCCTAGGAACTGCAACATGCTTGGCGATATTAGGCTATAGTCTGGACCGTGTCATCTGCTGACCTCACCTTGACCTGAAGCCAGTCGTCTGCTGACCTCACCTTGACCTGAACCCTGTCGTCTGCTGACCACACCTTGACCTGAACCCTGTCGTCTGCTGACCACACCTTGACCTGAACCCTATCGTCTGCCTACCACACCTTGACCTGAACCCTGGAGTCTGCTGACCACACCTTGACCTGAACCCTGGAGTCTGCTGACCACACCTTGACCTGAACCCTTTCGTCTGCTGACCACACCTTGACCTGAACCTGTCGTCTGCTGATCTCACCTTGACCTGAACCCTGTCGTCTGCTGACCACACCTTGACCTGAACCTGTCGTCTGCTGACCACACCTTGACCTGAACCCTGTCGTCTGCTGACCACACCTTGACCTGAACCCTGGAGTCTGCTGACCACACATTGACCTGGACCCTGTCGTCTGCTGACCACACCTTGAACTGAACCCTGTCGTCTGCTGACCTCACCTTGACCTGAACCCTGTCGTCTGCTTACCACACCTTGACCTGAACCCTGGAGTCTGCTGACCTCACCTTGACCTGAACCCTATCGTCTGCTGACCACATCTTGACCTGAACCCTGTCGTCTGCTGACCACACCTTGACCTGAACCCTGTCGTCTGCTGACCTCACCTTGACCTGAACCCTATCGTCTGCTGACCTCACCTTGACCTGAACCCTGGAGTCTGCTGACCTCACCTTGACCTGAACCCTATCGTCTGCTGACCTCACCTTGACCTGAACCCTGTCGTCTGCTGACCACACCTTGACCTGAACCCTGTCGTCTGCTGACCTCACCTTGACCTGAACCCTGTCGTCTGCTGACCACACCTTGACCTGAACCCTGTCGTCTGCTGACCTCACCTTGACATGAACCCTATCGTCTGCTGACCACACCTTGACCTGAACCCTGTCGTCTGCTGACCACACCTTGACCTGAACCCTGTCGTCTGCTGACCACACCTTGACCTGAACCCTGTCGTCTGCTGACTACACCTTGACCTGAACCCTGTCGTCTGCTGACCACACCTTGACCTGAACCCTGTCGTCTGCTGACCACACCTTGACCTGAACCCTGTCGTCTGCTTACCACACCTTGACCTGAACCCTGGAGTCTGCTGACCTCACCTTGACCTGAACCCTATCGTCTGCTGACCACATCTTGACCTGAACCCTGTCGTCTGCTGACCACACCTTGACCTGAACCCTGTCGTCTGCTGACCTCACCTTGACCTGAACCCTATCGTCTGCTGACCTCACCTTGACCTGAACCCTGGAGTCTGCTGACCTCACCTTGACCTGAACCCTATCGTCTGCTGACCTCACCTTGACCTGAACCCTGTCGTCTGCTGACCACACCTTGACCTGAACCCTGTCGTCTGCTGACCTCACCTTGACCTGAACCCTGTCGTCTGCTGACCACACCTTGACCTGAACCCTGTCGTCTGCTGACCTCACCTTGACCTGAACCCTATCGTCTGCTGACCACACCTTGACCTGAACCCTGTCGTCTGCTGACCACACCTTGACCTGAACCCTGTCGTCTGCTGACCACACCTTGACCTGAACCCTGTCGTCTGCTGACTACACCTTGACCTGAACCCTGTCGTCTGCTGACCACACCTTGACCTGAACCCTGTCGTCTGCTGACCACACCTTGACCTGAACCCTGTCGTCTGCTGACCTCACCTTGACCTGAACCCTGTCGTCTGCTGACAACACCTTGACCTGAACCCTGTCGTCTGCTGACCACACCTTGACCTGAACCCTGTCGTCTGCTGACCTCACCTTGACCTGAACCCTGTCGTCTGCTGACCACACCTTGACCTGAACCCTGTCGTCTGCTGACCACACTTTGACCTGAACCCTGTCGTCTGCTGACCTCACCTTGACCTGAACCCTGTCGTCTGCTGACCACACCTTGACCTGAACCTGTCGTCTGCTGATCACACCTTGACCTGAACCTGTCGTCTGCTGACCACACCTTGACCTGAACCCTGTCGTCTGCTGACCACACCTTGACCTGAACCCTTTCGTCTGCTGACCACACCTAGACCTGAACCCTGTCGTCTGCTGACCACACCTTGACCTGAACCTGTCGTCTGCTGACCACACCTTGACCTGAACCCTGTCGTCTGCTGACCACACCTTGACCTGAACCCTGTCGTCTGCTGACCACATCTTGACCTGAACCCCGTCGTCTGCTGACCACATCTTGACCTGAACCCTGTCGTCTGCTGACCTCACCTCGACCTGAACCCTGTCGTCTGCTGACCACACCTTGACCTGAATCCTGTCGTCTGCTGACCACACCTTGACCTGAACCCTGGAGTCTGCTGACGTCACCTTGACCTGAACCCTGTCGTCTGCTGACCACACCTTGACCTGAACCCTATCGTCTGCTGACCACACCTTGACCTGAACCCTGTCGTCTGCTGACCTCTCCTTGACCAGAACCCTGTCGTCTGCTGACCACACCTTGACCTGAACCCTGTCGTCTGCTGACCACACCTTGACCTGAACCCTGTCGTCTGCTGACCACATCTTGACCTGAACCCTGTCGTCTGCTGACCACACCTTGACCTGAACCCTGTCGTCTGCTGACGTCACCTTGACCTGAACCCTGTCGTCTGCTGACCACACCTTGACCTGAACCCTATCGTCTGCTGACCACACCTTAACCTGAACCCTGTCGTCTGCTGATCTCACCTTGACCTGAACCCTTTCGTCTGCTGACCACACCTTGACCTGAACCTGTCGTCTGCTGACCACACCTTGACCTGAACCCTGTCGTCTGCTGACCACACCTTGACCTGAACCCTGTCGTCTGCGGACCACACCTTGACCTGAACCCTGTCGTCTGCTGACCACACCTTGACCTGAATCCTGTCGTCTGCTGACCACACCTTGACCTGAACCCTGTCCTCTGCTGACGTCACCTTGACCTGAACCCTGTCGTCTGCTGACCACACCTTGACCTGAACCCTATCGTCTGCTGACCACACCTTGACCTGAACCCTGTCGTCTGCTGACCTCACCTTGACCTGAACCCTGTCGTCTGCTGACCACACCTTGACCTGAACCCTGTCGTCTGCTGACCTCACCTTGACCTGAACCCTGTCGTCTGCTGACCACACCTTGACCTGAACCCTGTCGTCTGCTGACCACACCTTGACCTGAACCCTGTCGTCTGCTGACGTCACCTTGACCTGAACCCTGTCGTCTGCTGACCACACCTTGACCTGAACCCTATCGTCTGCTGACCACACCTTGACCTGAACCCTGTCGTCTGCTGATCTCACCTTGACCTGAACCCTGTCGTCTGCTGACCACACCTTGACCTGAACCTGTCGTCTGCTGACCACACCTTGACCTGAACCCTGTCGTCTGCTGACCACACCTTGACCTGAACCCTGGAGTCTGCTGACCACACCTTGACCTGAACCCTGGAGTCTGCTTACCACACCTTGACCTGAACCCTGTCGTCTGCTTACCACACCTTGACCTGAACCCTATCGTCTGCTGACCACACCTTGACCTGAACCCTGTCGTCTGCTGACCACACCTTGACCTGAACCCTGTCGTCTGCTGACCTCACCTTGACCTGAACCCTGGAGTCTGCTGACCTCACCTTGACCTGAACCCTATCGTCTGCTGACCTCACCTTGACCTGAACCCTGTCGTCTGCTGACCACACCTTGACCTGAACCCTGTCGTCTGCTGACCTCACCTTGACCTGAACTCTGTCGTCTGCTGACCACACCTTGACCTGAACCCTGTCGTCTGCTGACCTCACCTTGACCTGAACCCTATTGTCTGCTGACCACACCTTGACCTGAACCCTGTCGTCTGCTGACAACACCTTGACCTGAACCCTGTCGTCTGCTGACCACACCTTGACCTGAACCCTGTCGTCTGCTGACCTCACCTTGACCTGAACCCTGTCGTCTGCTGACCACACCTTGACCTGAACGCTGTCGTCTGCTGACCACACTTTGACCTGAACCCTGTCGTCTGCTGACCTCACCTTGACCTGAACCCTGTCGTCTGCTGACCACACCTTGACCTGAACCTGTCGTCTGCTGACCACACCTTGACCTGAACCTGTCGTCTGCTGACCACACCTTGACCTGAACCCTGTCGTCTGCTGACCACACCTTGACCTGTACCCTGTCGTCTGCTGACCACACCTTGACCTGAACCCTGTCGTCTGCTGACCACACCTTGACCTGAACCCTGTCGTCTGCTGACCACACCTTGGCCTGAACCCTGTCGTCTGCTGACCACACCTTTACCTGAACCCTGTCGTCTGCTAACCACACCTTGACCTGAACCCTGTCGTCTGCTGACCACACCTTGACCTGAACCCTGTCGTCTGCTGACCACACCTTGACCTGAACCTGTCGTCTGCTGACCACACCTTGACCTGAACCTGTCGTCTGCTGACCACACCTTGACCTGAACCCTGTCGTCTGCTGACCACACCTTGACCTGAACCCTGTCGTCTGCTGACCACACCTTGACCTGAACCCTGTCGTCTGCTGACCACACCTTGACCTGAACCCTGTCGTCTGCTGACCACACCTTGGCCTGAACCCTGTCGTCTGCTGACCACACCTTGACCTGAACCCTGTCGTCTGCTAACCACACCTTGACCTGAACCCTGTCGTCTGCTGACCACACCTTGACCTGAACCCTGTCGTCTGCTGACCACACCTTGACCTGAACCTGTCGTCTGCTGACCACCCCTTGACCTGAACCCTTTCGTCTGCTGACCACACCTTGACCTGAACCCTATCGTCTGCTGACCACACCTTGACCTGAACCCTATCGTCTGCTGACCACACCTTGACCTGAACCCTGGAGTCTGCTGACCACACCTTGACCTGAACCCTGTCGTCTGCTGACCACACCTTGACCTGAACCCTGTCGTCTGCTGACCACACCTTGACCTGAACCCTATCGTCTGCTGACCACACCTTTACCTGAACCCTGTCGTCTGCTGACCTCACCTTGACTTGAACCCTGTCGTCTGCTGACCACACCTTGACCTGAACCCTGTCGTCTGCTGACCGCACCTTGACCTGAACCCTGTCGTCTGCTAACCACACCTTGACCTGAACCCTGTCGTCTGCTGACCACACCTTGACCTGAACCCTGTCGTCTGCTGACCACACCTTGACCTGAACCCTGTCGTCTGCTGACCACACCTTGACCTGAACCCTGTCGTCTGCTGACCACACCTTGACCTGAACCCTGGAGTCTGCTAACCACACCTTGACCTGAACCCTGGAGTCTGCTAACCACACCTTGACCTGAACCCTGTCGTCTGCTGACCACACCTTGACCTGAACCTTGGAGTCTGCTGATCACACCTTGACCTGAACCCCGTAGTCTGCTGACCACACCTTGACCTGAACCCTGTCGTCTGCTGACCACACCTTGACCTGAACCCTGTCGTCTGCTGACCACACCTTGACCTGAACCCTGTCGTCTGCTGACCACACCTTGGCCTGAACCCTGTCGTCTGCTGACCACACCTTGACCTGAACCCTATCGTCTGCTGACCTCACCTTGACCTGAACCTGTCGTCTGTTGACCACACTTTGACCTGAACCCTGTCGTCTGCTGACCTCACCTTGACCTGAACCCTGTCGTCTGCTGACCACACCTTGACCTGAACCCTGGAGTCTCCTGACCACACCTTGACCTGAACCCTGTCGTCTGCTGACCACACCTTGACCTGAACCCTGGAGTCTGCTAACCACACCTTGACCTGAACCCTGTCGTCTGCTGACCTCACCTTGACCTGAACCCTGGAGTCTGCTGACCACACCTTGACCTGAACCCTGTCGTCTGCTGACCACACCTTGACCTGAACCCTGTCGTCTGCTGACCACACCTTGACCTGAACCCTGTCGTCTGCTAACCACACCTTGACCTGAACCCTGGAGTCTGCTAACCACACCTTGACCTGAACCCTGTCGTCTGCTGACCACACCTTGACCTGAACCCTGGAGTCTGCTGACAACACCTTGACCTGAACCCTGTCGTCTGCTGACCACACCTTGACCTGAACCCTGGAGTCTGCTGACCACACCTTGACCTGAACCCTGGAGTGTGCTGACCACACCTTGACCTGAACCCTGTCGTCTGCTGACCACACCTTGACCTGAACCCTGTCGTCTGCTGACCACACTATGACCTGAACCCTGTCGTCTGCTGACCACACCTTGACATGAACCCTGTCGTCCGCTAACCACACCTTGACCTGAACCCTGGAGTCTGCTAACCACACCTTGACCTGAACCCTGGAGTCTGCTGACCACACCTTGACCTGAACCCTGGAGTCTGCGGACCACACCTTGACCTGAACCCTGTCGTCTGCTGACCACACCTTGACCTGAACCCTGTCGTCTGCTGACCACACCTTGACCTGAACCCTGTCGTCTGCTGACCACACCTTGACCTGAACCTGTCGTCTGTTGACCACACTTTGACCTGAACCCTGTCGTCTGCTGACCTCACCTTGACCTGAACCCTGTCGTCTGCTGACGACACCTTGACGTGTGTCCATCCTATCGTTGTCGCCTGGGCCCAGTCTTCGCCAGAAGGCGACAAGAAAAAAGACGTGGCAGGATTTCCCGCTCTGGCCCCAGTACCCACAGCCATACATCAGACCACTGGGGAGTATTTCATACTTCATTGTGACAGCCCTATTTATTAGCCCCTACCATACCAGAGGCTGCTCCCCGGAGAGTAGCCCCAGTCACACCCACCCGTGGCCGGTGTCTAGCTAAGGGGGGCGCGGGCTAGAGGGGGGACGGGGGGGCGGGGCGGAAAGGATGGGTAGGGGGCAGCGACGGGGTCCCGAGGAAGTCACCTCTGTGGACCCGGGGGGGGGGGGGGGGTTAAAAAAAAGAATCGAGGCGGTTGGTATGCGATCGGTGTGAGGGTGGGGTGGGGGTTGACGTGGCGGGCAGGGACAGGCAGCTGGGCAGTCTTGTGACGTCATGGTGAGATAGGTCCCCTCGTAGAATATTGGTACCGATTTTAGTGTAGTGGGGTGATTGGGTGGGGGGCGGTGACGGCGGCCCGTGTTACAGAACTCGCCCCCTGCATCCCATCCCCTTCCCCACCCCCTGCACCCTCACTCCCTGAACCCCCACCCATCTGGCGCACCCCCACCGTACCCCAAAGGTCAGAGTCCGCGATGACCAGGCGCGAACATAAGGTAGAGAAAATAGACAACCAAAAGAGGACTATCGTGGGTGAGAAAGGAAGAAGGGGAACGCCACAGGCGACCACAGCGACACCCTGCGGGGGGCGGAGGCACCAAAGAATTTATAGAACAAGAAGCGAAAGCGCGACGTAAAACGGTAACAAGGCATGCGCGCGCGCCGCCTAGCGGGGAGGGTTAATCAGCGCTCGTTCAACTCGGTGCAGACGGCAAAATGGACGCAGGTTGTAGTCGCTGGAAGTCCGGTCGTGGCTCAATTTGTGGGGCATGGAATTGCCACAATTATAAAGGGACAAGAGGAGATATTTCCTTCTTTCAATTCCCCAGGGACAAAGAGAGGTAAGTGTCTTTTCTAAGAGTTTTCGGCGAACAATTGGCATTAGTCCATGACCATGTTTTTTTATGTTTTGACAGGTGAACTGTCATTGTCAACTGATTGTTTGACAGCCTAACCAGTGTCAACTGCGTGTGTGAAGATCTGTAAATTAGGCATTGTTAGTCTGATCAGACTCATGGATGTGGAATGTAGCCAAAGATATTTTCATTAATGCTTAGAGTATCTCCGTTAAACTACTGTTAACTGTGTCATCCCACTTTTAACACTCTTTTTCCATGGCTATGCCTAGGCTACGGCATGCAACCTAAAAATGCCTCCATTTTTTGAGTGTCGCTTCTTATCCCCCGCCCCCCTTACCCTCCTGCCACGCCTCTTAGGGGGTTTCCGATTTCAAAGAAGCGAACCTTTAGAATAAAATAACCCGCCAGCAAAAGAAATCGTGAACAAAATTGCTTTATAAAAATCGAAAAAACTCTAAGCCAGCCCCCCCCCCCCACCCCGCGCTGCTAACCGCCCCCATCCCACGCCTGTTAGCGGTCGGGTGGTGTCAATGAAGCAAACATTTTCACTTAAAAAACAATATTAAGTAAGTACAAGAAATCGTAAAAAAAAATTATTATTAAAATAAAATAAAAAATTCCTCTGTATCCTAACCCCCCCCCCCCCACGCACCCCCACCCCCCTTATGCCCAAAAAATCGGTAAAGAAATTGCTCTAAACAATTCCTCAGAATGCCGACCGCCCCCCCCCCCCCCCTCTTATAGCCCTTAGGGGTGCGTGATGTCAAAGAACCTTTAGACTGAAATAACCCACAAGCAAAACTAAATTGGCATTTAAATATTTAAACAAAATCGGATCGGATCTCCTACCCCCCACGACAACCCCCCCCCCACCCTCCCATCACGCCCAACACACGCGTAACCCCAGCGCACCCTGGGAGTGCAGGAAGGCAGCAATACTACGGTACAGACCTGTGGAATCAAGCAGCTCAGAACAAAATTCGGTGCGCACCCCGGAGGGTTCGCCAGCGGCCTTCGTTCAGGCAGCAGGACACGCCCGTGCACACCTGGCTAGAGCCTCACCGCTTGGCGGCGTCACCACGATCCTGTTACCGGGTTAAAGATACGGTTTTCGCTTCTTTTCCATACAAGTTCTTTGGAGGCACTGAGGACATATTTCGCTGTCGTAGTAGGTTTAGAGTCGTAGCGATGGTACCCAATATTGCTTAAGGCAGTGGACGGCTATATAACGACTGTCGGCCCACAGTACGGCAGTGGACAGCTATGTAACGACTGTCGGCCCACAGTACGGCAGTGGACGGCTATGTAACGACTGTCGGCCCACAATACGTCAGTGGACGGCTATATAACGACTGTCGGCCCACAGTACGGCAGTGGACGGTTATGTAACGACTGTCGGCCCACAATACGTCAGTGGACGGCTATATAACGACTGTCGGCCCACAGTACGGCAGTGGACGGTTATGTAACGACTGTCGGCCCACAATACGTCAGTGGACGGCTATATAACGACTGTCGGTCCACAGTACGGCAGTGGACGGCTATATAACGACTGTCGGCCCACAGTACGGCAGTGGACGGCTATATAACGACTGTCGGCCCACAGTACGGCAGTAGACGGCTATATAACGACTGTCGGTCGACAGTACGGCAGTGGACGGCTATGTAACGACTGTCGGCCCACAGTACGGCAGTGGACGGCTATGTAACGACTGTCGGCCCACAGTACGGCAGTGAACGGCTATATAACGACTGTCGGTCGACAGTACGGCAGTGGACGGCTATGTAACGACTGTCGGCCCACAGTACGGCAGTGGACGGCTATGTAACGACTGTCGGCCCACAGTACGGCAGTGGACGGCTATATAACGACTGTCGGCCCACAGTACGGCAGTGGACAGCTATATAACGACTGTCGGCCCACAGTACGGCAGTGGACGGATATATAACGACTGTCGGCCCACAGTACGGCAGCGGACGGCTATATAACGACTGTCGGCCCACAGTACGGCAGTGGACGGCTATATAACGACTGTCGGCCCACAGTACGGCAGTGGACAGCTATATAACGACTGTCGGCCCACAGTACGGCAGTGGACGGCTATATAACGACTGTCGGTCCACAGTACGGCAGTGGATGGCTATATAACGACTGTCGGCCCACAGTACGGCAGCGGACGGCTATAAAACGACTGTCGGCCCACAGTACGGCAGTGGACGGCTATATAACGACTGTCGGCCCACAGTACGGCAGTGGACGGCTATATAACAACTGTCGGCCCACAGTACGGCAGTGGACGGCTATATAACGACTGTCGGCCCACAGTACGGCAGTGGACGGCTATATAACGACTGTCGGCCCACAGTACGGCAGTGGATGGCTATATAACGACTGTCGGCCCACAGTACGGCAGTGGGCGGCTATATAACGACTGTCGGCCCACAGTACGGCAGTGGACGGCTATATAACGACTGTCGGTCCACGGTATGGCAGTGGACGGCTATATAACGACTGTCGGCCCACGGTACGGCAGTGGACAGTTATATAACGACTGTCGGTCCACGGTACGGCAGTGGACGGCTATATAACGACTGTCGGCCCACAGTACGGCAGTGGACGGCTATATAACGACTGTCGGCCCACAGTACGGCAGTGGACGGCTATATAACGACTGTCGGCCCACAGTACGGCAGTGGACGGCTATATAACGACTGTCGGCCCATAGTACGGCAGTGGACGGCTATATAACGACTGTCGGCCCACAGTACGGCAGTGGACGGCTATATAACGACTGTCGGCCCACAGTACGGCAGTGGACGGCTATATAACGACTGTCGGCCCACAGTACGGCAGTGGATGGCTATATAACGACTGTCGGTCCACGGTACGGCAGTCGACTCAAGATAGATATAAGAACATATACATTTCTTATAGAGTTAACTCCGAAACTGATCGAACAGTGGATTCGAATCATGACTATCTGAGATTTATTTTGCAGAAAGGAAAACTGTTCTCTAACTTTAACTTTAACAGATAGAACCAAGACTTTTTCGCGATATCTTACCCACAAAGAAAATAATATTGTGCAGTGGCGATAGTAATAGAAAACAACCTTTAGCGGTGAATTGCAGCAGTTGCAAAAAGTCTCGTCATCCGCCCCCCCCCCCCCGTCCCCCCACCACCCACCGACCCTACACACACCCCACGAATACCTTAATGCCATGATGTTATCAAACCATTCTTCTATTATTGGTACGCTTTGGGCGATCAAACCCGTGAACTGTATGGTGAGTGGAGGAAACCTGATCAGAACAAACCGCTGACCTTTTGGTTGCCGAACCGACTGTCCAGAACCGCCCCCCTCCCCCCTCCCCGCCGTCTCCTCCCGACCCTCCATTTTATGAACTGCGACACTTTGGCCCAGTCCCTCCCGGTCCCCGGTCCGGCGAGGGACGGGACGGACCATCCGTGTGTGTGTGGGATGATGGCGGGATCCCGGGACCAGTCTGCGAGATCCAGGGCCGTTGTCAGGACGGCCTGCACGGCCTGTACTGCCTGTCCGGCGCGGGCGGTGGGTGGGGGGGGGGGGACGTCGGCCAGCCGTCAGGGCCTCTCAGTGCACCGTAAGCCCGGGCGGCCGCAGTAGGGGATGGCTACTAATGCCGCCTAAGGAAGACGGATATGGCCGGGAGCTGATCTCTACTGAGACCAGCGCTGCCACGGCATCTTGGCGGGCAAGTCGCCCCGAAGCTCCTCCCCAAGCTGAATTATATACCAAGATTTGCATATTGCTTTAGACAGAATTATGGCGCAATAACGCGTTAGAATTAGGCTCTTCGGTCGGGTGAGGGACGGACGGACGGACGGGGGAGGCGGGGGAAGGTGTGTGGGGGAAGGGGGTGGGGGGAGGTGAAGGCAGGCGGTGTGGTATATGATTGGGAGGGGGTGATGCGGCGGCAGAGATTCATCCGCGAGGGGGCGGTGAACGCCGGGATGACACCGTGGTGATGTCTGACAAGTGAATAGCGTAGAAGACGTACCCAAGTTGGGTACTTTACTCCAGTCACCCTCCATTCTCTCGGTAGATTGGCACCGTCTGCACAACAACGTGTACGGGAGTAGCTGGGGTTTGATATGTGTCGTGAAACCGGGTTACACTGCGGTAAGGCTGGCTTGACGCCACAAGGAGATATATATATATATATATATATATATATATATATATATAAGACGACTAGATGTCTGCAGTGACAAACCGGAAGTAGAACGCGGCGACCACGTGACATTGCTTGCGTCTACGCCATATTCGCTGCCCATATAGGCTACTGACGGGTCTGTTTTTCGCATCTTTACTGTTTCCGGTTTCCGTCCACTGCCAGATAATTACAACCGTATCACCCCCAATACCTACTTCATAAACCGAGCCCTATAATCTCGTTTGTCGGCGTCCGGCGAGAGATTGGTGAGATCCCGGGAGGTGGTGAAGATATACAAACGGTAAAATCATTCATAGCTCCCCGCGCTTTCGCAGCTGAGCTAAGTGGTCTGCATATTAAGTTAATCAGACTGCCTCGAAGCCTGACCCATAAACTACTTTGCACCTCCATATATTCCAATTAAAATGTACGAGTGAGGAGCCCGCGGGGAGCCCTAGGCCGGTGTCGGCCCGCTTGTAATGGTCAGCCTCCGCCGGGGACCGCAAAGTCTCGCGGTAGCTCATGACTCCCACGTGATCCGGGGCGACGAAAGAAAATTGGGAGATACTAATCAAATATTGAACGCTAAACTGGCTGACGTTACTACAGTAAATTGGGTCACGAAGGGTCAATTCAGAACCCTAGGGAGGGAGGTGGAGAAGGGGAGGCTGAAGGATGTAGCAGCCCTAGTTATAAATGTTACATGGGATTTTGCTGGTAGACGTAGCAGTGGTCATGGGGAGGTGATGTCCGCTCGTCAAACTGCTCCACCCAGGCGGGTAATAACCCACTCCATTGGTGGCCCCGGCTGGCAGTTAATAAAGTTACCACTTTTTTGTATCCATTTTTGGCAAATTTACGGGAATGTGAACACATGAACTGGATAAATGTATTTTATATATATCTACATGCTCACAGTCCAGTGCGGAGTGTCGCAGTCGTCGCCTCGACTGATGGCCGATGCAATGACTGATGCCGCCGCGCTAGACGAGATTTTAATTGATCTCCGAAGATTTGGCTGAGAAATGGAAGCTAATCCCGAATCCTGGGGACAAATCCCCTGGAAGGCTCACCGGATAGTGGAGACATGTTGGGTATAGTACCCGAGCCTCCTGTTCTTCATCCTCATCCCCATCCCCATCCTCATCGCCATCCTCATCCTCCTCCTCCTGCTCCACCCTCCTCCTCCTCCATCCCTCCTCCTCCTGCTCCACCCTCCTCCTCCTCCATCCCTCTTTCTCGTTCTGCTCCACCCTCCTCCTCCTCCATCCCTCCTCCTCCTGCTCCACCCTCCTCCTCCTCCATCCCTCCTCCTCCTGCTCCACCCTCCTCCTCCTCCATCCCTCTCTCTTTCTCGTTCTGCTCCACCCTCCTCCTCCTCCTCCCTCCCTCTTTCTCGTTCTGCTCCACCCTCCTCCTCCTCCTGTTTCTCCTGCCCCACCCTCCTCCTCATCCATCCCTCTTTCTCGTTCTGCTCAACCCTCCTCCTCCTCCTCCCTCCCTCTTTCTTGTCTTGCTCCACCCTCCTCCTCCTCCCTCCCTCACTCACTCCTCCTCCTCCTCCTCTTCCTCCTTCTCCTCCCCCTCCCCCACCCAACTCCCCCTCTTGTACCCTCCCTCCCTCCCACACCTCTCTAGGAGGCTCTATATAAAGCAGGGCCAATGCCTGGCTTTAACTCCTCAGCCGTGGTTGCTGGCTTGGCAGGCAGCGACAGGTCCAGCACCAGGTTCAGGTCCAGGACCAGGACCAGGACCAGGACGTCCAGCAACGATGACGGTACCAGGAGGCTGGAATCCCAATTTCGGTGGCGAGACTCTCGCAGGAGGAGCTGTTGACGCGGGCTTAATATTCTGCTCCAGTAATGGATGGGTACATTACCATCCATCAGAAACGTCGCGTTGTTCATCATCCTCTTAAAAACTCTGGCGCGCGGTTTGTAATGAGAGGGAAAAGCTTCTCGCCGATCAGACTCACAGCCATGGAGAGCACACCCATAACATTCATCCACGGGGGTGAAGGGTGGAAGAGTGGAAGGGTGGGTGGGTGGGTGGATTGGGCGAGGTTTTTGTCAATTATTATTCTCTGGGAGGAGAAGCCCGGATTGCTGGTAATGATACTCAGAACAGTAGCTCGGACACAGACCATTTAGGGGAAGCGCCGCATACAGTCAATAATACCAAGATAAAAGTGTGTATCAGTCGGTCTGTTAACCCCCCCCCCCCCCCGCCATCACATCCCGGCCTTGCGACGACAAATACACAAACAGTCTCTCAATAATCCTTTGTATTCATAATTCATTTGATACAACCAAGCCACACACGCTATTTTCTTTGGATTCGTTGTTCAGTTTTCATTCCTGCCACAGTTTTACAGGATACTGTTGGCTTTAACAAAATGACATCGATCCTATTGAACACATAGGTTTCCACGTCCCAAATTGAAAGGAAGATCATCAGACCGCTTGCGACTTGTGACATTTTCAGCTTACTTTTTGCGATGATGACAATTTGATGCACACCGCCTTTTGACACCCCCCCCCCATAGTGGAGGCGTACACAGGTGGCTTGTGGTGCCCCCCAGTGGAGGCGTACACCGGCGGTTTTGGCGCCCCCCCCCCACCCTAGTGCAGGCGTACACAGGTGGCTTGTGGCGCCCCCCAGTGGAGGCGTACACAGGCTTGTGACGCCCCCTAGCGGAGACGTACACCGGCGGCTTGTGGTGCCCCCCAGTGGAGGCGTACACCGGCGGCTTGTGGCAAACCCCCCCCCCCTAGTGAAGGCGTACACAGTACACAGGTGGCTTGTGACGCCTTCACTGGGGGGCGCGACACTGTCGCGCCCACCAGTGAAGGCGTACACTGGCTCGTGGCGCCCCCTAGTGGAGGCGTACAACGGCGGTTTGTGGCGCCTCCAGTGAAGGCGTACACCGGCTTGTGGCGCCCCCAGTGGAGTCGTAAACCGGCTTGGGGCGCGTACACAAACATGCTTCCCCCACTGCAGCACCAGGCCGGCGTGCACCTACGTGGCCCCACCCCTGCCCCGCCACCTTCATACATACATACATGAAACATACACCTGCTTCGATCCCCAACTTGTCACCTTTGGCTTTGGGATTGCACCTTGTCTTTCGTTCGTTCTCGCTGGCAGCTGTGTCGAACGCAAACGAGCTGGTGATGGTGGGGGAGGTGGGCAGGGGATTAAGGGAGTGAGGGAGTGGGGGAGGGGTGAAGGTCGGAATGGCAAGGGATCGACCTCTATTAAGATCTCGTTGGTGGAGAGTATCAAATATTGATGCGGACAGAGTCTTCTGAAGACCTAATACGAAGACCGGGCCATTCAGAGAGCAGTGAGGCGGCTGTTCCCTGAGTCACGACGCCCGGGCCGATGGGCTTTTGAAGGCTGAAGACGTTCACAACCCGCCATTCCCGCCGTGGTAAACACTCGTCACGTTGAAATATTGACGGCGAAGAAAATGGTCAAACTTGGATGGACAATTTGGTTTAAGTGTCTGAGCCCGGTGGGTCAATGCGGTCCGAGTCTCGAGGGGCCCGCCATATGTCGACCACTATTGACTAATCATTTCCTCTTTACAAGGTTCCAACAGGCGAGTCCTTCTAGAGGTCGTCTTGAGGGAGGGGCGGGGACTGGCTGGATGGAGGGACTTAAAAGGGGGGGGGGAGGGCAAGACATGAGAGCTCCACTTGTTGGCGGCAGCTGCAGCAGGCAGGGGTGCAGAAAAACAGGGAGAGTGCAGGGAATTGAAGTGGGGGGAGGGGGGGAGAGGCTAACGGAGAGGAGCGAGGGGGTGGGAGAGGAATGGAATGTTGGTGTTTTAGGCCACTTTTGTGCACATACAGGCTAAATTGGGCCAAGGAACCTCCCGAGACGATGAAGGAATGAAACATGCCCCAGATTAGGTGCCCGAGCCCGGATTCGAACCCAGGACCTATTGATCTGCGGTCTAGTGCGCTAACCACTACACCAGGGAGGCCCCTTGGGTGGGAGAGGAGGGTGCAGCGCAGAAGTAACGTGGTCAGATGGAAAAGAATGCAGTGACCAAACTACAGGACGCCACATGCGGGAGATAGGAAGATGAGATTGAGGTAAACAAGGCAATCCGTAGAAATCGCTTCCTTCTTATGAAGATCCCGGGACGTACAAGTCCGTTGGTTACGGCATTGCGGCCTTACTCCCCGCCGTGAGTCGCTGGATACGGCATTGCGGCCTTACTCTCCGCCGTCAATCGTCTTGTGCCCCCGCTCTGTCCTCCGTAAGAGCTATCACAGAAAACAACGCACCGCGTAAGAAAAACTGGCAAAAGCGGAGAGTCGGTGCTTCTCTGATCCCCATGCCTTGTGGCCATGGCGACCACGGACCCAGGCGACTGAGCCCAAGCCCCCACCCCCAAGCCCTCCGCCGTGTCAGAACCACGCCACCATCCACCATCACCCCCTCGCCACCGCCAGCGTGCGAGTGTCTGACACTGCCCAAGCAGGCGATGTGAGGGTGGGGGGCGTGGATCGCGGCGTGATGCACCAGTATTTAACCTCCGCACCCCGGAGAGATCAGACAAATGTCACCTTCCAGCCCACCCCATCGCCTTCGGGAGTCTCCCACATCGGCGGCGTCCCGCCACCGGCGGGGGGGCGCCGGCGGGCGCTTAACGCCGAGCGCAACCTCCGCCAGCCCGCCAGCCCTGCGCGGCACGGGACTCTCAGCACACGGACTTTCTTCTGCTACCCTGCGCCCCCGTCTCCCCTCCTCCCCTCTCCCCCTTTCCCCCATCCAGCCCTCCATCCAGTATTCTGTTCCACCCACCAGCCTCTGCTCCCCCCGCCCCCAGTCCCCGGTCCCCGCCTCAGCGGGCGTTTTGTCAATACATGCGAGGCGCAGTCACATGCACGTAGTTAAATGTCAGCAGCATAAACAAAAAATGGAGGGATTCATAAAAAGGTAACAACCACAACAAAGGGTTTGTGATATAACAAATGCAACTAATGAGAAAAACGCGCGGCGTGTAAATCATTGATGACAAAGAAAATAATAAAAACTTCAGATGGCATGCGAAAACGATGCACGTGATTGATATTGACTCCGGAGCTGCTGTCCCGCCGGAAGATTGCGCCGTTGTAACGGATGTGGCCATGCCGCCCTCCACTCACTTATACCATCAAATGCGATTTGAAGATAAAACTGCGGGATGGAGGAAAGCAAATTCGTTCCTTGGGGACAGCAAATAGGAAAACTGACTAATTACCGAAAAGCTAAAACTCTTTATTTAGGATCACAAGTTGGCACTCGGCTGACGTCAAATGATGAAATATAGATGCGTGCGTTGTTGAAGCAGCCGATTCCAATCTTACTTTCTAATATTTTATTTACCTCGATGTTTACATATTTATCGACTATGTTCACTATTTATATCACAAATATCGGCGTTGACCCAGCTTTAGCTTTGCAATTGCAGGTTAATAGTATCTTTATCTTTATTTTATTGATCTATTATACTTAAGGCTTTAATACAGACACAGTTCGTTGAGTGCAACTTAAACGTCGCTCGTTTCTCCCTCTCAAGAATGATTTCTTTATATCTAAATGCATTTATCAGCTAACTGCCTTTATTATTGATGGAGGTCTGGGATATTATCACAATGGTGATGCAATATTTAAGGCCATCAGACTGATGTGTCGGCTTTAAGCCGTATGTAAAGCAGGAGGCCTGAGGTCGCCATTAGCTATTTATGTGACACAATAAGGCGTCTGAACCAAATGTGCACTGACCTACACACAAGTCAGTGAAGAAGTGCGCGCAGTATCTTTTCTGTCAAATTCAGGCCTACCATTCCATCTTGACAAGTTCTGTTAAATGTTAATACTAATCTTTCATTGCAGTATACTATTTAAATTATTATTGGCTGGAAACATCATAGGAAACTATGGAGTTCAGTACGAACATTTCTTTCATATTGCAATATGTTTATTCTAAGGAATTGAAAACTGAAACTCGTTAGAAAAAATGGCTGACTGGACAATGGCTTTACAAGCGGCGGAAAAATATACAATTATATGTAATATGTTATTGATGAGGAGGTTGTCAAGTGTGGGCGTTATTTTGTAGATCTTACCTCCGATAATTAAATCGTCTTGCACTGCATTGTATTACGTCCTGTTGTTCGCAAACTAAGGCAAGGCGTAGAATGCTGTTACATGGTGGAACGGAACAATTTGTTATTCAAATACTAACAGAGCTGGTATTACAACAAACCTTGGGAAGCCAGCCATCGGCATTATTTACCTTCAGCTTCGCACTAAGGCATTGCATTCAGCGTGTATGTTGTCATGTTCAGCTGTGTAAACGCACGCTTTATTTAAACTGAGGACAGGCCTATCATAAAATAATCGCTTCTTTTAAAACCTTGTGTTGCCCGCGATTCTCGTGTTATTTATCTTCTCGTGAGATTTCATGGCGTGCGGCATTCCTTGCACGTTTCTCCATTACGGTCGCCGACAGCCTATCCTGCAATAAATGCCTCGTAAAGCGGAAACGACAGAGAAACGAGAAGCAGCAGATCCCACGCCAAGCCGGATGTAAAATGTAATTCGAGGCAAACGATATTTCACAGAATGCCTGTTTCAATATTGCGGCGCCGGGGACGGGGGGCGCGGAACGCGAGAAAAGGGGACGAGACTCACGAGACTCGCGAGACTTGAAACGAGACTTGGCCAACTTCAGGTGAGAAACGATTCATGCCATATATGCCTTGGGGCACAAGACGGTTGGTTGTTACAGGGTGGATGAAGGAGGGGCGGGGGGGGGGGGGCGTTGGGGGCAGGGGTATGGGGGTCTGGTGGCTATGGAGACGTCAGACGTAATGTTCTCAGGGGAGCCGCTGCAGCAGACAGCCTATTCCTCCTCTGGCCAAGTGCCCCCTCGTAAAATAAAAGTATCTGCGCCGAGAGTGGCAAGAACAGTATGACAGGTCTTTCATCCGGGCTCGTAAAGCATGCCGGGATCGTAGGCAGAGAGGCCGAGACACCAGCCATTGGAAGCAAACGGGGCGCTCGCTGGGGACGAGAAATAGCTAGACTCTGCCATGTCTTTTACTCCATCCCTTCCCGACCGCCTTCCTCTCCACCTGCGCTCCACCCCGTCTCCCTCCCCAACCCCCTTGGTGCTGCTGCATCCATCCCTTTTCTATTTCCTCCCACAATATATGACCCATATAAGGAAGTCAATATGCGGAAGGGCAAGACGCTTGCTTTGCCATTTCTTCTGATCGAAGTGTACCGAGGCTGTTCCATCGAGTGCTGCCCTCCACCCCCCCCCCCCCTCCCCCTCCTCCGTCCCCGGTCCTCGAGGAGCTTCCCTGCTGTTTGTGTCATGACCAGATGATACCGATAAATGACGTCACATGGCTCACGTGATCTCCGAGGCAGACGACCATATTTTCGCCGTCTCCCAGCAAATGGCGTGTTATCCGGCGAATATTATAAAAGCTCACATGACGAGCAAGGCTGGGAACATTTATTACCTTATATTATCCTTAACGTATTAGATATTTGTTTTAATATATACAAATTAGACATAGTTCATCCCGCATTCCCTGCGGCCACGCAAGCGTTATTTGATTATGTCCAAGTCCACATGTTTATGTACAGTTCACCCCCCCCCCACACCGCTCTCCGTACCCCCCTCCCCTCCTTCCCACATGTATGTATTGGTATTAATGCTATATAGTTATCTATTGTTATGTGATCACGTCCACTTCTGAAGGTGTCGTTGTTTTAGATTCTTCTCTTGCAATGGTGCCCACTCATCTGCTTCAGAATGATGTGTGTTACAGTCATCTTTCTTGGAATGGCAATCTCGATGGCAGTATTATTAGAATAATAATGTCAATGTCATTATTCTTAGAATGATAATGTCAATGACATTATTCTTAGAATTATAATGTCCATGTCAGTATTCTTAGAATGATAATGTCAATGTCATTATTCTTAGAATTATAATGTCCATGTAATTATTCTTAGAATGATAATGTCAATGTCATTATTCTTAGAATTATAATGTCCATGTAATTATTCTTAGAATGATAATGTCAATGTCATTATTCTTAGAATGATAATGTCAATGCGATCATTATTTTTTAAATTGATAGTCCATCTCATCATTATTATAATGATAATGTAATTATTCTTTGAATGATATTGTCCAGGGATTACAAGGGGCGTTGTCAGTGTATTCACGAACTTTAAGGATTACAAGGATTACGTAGTGTTACCAGCTCATCATCCAATTTACTTTTAGAGATAACGAATGGAGGTGAAAGATATGATTTTCTATGTCTAACTCTCGGTGGGGTTAGACGCTTATTTACAAGCATCGATGTTGGACATATGTCGACACAGTGGCTATGTTGTCATTGGGGAGTTCGCAGCGGGATGCATGACGAAGACAGAGTCTGACGCAGGCGGCGAGCATATAGTGAGCCAAGTATTCAATAAATGCCACATAAAGGGCTTGAGAACGACATTCTTTATGAATACAAATTGGCCTGCCATAGGCCCGCGTGTTTTTTTATCCAGGTCACAAGTCCCCACGTGTTATCCGGGGTGTCGTTGTCAGCCCAGCGGCCGGAACAATCAAAACAGGAAGTGACGTGTATTGTGCATCCAGCCGACACTTTCAGACCGGAAAGCAGCCAGTCGTTGCACAATTAACATCTGAAGCCAGGGGGCAAAGTCGCCTTAATGGTGCTTAATAAAGACATAACCCGCGCCTAGGTGTGCTGCCAACCCAGTGCTATTTCCGCGGTCTATGCTCTTTCTCGCTGTCTGTTTCTTTCATGCAGGATCTTTTTTATTGGCTGTTTCTTTCCGGCAGTCGTTCCCTGTGTTTCGCATCCGATGCATGTTTTTTCCTTCTAAGTCTACCATTCGTTTCTCTTTCTGTGTCTGTCTCTCCACGTTTTTCCGTTGTTTCTTTCTCTCTTTTTTCTGTCCTCTCTCTCTCGTTCTTTCTCTCCCTCGCTCACCGGCTTTCCCTCCATATCCGCCTCTCTGTCTCCCCCCCCCCCACTCTAACTAGCCCCCTTCCTACCCCCCCCCCCCCTGTAGCCCCCTCCCTATCCCCCCTCTAGCCCCCTCCCTCGCCCCTTCTGTGAGTGTAGATGTGACGTTGACCCCAGTGAGGTGTCGCCGTGAAGTCACTATCAAAGACTTTCTCACCAATAACCACGAGATGACTTGTTCTGATATAAGACAGTTACAAAACAGTGCTGGACACTTTTACGCTGTGGAAACTCAATTTACACTTTCAGGAGGGGAAAATCCCACTTTAGCACTGACTGATTCCCTACAGGGTGCCTCGCCTTGGGAAAAAAACAGACAGACACCAAGCACCCTAGCTACCAAAGCCGCCTACCTAATTTACCACCCCGATCGGGGGTAAGTTTAATAGAGCAATAACTCCCAATGCCCCTTTCCCCTGCACCCACCCACACCCACATTTACAACCGTTCCCGTGCCAACCTCAGCTCGATTGGAAGACCTTTCGCCCTCGCGAAGACGCGCTGGAGTACCCATCATTTCAAACTGCTTGCATATCTTGGCCATCTTTGACCCTAATAAAGGGGTAAAGTAACCAGCTCAGATTAGATTTCCATTGATTAGTGGCGTGGCGTGGCGTGGCGTGGCGTGGCGTGGCGTGGCGTGGCGTGGCGTGGCGTGGCGTATGGCTGGTCCGGTCTTAGTGGACACAGCTGGCCCCAGTTCTCGGCGCCAACATGGTAACTTTTATTATTCCCACTAATACACTAATACCTCAGCGTTAGAAACAGAACATGTGCCTGTGTGTGCGTGTGTGGGTGCGGGCGGCGCGTGGTTAATAATCTTATTGATGGCCGGGGGCGGGAGGGGGTGGGGGGGGCATTATTATTAATGATCTGGAGACACATTTTTTGTCGGGGGTGGGGGGGGGGGGGGGGGGAGCAAAATGGACCATGATAAGATATGACATAATACGAAACCCACCTCGAATTGCAGTGCAACAAAAAAAAACGTTCCTTTGAGGGTGTCGAGGATTAAAACCACCAATAACAACATTACCCTCGACAGGCTGAAACACAAGGGTGACGTCACGGGGAAGTGAAGCCTAATCCGGCTGCCGGGCTGTGATATGCTTTGCGCGGGGAGCCAGTTCTATACATAAGGCCGGGTATCTCCATCGCATCGCCTACCTAGATATCAATAATTCAATGCATGCAAAGCGGTAACCTGGGGTCCGTCCAGGCCTGACACCGATGTCACGTGGCTCAGCCCTGCACGGACCGCGCAATGTCAGTCTCCACCGCTAGGGGGCTGCTTGCTTTGCCCGAGGGATCTATTATGCATCATTTGGGGTTTCTTTTCGCCACGGCCTCGCGTTGCGCCGCGGTCTGTAGACGACATGCCTGCGGGTAACAAATTTTGCTCAGCCGTTCTGGTGACCTTGAGCGAACCGGAAACGCATGAAGGTGGGTTTCCGTTTCCATCAAAGGTTTGTAAACGACTAAGCTGGAAAAAAATATTTCGGTGGAGGTCGAATGTTGCGTCTCATAGCCGCCCTCCAAGGTCGAATGAGTGACTGCTTGACTAAGTTTTGTTGTTGTTTCTTTGTCATATATTGGATAGCCCAACGTCGATCTAGCGGTTGTCAGGTTTCATTTTTTTGAACATGTATTCTGACATTTCTGAATGTCTTAAAGGATGATATAATGACTATGTATAAACTGATCCGAGGCAAGACCCTGAAGCAAGACTTATTCAAGGACTAGTGAACTGACTGCTGCAAGGTCAACACGTCGCGAAAGGGGGAATAAGGGTCTCCAAATGTTCACAGCCCGACAGAAACATAAAAATATGAATATTCATCAGCATTGGCGGCAGGCAATGTCAGCTTTTGTTCGAATGCACCTGTGTCCCACTAGGATCGTTATGATGTGATGTGAAGTGGTACAATTATAACGCGCCCCGGTAGACATGGTCAGCATCAGTGGCGCCATCTAGTGACGCAACTCGCGGTGGAGCTGAGACCGTTTTGAGGGCAGATCGTTCTGCAGATTATCTGTCACGCAATCAGCATTTCAGCCGCAGTATGTGTTGTAAGGTTGGCCCCATTATCTCTCTGCGCCAGACAGTATCATGTCTATTGCACTATTGCAACATTGATACCAAATTAAGCACAGTTCATCAGTTAACTACGAAATGCCTCACTAGAGGGCAGTACGAGTGTTGTAGTGGTGTTGGTGGGTTCCGTTCATACGAATGTGGAGACAGCGACGACCATCTTGCGTTAGTAAGCGACCGGCTGTGTGCAGAACGTCCCACATGGCATGACAAATAATGACGTAACAAAACTCCTTGACATAATACATGGTTCCTCTCTCTTCATGGCGGCAAGATAAGAAGATGACATCCAGCAAAGGTGTCAAATGAGAACTGTTTTTCGCAATTTGAACTCACAGCAAGAAGCCATCGCCGTATGTCCGCCATCCCACCCACCAACTTGAATGATTTAATAATGGCAAAGGGCGATTCAAACGAAGGACCGTTGCCGCGTAGCTGCATTAGGATTTGCATATATATATCTAGCTTGTGTTCCTCCTCTCGTCACCCACTGTACGCTGCAGGCGAACTGCTGACTGAAGAGCTTGAGCAATCCTGAGAGTCCCTTCCTCGAAAAGTGGTCGAGACACACTGCCAGACCGGACTCCGTCATAACGTACCCCGCATCCCCTCTCCAGTGGCGACCCACCCTCTACCCGCCTCATAACGTACCCCATATCGTCTCCAGTGGCGTCCCACCCTCTACCCACGTCATGACGTACCCCATATCGTCTCCAGTGGCGACCCACCCTCTACCCGCCTCATAACGTACCCCATATCGTCTCCAGGGGCGTCCCACCCTCTACCCACGTCATAACGTACCCCATATCGTCTCCAGTGGAAACCGCTGTGATGTGATAACCCCAGCGATGGCCTCAGCGGTGTCTCTGGCCAGGGCCGCGGCCGGCTGACAAATAGTGCAGCAACAGCCCGCAATATCGGTTGAATCATTGCCCGATGGCCGGAGCTATGAGGTTGAAGTTTGATGGGGTTGTCAGATGGGGGCGAGCCAGCGATTAAATGGTTCGTCGTGGTGTTAACCCGGCGGCTTTAACCTCTAACCACAGCTGCAGGCGGGAAACGCGACCGCCATATTGATAAATATCTGTCATGGTTGTCGTGACCACACTGGGTCTTTATCGTTGCAACACGTGGGGCGTTCACACCGCCTACAAAGTGTGCTACCTTCACACCGCCTACAAAGTGCGTTGGGTTCACACCGCCTACAAAGTGTGCTGCGTTCACAGCGCCAACGAAGTGTGCGGCGTTCACACCGCCTACAAAGTGTGCTACCTTCACACCGCCTACAAAATGCGTTGGGTTCACACCGCCTACAAAGTGTGCTATCTTCACACCGCCTACAAAGTGTGCTGCGTTCACAGCGCCAACGAAGTGTGCGGCGTTCACACCGCCTACAAAGTGTGCTACCTTTACACCGCCTACAAAGTGTGCTACCTTCACACCGCCTACAAAGTGTGCTACGTTCACACCGCCTACAAAGTGTGCTGCGTTCACACCGCCAACGAAGTGTGCGGCGTTCACACCGCCTACAAAGTGTGCTACCTTTACACCGCCTACAAAGTGTGCTACCTTCACACCGCCTACAAAGTGTGCTACGTTCACACCGCCTACAAAGTGTGCTGCGTTCACACCGCCAACGAAGTGTGCGGCGTTCACACCGCCTACAAAGTGTGCTACCTTTACACCGCCTACAAAGTGTGCTACCTTCACACCGCCTACAAAGTGTGCTACGTTCACACCGCCTACAAAGTGCGTTGGGTTCACACCGCCTACAAAGTGTGCTGCGTTCACACCGCCAACAAAGTGTGCTACGTTCACACCGCCTACAAAGTGCGTTGGGTTCACACCGCCAACAAAGTGTGCTGCGTTCACAGCGCCTACAAAGTGTGCTATGTTCACACCGCCGACAAAGTGTACGGCGTTCACACCGCCTACAAAGTGTGCTACGTTCACACCGCCTACAAAGTGTGCTGGGTTCACACCGCCAACAAAATGTACTGCGTTCACACCGCCTACAAGGTGCGCTGCGTTCACACCGCCTACAAAGTGTGCGGCGTTCACACCGCCTACAAAATGTGCTGCGTTCACACCGCCAACAAAGTATGCTGCGTTCACACCGCCAACAAAGTGTGCTGCGTTCACACCGCCTACAAAGTGCGCTGCATTCACACCGCCTACAAAGTGTGCTGCGTTCACACCGCCTACAAAGTGTGCTGCGTTCACACCGCCTACAAAGTGCGCTGCGTTCACACCGCCTACAAAGTGTGCTGCGTTCACACCGCCAACAAAGTATGCTGCGTTCACACCGCCTAAAATGTGCTGCGTTCAGACCGCCTACAAAGTGTGCTGCGTTCACACCGCCTACAAAATATACGGCGTTTACACAGGGGCGGGCGATATTCGGGGTAGTTAGTGGCTCGGAACCACGAAAATGACGTGCGGTGTACTGTGATGTTATGGCAGTGGCTGCCAGCCACCCGAAGAGACGGGGGTGGTAAGGGTGGGGGGAGGGGGTAAAGGTAAAGCCATCCGAGACGCGGGGGGGGGGGGTCAAAGGGAGGGTGTCGTTGTCCTTATTGCTGTATTCACTGTATTCTGTTATCGCTGTATTTTTTGTATTCGCTGCATGTTCTGTAATGTATTACTGTATTCGCTGTATGTTCTGTATTGATTTGCTCTATTTGCTGTATGTTCTGTAATGTATTACTGTATTCGCTGTATGTTCTGTATTGATTTGCTCTATTTGCTGTATGTTCTGTAATGTATTACTGTATTCGCTATGTTCTGTAATGTATTACTGTATTCGCTGTATGTTCTGTATTGATTTGCTCTATTTGCTGTATGTTCCGTAATGTATTACTGTATTCGCTATATGTTCTGTAATGTATTACTGTATTCGCTGTATGTTCTGTATTGATTTGCTCTATTTGCTGTATGTTCTATAATGCATGGCTGCGTTCGCTGTACGTTTCTTAAGTGTTTTATTACGGTATTGTTGTATTAGGGGTTATTGGTCAATAGTACGTATTGTGATATAACAACGGATCGTGAGCTAATCATAGGAAGCCCCATTACAGTGTTATCGTGAATGAGAACAATACATGGGATTTCCCGATAAATTTCTATTTAACTTTCTGCGGGAGAGGCGAAGGTTGACATGCCCATGTGAACACATCAACGTGAACACATAAACGTGAACACATCAAGGTGAACACATCAACGTGAACACGTCAATGTGAACACATGCGTCACAACACGTCAAAAATGTGAACACGTCAATATGAGCATGTCTAACCACATTTCGTTCATGAATGAGCTTGTCACTAAATAAAATATATAGATTTTGGCTGCGCTCCTACATTTCATATAATAACCCCATTGGGGATCTATTGACTTAGTGTTCCTGTAGTTATGGTTTTGTTATCCAATCGGCTGAATCTTTCCATCTCACGCTGTGCTGCGACTTTATTTCACGGCTCTGTGTGAGGTTTCTCCTCTTGATCTCACCAGATGGCGCCACGTGCCATGTACAGAGACACGGAATGATATATCAGCGTTGTGAACAGCCTGTCTTGTCTTATTTCTAGTTTATTCCTGCACCGAATAGCATGAATATTCTTTCTATACATGATAAATGCGCTGAGGGTGGTGAGTCGCGATGTCATTGGCTGCGGGGCGACCGTTAAGCGCTGCGTTATGGGTGTGGTATATAAAGGGCGTCTCTTATCGTGGGACGGAGTGAGCCATTTAAAGATGTCTCCTGTGACGCTATGGCGGTTCCCATGCCTATCCACCCTCTACCTCTATTACTCTACATCTCCACCCCAGGGGTGTCTTCTAAGATTTTGTTCACCCTCTACTGTACCCCCCAGGGGGGTGGGGGGAGGGAGAGCGGGTGGAGGATGGAGGCCCGGGGGTAGTGAGGTAGACTGCCGTCTCAGGTTTGGGGAAGCAACATTGAGACCCACTCACATTGTAATTGTAATTGTGTTCCGTGGGGACAGACAGGTTTTATTATAATATAAAGATGTAATGAGTCTCGCACCAGACTTACATTACAAGTCAGTGACCCGGATTTGATTTGCGAATAGTCGCCAGGGGGTGGGGTGTTTGGGTGTGGGGTTTAGGGTGTGGGGCGTAGGGTGTGGGGTTGTGGAGTGTGGGGTGTGGGGTGTAGGGTGTGGGGTGTGGGGTGTAGGGTGTGGGGTGTGGGGTGTATGGTGTGGGGTGTGGGGTGTGGGGTGTGGGGTGTAGCGTGTAGGGTGTGGGGTGTGGGGTGTGGGGTGTAGGGTGTGGGGTGTGGGGTGTAGGGTGTGGGGTGTGGGGTGTATGGTGTGGGGTGTGGGGTGTGGGGTGTGGGGTGTAGCGTGTAGGGTGTGGGGTGTGGGGTGTGGAGTGTGGGATGTGGGGTGTAGGGTGTGGGGTGTGGGGTGTTGGGTGTGAGTTGTGGGGTGTGGGGTGTGGAGTGTGGAGTGTAGAATGTAGGGAGTGGGGTGTGGGGTGTGGGATGTGGAGTGTGGGATGTGGGATGTGGGATGTGGGTGTTGGGTGTGGAATGTGGAGTGTGGGATGTGGGGTGTGGGGTGTGGGGTTGGGGGCGCAGATGGGGGGTGGGGTGGGGATGCGGTGTGGGGTGGCGGGGTAGGGCAGTTCTCTCGATGGTGGTTACGATGTTATACAAGTGACTTCTGGCTCGGACCCAGAGTAAGGTAGACTGCCGTCTCAGGTTTGGGGAAGCAACATTGAGACCCACTCACATTGTAATTGTAATTGTGTTCCGTGGGGACAGACAGGTTTTATTAAGATATAAAGATGTAATGAGTCTCGCACCAGACTTACATTACAAGTCAGTGACCCGGATGTGATTTGCGAATAGTCGTCAGAGGGTGGGGTGTTTGGGTGTGGGGTTTAGGGTGTGGGGTGTGGGGTGTGGGGTGTGGAGTGTGGGGTGTGGGGTGTAGGGTGTAGGGTGTGGGGTGTAGGGTGTGAGGTGTGGGGCGTGGGGTGTGGGATGGGGAGTGGGGTGTGGGGTGTTTGGGTGTGGGGTTTAGGGTGTGGGGTGTGGGGTGTGGGGTGTAGCCTGTAGGGTGTGGGGTGTGGGGTGTAGGGTGTGGGGTGTGGGGTGTTGAGTGTGGGGTGTTGGGTGTGGGGTGTCATGGGGTGTGGGGTGTGGGGTGTGGGGTGTGGGGTGTGGGGTGTAGGGTGTAGCGTGTGGGGTGTGGAGTGTGGGGTGTAGGGTGTAGGGTATGGGGTGTGGGGTGTATGGTGTGGGGTGTGGGGTGTAGGGTGTAGGGTGTGGGGTGTGGGGTGTGGGGTGTATGGTGTGGGGTGTGGGGTGTAGGGTGTAGGGTGTGGGGTGTCATGGGGTGTGGGGTGTATGTGGGATGTGGGGTGTGGGGGTGGGGGTGCGGATGGGGGGTAGGGTGGGGATGCGGTGTGGGGTGGCGGGGTAGGGCAGTTCTCTCGATGGTGGTTACGATGTTATATAAGTGACTTCTGGCTCGGACCCAGAGCAGGGTTAGCTGGGGGCTTGTATTGCTCAAGCACATCTCATGGTTATAACAAATGGCTTTCCCCCTAACCAATGAGGGCCCCCCCCCCCTTCCCCACTCCCCGCCTCATCCCCCTTCCCCCAGTGGAAGCCTTCGGTCTCAGCTAGCGGAAAACTTATTTGCCCTGCTGCCAGGTCTGCCCCCTGGCGGCGGCCCCGTGAACTCCTTTTCAAGTTTTCGGGGCGGTGTCGGCGGTCGGGGACCCTTTAAGGCCGCAGCCTATATAAGGAAACCCCCTGTTCCCCGAGCTGCGCAGCCAGAGTCCCACTTGCCAGCCGTTATCACAGTCGTCAAATGTAAAACGGCCGTCGTCCTCTCGCTGTGGGGGAGGAGGAGGAAGGTAGGGGGATGGAAGAGGAGGGGGGGAGGGGAGAGGGGAGGCGGTGCCCAACACCGGGCCGCAATCTTCTGCCAGGCGGTGCTGGAATCCTCCCCCCCCCCCCGCCCCCCGCCACCTCTAACAACTTCATGCCTTTGTCTGACGCCGACGCGGACAGCGAGGAGATTCCCGGTCATTTTCTTTTCATGGGTCGAGTTTGGATTGCTGGGAGGTTTATCCCGGCTCCAGGCTGAATGCTAAGGGACTGAGGCGAAGGGTGGGAGGTGGATGTGAGGAAGAGGCGCGGGGGGGGGGGGGTCAGGAGGGGGGTAAAAACGGTAAAACGGGAAAGGATGTGTGTGGAGGTGGGGGGGGGGGGTGGTTAAGGGGCGTTGGAAATGTCAAAGGGAAGAAAGAAGGTGCGACATGTTTTTATAGGCACACATTACCAGACATTGAATGTCAACGGCGTAATTTCGGGGCGGTAGATACACCATGGTCTGTACAACCCCACCTTACATCTTAGGGCTATAGACCCCCCCCCCCCCAGCTCTCAGCTCTCAGCCCTCTTTGCTCTCAAAGCCGTGTCCCTTGCTTCGCTCACGTGGCGCTCATAACAAATCCGGCCGCATAGCTCTCATAGCCCTCGAAACATTGTGTTGTTATGTCCTCGTGGACCTGCTTCGCTCTCATAGCTCTCGTAGCTCTGCTCTCCCGTCTCGTTCTCATAGCACTCAGCTATGCAACCTGCTTTGCTCT
>OZ025248.1:64876844-64996736 GCA_964019135.1 Arenicola marina
GTCGCCGCTTACCACATCAACCAGTGGGTCGCCGCTTACCACATCAACCAGTGGTTCGTCGCTTACCACATCAACCAGTGGGTCGCCGCTTACCACATCACCAGTGGGTCACCGCTTACCACATCAAACAGTGTCTTATTATAACTACATGCATACATCATCCATACATAACTATTTCGTTATTATTATACGCAATTTATTGATTTCATTCAAAAAGCGCATGTCACCATATCAGAAATGTTGATCGGTCAAAAAAAAACAAAAAACTGTTTCTTCAGCATGTGAACCCGAACCATACCAATAGCGTGGCTGTATACACTTAGTTTATCTGTATTAATAGTGCTACCTTTGACTAATAGGGGTCTGAAAGGGGGGGCTAGTGTCAAGTGTCGATTTTTCCAAATGATCAGTGTCGCAATGCCGATCTTTGATCTTTCACCTTCCGGCTTTTTGGCTAAGTTCAGTGTCGCTTTTTAAAGATGTTGCTTTTTCAGATACTCAGTGTCGGAATTTGGGGGTGTCGAATGTCTATGTTTCAAATATGCCTGTGTCGTGTGGCGCCATTTACCCCTTCCAGACCCCTACTAATTCATATCCATCCTGAGACAAGGATTCCGTTATTCTAACAATGGACTGCCACAGCTATCCATCCAGTCACATATCTACCGAATACTGGACGTACATAAACGCTGCCAATCTTCCACACTACAAAAGGGTTTAACGGTTTAAAAGACTTCTAAGTAATTCTAACTATTACATCGCTCAAGTCTGCGATCTATTCGTTCTGTGTCGTTCGTACTTTCCATCTGTATTCCCCTGGTTGACTAACTATCCTAAGGTGCAACTAAAAACGCCTCATATTCCGATAGATGGCGACACCTGTTGACGTGTCTCCTCGTGTAGATGACCCCTTAAACACTATATACCCTGGCCCAATCCACTCCCCAGCCCCTCGCCCCCAGTCCCTCCCGTCGTCCCCGGCGGTTGAGGCCATCAGTACAGCGGACTACAGCGGTAAGTATAGAAGCACCGATCCAGGCCGCGGGTAGAAGAAGAACGTCAATCTTTCCGCGGTGTGAGGCTAGACATCTAATTCCATTGATGGAAGCCCCGTGTTGTCTCCGCCATGTGTCTCAGACCGGGTCTGACAGACCTGTCAACTCCTTCCGCTTTAGGGTTTATACGCCCCCCCCCCCCCACCCCCACCGACACACACACACCCCACTACACCATCCCCCTTCTCCCCTCCCTCCCCCCCCCCTCCCATCAGCACCCTCCCCCCTCCTCACCCCAAACTCACCCCTCCCCCCACCCCACCCACCAGGCCCCCCTCTCCGGCCCCCGGGTTAATGGCGCCTTGACGCAATAGTCGAACCCTTTATCAGCCTGAGGAAGTTAGCAATCCCATGCCCCCGCAGACGGCGGAGGACATCACCAAACCCAGGGGCGAGGTGACAGGTCTAGGCGGCGATCACTTCAATCCTACTGAGCGGGGCTTTATAGGCACCTCATTTAGCTGTAAGTAAGCAATATCAGGGTGAAAAGTGGGTTGTATATATAGGTGCCAACGGGAAAGGCTTTGTTGGGTCGATGGATTTCTCTTTTCTAGATGAGAGGCGTAGGGAGAGAGCGGGGTAGGGGTGGGGTGGGCCGCAGGAGGGGAGGGGAGGGGCAGTGAATTGATATAGGGGTATGAGACGGGGCCTGGGTGTTTCGGGTACCCACACGGTCCTTAACCCTCCCTTCCCTCCTCTGTTGTATCCAGACCGGGCGGCCGTATTTCTACAGGCCAGTCACATATCTTGTTATCCCAATTTCTAGCTCCACTGCGCCAGCTTCTTCAACTACATCCGTCACCAGGCGGCGCTCACCCGGCTACTCGACCGCGGGGTGGCGCTGCTCCTTGCAGACGCCGCCGCCGCCGCCGCCGCCGCCGCGCCGGCCGCCGCGGCGGCAAGCACCCCTCAGAGCTGCCACCCCCTCGCTCTCCCATCACCACTCTGACTACCACTCCTTCGTTCCATTCCGCCCATCCAATCACTCCCCCACTCCCTCCCCCCCTCTCCTCTATAACCCCCCCCCCCTCCCCCCACGTCGCTAGTCACAGCCTTCCTTCCATGGCTTCCGTGACGTCCGGCTGCCCGCAGCTTTAATTGAAAGGCAGATTTTCACCTCATTGCCCCAATTTGCCTAACACATTTCACAGATATTAGCACCGGGAGGGGCCCTATCGACGACGCCGTCTAGCGGCGACCACACATACAACTCGATCAAGTTACAAATAGGGGGAACCAGGGGGAGAAGGAGGAGGGGGGGGGGGAGGAGGCACTGCGGCGGCACACTCCTCCCCCCCCCCCGCCCTGACCCACTCTGCCTGACCGCCCCACGCTTCACTCAGCCAATTCCGGGACACGTGATATCAAGTATGACGTATTACCAGCCGATGCGCATGCGCGTCGCGGTCATTTAAGCCCGAGTTGGCCGCCCCAATAATAGGTCGTTTCCTGGGGACATAAATCGCTGCATATTAAGTCCTCGTAGCCGTGGTTATTGTATCCACCCCATAAAAATACTTACGCAGCCTCCCAATTAGGTGAGGAGTTATTACATGGACTCGAGAGGGCAACTATCATAATCCATCCAGCTGCACCCCCTCATCCCCACCCCCCCCCCCCCTCACCTCCCCTCAGCCCGTCCTCTCTCTCCAACGCCGCCACCCTCTCACACACCTCCCTCCCATCGCCTGAACCACCCATCATCAAGCCCCTGCCCACACCGTCAGCAGGCACGGAGTTTCAGTGTCCGGTGCCCAGTCCCGGATGGGTAAACAATGCAATTTTGACGTAATTTGAAGAACAAGTCGTGGTTAACACCCGGTCAACAACCCTGATATTGGTGAAGACTGCAGTTGTGTGTATCTTGATTTGTTGGTGGGTGAGAGGGGGTAGGGAGGGAGGGGGCTCGGTGGGAGGAGGGGGGGGTAGAGGTTACTGGAGGGGGAGGGGGGTCTGAAAGCGAATGAAGAGCAGTCACCTTCCTAGAACAATGACGATCTCTCCCCCATACCCATCCCCACACCTCCTTACCCCCCACCCACCGGACCCTTCTCCCCTCCCCCATCCCGGGGCTTGCGTCACGGCACGCAAGCGTTAGGCCTGCTGTCCATTTGATAATGACCTGGTCCGCGTAAAGGTCTTCGCCCCATGCTGTAACGGCCTTCGGAGTGACAACGGCGCTAACTGCGGAGGACGAGGGAAGGCTTCGTTTGTACGGCTTTAAACGGATCTCTGTTATGCAACAAGATGGCCACGCGATACGGCTTCACTTCCGGTTACCTCAGACACACGTAAATAAGTTAACCAAATTGACCGTAGGCCCACGCAGTCCTCCTTATTTGGGATGTCTGCTGCACTTGTGGACAATATTTATGACTATTCCTATATGTGGTTCGAATACCAAATAGGGTAGAAAACGATGCAACTACATACGGAACTACACATTTTGATGGTACGCCAGACAGTCACACTGCTAAAATCATTAAGTAAGCAACCTCTTATATACCCGTATACACCGTACCGCCCCCCCCCCCGTATCTGCAGGGAGGGAGGCGCAATATTCCTCATCAGCCGTCCGGTATGACCGTCAGCCGGCCGGTATGACCGTCAGCCGGCCGGTATGACCGTCAGCCGGCCGGTATGACCGTCAGCCGGCCGGTATGACCGTCAGCCGGCCGGTATGACCGTCAGCCGTCCGGTATGACCGTCAGCCGCAGTAAATCTTTGTGTTTAGCCATCAAATTGACGACAAACAGCAGACGACACACAGCAGACGACAAACAGCAGACGACAAACAGCAGATGACAAACAGCAGACGGCGAATAGCAGACGACAAACAGCCGACGACAAACAGCAGACAAACAGCAGACGACAAACAGCAGACGACAAACAGCAGACGGCGAATAGCAGACGGCGAATAGGAGACGACCAACAGCAGACCACAAACAGCAGATGACAAACAGCAGACGACAAACAGCAGACGACAAACAGCAGACGACAAACAGCAGATGACAAACAGCAGACGACAAACAGCAGACGACAAACAGCAGATGACAAACAGCAGACGACAAACAGCAGACGACAAACAGCAGACGGCGAATAGCCGACGGCGAATAGCAGACGACAAACAGCAGACGACAAACAGCAGATGACAAACAGCAGACGACAAACAGCAGATGACAAACAGCAGACAACAAACAGCCGACGGCGAATAGCCGACGGCGAATAGCAGACGGCGAATAGGAGACGTCCAACAGCAGACGACAAACAGCAGATGACAAACAGCAGACGACAAACAGCAGATGACAAACAACAGACGACAAACAGCAGACGACAAACAGCAGACGGCGAATAGCCGACGGCGAATAGCAGACGGCGAATAGGAGACGTCTAACAGCAGATGACAAACAGCAGACGACAAACAGCAGATGACAAACAGCAGACGACAAACAGCAGACGACAAACAGCAGACGACAAACAGCAGGCGACAAACAGCAGACGGCGAATAGCAGACGACAAACAGCAGACGACAAACAGCAGGCGACAAACAGCAGACGGCGAATAGCAGACGACCAACAGCAGAAGACAAACAGCAGACGAGACAGCGGACGGCCACAAAAGGAACAAAGGACCAAACGTCACGAAACAGAATTAGACAAAGTTAAACGAAAGGGATCGCTAGACAAAACCTACATGAGAAAGAACATGCGTCAATCGGTACACGTCAGTGAATCAAGAGCTACAAGCCAATGACAATGGTCCGTATCAAAGCTAAAAGTTGATGCGGGAGGCACAGGAAAGGCCTTTATGACACGGAGCACACAATCATACAAAAAACAACAACAAAGAACATACGACAAAGAGAACAATATATAAGTCAACGAGCTAAGAAAGTGAAAAACAGACGCCAAAAAGTAGAAGACTAAATGTTGACGTCATAGTGCAGACGTCAAAGGGTAAAAGTCAATGACCCAGCCGACGACAACAAGCAGACGATAAAGAATAACACTTGAAATAGAAGGGGCGACAGCGCCTTGGAATTTGATATCAGAGGGTTCAATGATCAATGAGTGCGTCAAACAGCTCCGGCGGCAAACGACAAGAGGGAGACAGGGGGAGGTTCACCCACAGCGAGTCAACACCAGGGGGGGGGCGACCAGCCGCTGGACCGGAGGACCGGCAGGGTACCGGCCGAGCGGTCGGTATGGGCCCGAGCGGTCGGCAGGGGCCTGAGCGGTCGGTATGGGCCCGAGCGGTCGGTATGGGCCCGAGCGGTCGGCATGGGCCCGAGCGGTCGGCAGGGCCCGAGCGGTCGTAGGGCCCGAGCGGTCGGTATGGGTCCGAGAGGTCGGTATGGGCCCGAGCGGTCGGTATGGGTCCGAGCGGTCGGTATGGGCCCGAGCGGTCGGTATGGACCCGAGCGGTCGGTATGGGTCCGAGCGGTCGGTATGGGCCCGAGCGGTCGGTATGGGCCCGAGCGGTCGGTAAGGGCCCGAACGGTCGGCAGGAAAGAGACATCGCCTGGGCCACTAGATAGCCAGTTAAGTACAGGACAAACACAGCCTGATGGCAAGAGGAGTACGCAATTACTACAAATCCCAGAAGATGGTACACGCTCGCCAACGATAGGGCCCCATCCGGCATAGTACGACGCCACAGATCAAACAATGAAAGACAAAAAAGCCATGTTGACGAAATGTTCAAAGGACGGAGTGAGCGTTGGATTGCAGCATACTATGGACGAAGTGACCTTTGGATTAAGTATTCTTTGGACGAAGCGACATTTGAGCCAATGGTCCTCACAACGAAATGACCTGAGTGCGACTTGTCCTCAGACCGATGTGACATTTCGATGAACTGTAATTTAGACAAAGTGATGTGAAGACGCACTCTTCTGAGACACGGAATTTCCACATCCGGTAAAGTAGATGGCGTACGTCGATCTTCTCGGGCGGCCCGGACCGGGCAGCCGTCGGGGGGGAGGGGGGAGAGGGGGGGGGAGAGAGGGGGGCAGGGAGGGGGGGAGAGGGGGGGGGGAGAGAGGGGGGGGGGGGGAGGGAGAGAGGGGGGAAGGGAGAGAGGGAGGGGGGGGGGGGGGAGGTGGGAGAGGGGGGAGGGGGCCGTGCCTTAAACTCACTGAGACATCTGACACAGGGACCGAGACGTAGGACATCACCATAACGACACCCCCTCCCACCTCACCCGCCCACGACATTAGTCTATCGGGTCCCTCGTGCCCCGGCCCCCTCCCAAGACGTCAGTCTATATGTTTACCCTCCCAACCCATCCGCACGACCTAATTACATACTGGCCCCTTCTCACATCTCCTTCCTCCTCCTTCTTCCAACCCTCCCACGGCACCGCCCTCCCCCCCCCCCCCCACCCATCACCCTCACCTCCCCCCTCACTCTACATCTTCAGTCCATTCCATCCCGACCCACACCTGACTATAGCAAAAAGTCGCCTGACGAGACTTGACGTCATTACCTGTGGTTGCTGATAAAACCCCGCCCTCGAGTCAATCTCGGTGCCCATACCTCCCCCCCCCCACCACCACCCCACGACCAGCACCCTCCGACCGCCACGCCCCTCCCCTCCCCCCCCCCTCCCAAGCCCCTACCGTACCCCTACCGCTACCCCAACCCCACCTCCCCAGAAGCCATTAAACACTTCACAGTCTTCCCATTCCACTCTCCTCTTTCAATTATTTAAGGGATAAAAAAGAACACAACAAGTGGCATTACATTTTACTGGCCGATTCGATTACGTCTTATGGAAACAAGGCTTCTGACCTCGGTGTTAGGGGAACGCCAGTCCGCGCCGGGTGGGGGGAGGAGGAAGGGGGGGTGGGGAGGGCAGATCCACTCTCAATCCCCACCCCCTCCACCTCACAAATTTCGGGTTGTGGTCAAGCGGTCCTCGAGTGATTTAGCCCCCTGGAGCCCTGCCCCCCCTCCCTTCCGTTCCTCCCCAACCCACACCCACTAGGGTTGCCCCTCCCCTGCCGCTACCCCCACCCCTATCCCGACCTCCCCAGACCACCGGGTGACTGCATCTGATTGAGGTCAACTCTAATGTAGGTAAAATGTTCTTGCTCCTCGACTTACTCTAAAGCTCGTTTCATCTTATGAGGAACACACCATTGGGGATGGCGAATACAAAACTACCGAGTGTTACAAACAGTAACTAATTTTAATAACGAAAAAAACTTTATCACATGTACGACGCACATAATATATGTTATTACATTATTAACGAGCAAATCATCCATAACTAACACTATGCGCAAATATTGTGTTTAATTCACATTGATTTAAGTTACGCGCGTAGGTTACGTAGATGGCCAATATTAACATACAATATTTGTTGAATAGGTTTAATTTTAGTATAAACTGTGATGGCTGGTTGTTTTAAGCAGGACGCTTTAACTTTGGGACATGTCATGACACCGTTGAGGTTAAAGGAATATATATATAATAAGCCATGTCTCTTTTTGCACAGGTGTCTTCATACCTCCCAGGCCCGGTCATCAGCACATCTAGGCGGCCAATATGCTCTGTCCATACCTACTAGGCCCGGTCATCAGCACATCTAGGCGGCCAATATGCTCTCCCCATACCTCCCAGGCCCGGTCATCAGCACATCTTGGCGGCCAATATGCTCTCCTCATACCTCCCAGGCCCGGTCATCAGCACATCTAGGCGGCCAATATGCTCTCCCCATACCTCCCAGGCCCGGTCATCAGCACATCTAGGCGGCTAATATGCTCTCTCCATACCTCCCAGGCCCGGTCATCAGCACATCTAGGCGGCCAATATGCTCTCCCGATACCTCCCAGGCCCAGTCATCACTACATCTAGGCGGCCAATATGCTCTCTCCATACCTCCCAGGCCCGGTCATCAGTACATCTAGGCGGTCAATATGCTCTCCCGATACCTCCCAGGCCCAGTCATCACTACATCTAGGCGGTCAATATGCTCTCTCCATACCACCCAGGCCCGGTCATCAGTACATCTAGGCGGCCAATATGCTCTCTCCATACTTCCCAGGCCCGGTCATCACTACATCTAGGCGGCCAATATGCTCTCCCCATACCTCCCAGGCCCGGTCATCACTACATCTAGGCGGTCAATATGCTCTCCCCATACCTCCCAGACCTGGTCATCAGCACATCTAGGCGGCCAATATGCTCTCCTCATACCTCCCAGGCCCGGTCATCAGCACATCTAGGCGGCCAATATGCTCTCCCCATACCTCCCAGGCCCGGTCATCAGCACATCTAGGCGGCCAATATGCTCTCTCCATACCTCCCAGGCCCGGTCATCAGCACATCTAGGCGGCCAATATGCTCTCCTGATACCTCCCAGGCCCAGTCATCACTACATCTAGGCGGCCAATATGCTCTCTCCATACCTCCCAGGCCCGGTCATCAGTACATCTAGGCGGTCAATATGCTCTCCCGATACCTCCCAGGCCCAGTCATCACTACATCTAGGCGGTCAATATGCTCTCTCCATACCACCCAGGCCCGGTCATCAGTACATCTAGGCGGCCAATATGCTCTCTCCATACCTCCCAGGCCCGGTCATCACTACATCTAGGCGGCCAATATGCTCTCCCCATACCTCCCAGGCCCGGTCATCACTACATCTAGGCGGCCAATATGCTCTCCCCATACCTCCCAGGCCTGGTCATCAGCACATCTAGGCGATCAATATGCTCTCTCCATACCTCCCAGGCCTGGTCATCAGTACACCTAGGCGGCCAATATGCTCTCTCCAAACCTCCCAGGCCTGGTCATCAGCACATCTAGGCGGCCAATATGCTCTCCCCATACCTCCCAGGCCCAGTCATCACTACATCTAGGCGGCCAATATGCTCTCTCCATACCTCCCAGGCCCGGTCATCAGTACATCTAGGCGGTCAATATCCTCTCCCCATACCTCCCAAGCCTGGTCATCAGCACATCTAGGCGGCCAATATGCTCTCCCCATACCTCCCAGGCCCAGTCATCACTACATCTAGGCGGCCAATATGCTCTCTCCATACCTCCCAGGCCCGGTCATCACTACATCTAGGCGGTCAATATGCTCTCCCGATACCTCCCAGGCCCAGTCATCAGTACATCTAGGCGGTCAATATGCTCTCTCCATACCTCCCAGGCCCGGTCATCAGTACATCTAGGCGGTCAATATGCTTTTCCCGTACCTCCCAGGCCCGGTCATCAGTACATCTGGACGGTCAATATGCTCTCTCCATACCTCCCAGGCCTGGTCATCAGCACATCTAGGCGGTCAATATGCTCCCTCCATACCTCCCAGGCCTGGTCATCAGTACACTTAGGCGGCCAATATGCTCTCTCCATACCTCCCAGGCCCGGTCATCAGCACATCTAGGCAGCCAATATGCTTTCTCCATACCTCCCAGGCCCGGTCATCAGCACATCTAGGCGGCCAATATGCTCTCTCCATACCTCCCAGGCCTGGTCATCAACACTTCTAGGCAGCCAATATGCTCTCTCCATACCTCCCAGGCCTGGTCATCAGCACATCTAGGCGGTCAATATGCTCTCTCCATACCTCCCAGACCTGGTCATCAGCACATCTAGGCGGCTAATATGCTCTCTCCATACCTCCCAGGCCTGGTCATCAGCACATCTAGGCGGTCAATATCCTCTCTCCATACCTCCCAGACCTGGTCATCAGCACATCTAGGCGGCCAATATGCTCTCTCCATACCTCCCAGGCCCAGTCATCAGCACATCTAGGCGGCCAATATGCTCTCTCCATACCTCCCAGGCCCGGTCATCACTACATCTAGGCGGTCAATATGCTCTCTCCATACCTCCCAGGCCTGGTCATCAGCACATCTAGGCGGTCAATATGCTCTCTCCATACCTCCCAGACCTGGTCATCAGCACATCTAGGCGGCCAATATGCTCTCCCCATACCTCCCAGGCCCGGTCATCACTACATCTAGGCGGTCAATATGCTCTCTCCATACCTCCCAGGCCTGGTCATCAGCACATCTAGGCGGTCAATATGCTCTCTCCATACCTCCCAGACCTGGTCATCAGCACATCTAGGCGGCCAATATGCTCTCTCCATACCTCCCAGGCCCGGTCATCACTACATCTAGGCGGTCAATATGCTCTCTCCATACCTCCCAGGCCTGGTCATCAGCACATCTAGGCGGTCAATATGCTCTCTCCATACCTCCCAGGCCTGGTCATCAGCACATCTAGGCGGCCAATATGCTCTCTCCATACCTCCCAGGCCCAGTCATCAGCACATCTAGGCGGCCAATATGCTCTCCCCATACCTCCCAGGCCCGGTCATCACTACATCTAGGCGGTCAATATGCTCTCTCCATACCTCCCAGGCCTGGCCATCAGCACATCTAGGCGGTCAATATGCTCTCTCCATACCTCCCAGGCCTGGTCATCAGCACATCTAGGCGGCCAATATGCTCTCTCCATATCTCCCAGACCTGGTCATCAGCACATCTAGGCGGCCAATATGCTCTCTCCATACCTCCCAGGCCCAGTCATCAGCACATCTAGGCGGCCAATATGCTCTCTCCATACCTCCCAGACCTGGTCATCAGCACATCTAGGCGGCCAATATGCTCTCTCTATACCTCCCAGGCCTGGTCATCAGCACATCTAGGCGGCCAATATGCTCTCTCCATACCTCCCAGGCCCAGTCATCACTACATCTAGGCGGTCAATATGCTCTCTCCATACCTCCCAGGCCTGGTCATCAGCACATCTAGGCGGCCAATATGCTCTCTCCATACCTCCCAGGCCCAGTCATCACTACATCTAGGCGGTCAATATGCTCTCTCTATACCTCCCAGGCCTGGTCATCAGCACATCTAGGCGGCCAATATGCTCTCTCCATACCTCCCAGGCCCAGTCATCACTACATCTAGGCGGTCAATATGCTCTCTCCATACCTCCCAGACCTGGTCATCAGCACATCTAGGCGGCCAATATGCTCTCTCCATACCTCCCAGGCCCAGTCATCAGCACATCTAGGCGGCCAATATGCTCTCCCCATACCTCCCAGGCCCGGTCATCACTACATCTAGGCGGTCAATATGCTCTCTCCATACCTCCCAGGCCCGGTCATCACTACATCTAGGCGGCCAATATGCTCTCTCCATACCTACTAGGCCTGGCCATCAGCACATCTAGGCGGTCAATATGCTCTCTCCATACCTCCCAGGCCCGGTCATCACTACATCTAGGCGGCCAATATGCTCTCTCCATACCTCCCAGGCCTGGTCATCAGCACATCTAGGCGGTCAATATGCTCTCCCCATACCTCCCAGGCCTGGCCATCAGCACATCTAGGCGGTCAATATGCTCTCTCCATACCTCCCAGGCCCGGTCATCAGCACATCTAGGCAGCCAATATGCTCTCTCCATACCTCCCAGGCCTGGTCATCAGCACATCTAGGCGGTCAATATGCTCTCCCCATACCTCCCAGGCCTGGCCATCAGTACATCTAGGCGGTCAATATGCTCTCTCCATACCTCCCAGGCCCGGTCATCAGCACATCTAGGCGGCCAATATGCTCTCTCCATACCTCCCAGGCCTGGTCATCAGCACATCTAGGCGGTCAATATGCTCTCCCCATACCTCCCAGGCCTGGCCATCAGTACATCTAGGCGGTCAATATGCTCTCTCCATACCTCCCAGGCCCGGTCATCAGCACATCTAGGCAGCCAATATGCTCTCTCCATACCTCCCAGGCCCAGTCATCAGTACATCTAGGCGGTCAATATGCTCTCCCCATACCTCCCAGGCCCGGTCATCAGTACATCTAGGCGATCAATATGCTCTCCCCATACCTCCCAGGCCCGGTCATCAGCACATCTAGGCGGCCAATATGCTCTCTCCATACCTCCCAGGCCCGGTCATCAGCACATCTAGGCGGCCAATATGCTCTCTCCATACCTACTAGGCCCGGTCATCAGCACACCTAGGCGGCTAATATGCTCTGTCCATACCTACTAGGCCCGGTCATCAGCACATCTAGGCGGCCAATATGCTCTCCCCATACCTCCCAGGCCCGGTCATCAGCACATCTAGGCGGCCAATATGCTCTCCTCATACCTCCCAGGCCCGGTCATCAGCACATCTAGGCGGCCAATATGCTCTCCCCATACCTCCCAGGCCCGGTCATCAGCACATCTAGGCGGCTAATATGCTCTCTCCATACCTCCCAGGCCCGGTCATCAGCACATCTAGGCGGCCAATATGCTCTCTCCATACCTCCCAGGCCCGGTCATCAGCACATCTAGGCGGCCAATATGCTCTCTCCATACCTCCCAGGCCCGGTCATCAGCACATCTAGGCGGCCAATATGCTCTCCCCATACCTCCCAGGCCCGGTCATCAGCACATCTAAGCGGCCAATATGCTCTGAGGACGGGCGATATATGCGTTGGATGCCTGCCACTGTGTGGGTCAGAGGGATCGCTGTTCAGTCACAATAAAACCGTCAGTTGGCGAGCTGGCCGATAAGCCTGGGCCCTGATAGCGAGGGTTGGTGTCACCAGGGGACACCACACCGGGGTAGTCAAGCCAACCGCCTCCGATAACACCCACAAATTTACTCATCTCCTAGGAACGGCACGAGCAGTCTGCCTCGGCGGGTGGAGGCTCCCAGAACCAGACAGGCGGGGCGGCGGGAAATACCAATTAGAAATCAGTCTCACTGTTACTTCTCTGCTCCCCACCCCCCGCTCCTGCACCAGATGTAACGGAATAGGCTGATATCTAAAACTCTGGTTTCACGGGAAAGGGGGGTGACCACCAGCATCGGATAGGAGGTTGGAGGGTTGGGGTCGGGGGTAGGGAGTGGGAGTCGAGGGTGGGGGTCGGGGGTGGCGGTCTGGCGCAGGGGTAGGGGTTGGAGATCGGGGGTGGGGTGGGGTGGGGTGGGGTGCCATTACGCTATATAAACATACATCAATGGTGGCGTCCCGCTCCAGGTTCCACCCCGCTCCAGGTTCCTTCCCGCGCCAGCTTCCGTCCCGCTCCAGGTTCCACCCCGCTCCAGGTTCCTTCCCGCTCCAGGTTCCGTCCCGCTCCAGGTTCCACCCCGCTCCAGGTTCCTTCCCGCTCCAGGTTCTGTCCCGCTCCAGGTTCCTTCCCGCTCCAGGTTCCTTCCCGCTCCACGTTCCGTCCCGCTCCAGATTCACCCCGCTCCAGGTTCCTTCCCGCTCCACGTTCCGTCCCGCTCCAGATTCACCCCGCTCCAGGTTCCTTCCCGCTTCAGGTTCCACCCCGCTCCAGGTTCCTTCCCGCTCCAGGTTCCACCCCGCTCCAGGTTCCTTCACGCTCCAGGTTCCGTGCCGCTCCAGATTCTCTCCCGCTCCAGATTCACCCCGCTCCAGGTTCCGTCCCGCTCCAGGTTCCTTCCCGCTTCAGGTTCCACCCCGCTCCAGGTTCCGTCCCGCTCCAGGTTCCTTCCCGCTCCAGGTTCCGTCCCGCTCCAGGTTCCTTCCCGCTCCAGGTTCCTTCCCGCTCCAGGTTCCGTCCCGCTCCAGGTTCCGTCCCGCTCCAGGTTCCTTCCCGCTCCAGGTTCCGTCCCGCTCCAGGTTCCTTCCCGCTCCAGGTTCCTTCCCGCTCCAGGTTCCTTCCCGCTCCAGGTTCCGTCCCGCTCCAGGTTCCGTCCCGCTCCAGGTTCCTTCCCGCTCCAGGTTCCGTCCCGCTCCAGGTCCCTTCCCGCTCCAGGTTCCACCCCGCTCCAGGTTCCTTCCCGCTCCAGGTTCCTTCCCGCTTCAGGTTCCACCCCGCTCCAGGTGCCGTCCCGCTCCAGGTTCCTTCCCGCTCCAGGTTCGGTCCCGCTCCAGATTCCTTCCCGCTCCAGGTTCCTTCCCGCTCCAGGTTCCTTCCCGCTCCAGGTTCCGTCCCGCCCCAGGTTCCTTCCCGCTCCAGGTTCCTTCCCGCTCCAGGTTCCGTCCCGCTCCAGGTTCCTTCCCGCTCCAGGTTCCGTCCCGCTCCAGGTTCCGTCCCGCTCCAGGTTCCTTCCCGCTCCAGGTTCCTTCCCGCTCCAGGTTACGTCCCGCTCAAGGTTACGTCCCGCTCCAGGTTCCTTTCCGCTCCAGGTTCCGTCCCGCTCCAGGTTCCGTCCCGCTCCAGGTTCCTTCCCGCTCCAGGTTTCGTCCCGCTACAGGTTCCGTCCCGCTACAGGTTCCTTCCCCCTCCAGGTTCCGTCCCGCTCCAGGTTCCGTCCCGCTCCAGGTTCCGTCCCGCTCCAGGTTCCTTCCCGCTCCAGGTTCCTTCCCGCTCCAGGTTCCATCCCGCTCCAGGTTCCTTCCCGCTCCAGGTTCCGTCCCGCTCCAGGTTCCGTCCTGCTCCAGGTTCCACCCCGCTCCAGGTTTCTTCCCGCTCCAGGTTCCGTCCCGCTCCAGGTTCCTTCCCGCTCCAGGTTCCGTCCCGCTCCAGGTTTCGTCCCGCTCCAGGTTCCGTCCCGCTCCAGGTTCCTTCCCGCTCCAGGTTCCACCCCGCTCCAGGTTTCGTCCCGCTCCAGGTTCCACCCCGCTCCAGGTTCCACCCCGCTCCAGGTTCAACCCGCTCCAGGTTCATCCCGCTTCAGGTTCCACCCCGCTCCAGGTTCAACCCACTCCAGGTTCATCCCGCTCCAGGTTCCTTCCCGCTCCAGGTTCAACCCGCTCCAGGTTCATCCCGCTCCAGGTTCCTTCCCGCTCCAGGTTCAACCCACTCCAGGTTCATCCCGCTCCAGGTTCCGTCCCGCTCCAGGTTCAACCCACTCCAGGTTCAACCCGCTCCAGGTTCCAGCCGCTTCAGGTTCCACCCGCTCCAGCTTTCTCGTCACCTCCTCGCAGCGCCGCCACCACCCCCACCAGCATTCCTCCACCTCCACCTCCTAGCATCCACCCCCAGCCCCCTCCCCCGTCGTGCACCCGTCGGCCGGGTGGCCGTAGCCCACTCTTTATGTGGCGTGGCGTGGCGAGGAGACTGACCCCAGGGTGGCCCGGAGTTTTTGCCACCCATTGTTGAAGGCGGTCAGCTATTGTTGGTTGTGGGCGGCGCATGCCGTATAGGGCCCCCCCCCCCCGCCCCCCCCCCCCTCCGCCCCGCCTCAAGTCATAAACCTAGGCAGCAGCCTCCATTTAGGCAGCGAATTTCACGGGCCCCGTGATAAAACGCGTCACTTTAGCCTTAATTGCAAATATGACAAGTTTTACTGGTCGCTTTCTGTCAAATGCCAGCTCGGCAAAAATTGGAAGACGGAAGGTGTGGGAGGGGGGGGGGGGGTATAACCCAGTGTAAACCCGGAGAGAGAAGACCACGGCGGTGTCAGAATACAGACTAATGTCAAAGTAATACGGGAGGAGTCACAACGTGAATACATTAACAGTGAGTGTTGGTGTGTGACCAACGTCAAAGCGTCAACCATTAAAATGACGTCACAATACGATTCGCTCAAAATAGATACAAACGCCATGGCTCGTAAGCCAGTGAGCCGGTGCCGAAGATCTCGCCGTCGCATACAATAGATCTATACAGTTCTCGCGTTCGGGCCGTGAGACTTCAGTTTTGGGGACAAACAAACACACGTGCTCCATGTTCAAGTATAGGCAGCTATAAGTCAATTTCTTTCCAGGTTTATTCTAAAGACTATAAGTACCATTTCACTAAACATGGCTATGGGAGATATACGTTAAAATATTTGGAGGCGATAAAGCGCAAAACTTTGGGAATATACAAGAAAAAATCCAAACACTCAAAAGCTAGAAATAGCGTGCTATTTCACGTCGTAACAAATATTCGTCATTGTGATGGCGCAACTGAATGAAAAATATGTCGTCTATCCGTTTTGTGCAGCTATAGTTCTTAAATATTCTTAATCATATCGCCAGGCCTTCCGCAATGGCTTTTGCGCAGATGGTCTGGTTCCCAGTCTCACTCTTTGCGTCACGCCTACGTCACAGATAGTCAGGATACCAGTGTGCGCAGCGATTCGTTCCGAACACGTGCTTCGTTTGTTTGTCCCTTAAATGAGTAAACCGGAAGTCTAGGCGAACGAGACTTTATAGCCCCATAGGACATCATTATTATGGAATATAATTATGGAATTATAATTATGGAATCAAATTTACGAGGTGCAGGTCCACAAATCTGTGTATCTCGTACCAATTACTCGTACCGTGATTACCTCGTACCCCACTGCCATTGCCCCATTGCCTCGTGCCCTCGTAACCGGTGTATCTTGTACCCCTTAGTCTCGTATTCATGTTATTTCGTACGTAGGCTTGTCTTACCATTCTCTGTGTGTCGCGCACCCACTTACTCATCACACGTTCTTGTGCAATATTATGATTTATGTGGGTGGCCCAAGCGACAGCGACAATAGTCCTGGCGTGGGTCTCCTAACCCGATAAGTTACATAAATGTATTTATTATGATCGAATTATTATTTGGTTGAATAAACGCTATTGAATTGAATCGAACTGCGTATCGTACCCATCTCGTACCCATCTCATACCCCCGTACTCAGTGCGTCTCGTACCCATCTCATACTCTCGTACTCAGTGCGTCTCGTACCCATCTCATACCCCCGTACTCTGTGCGTCTCGTACCCATCTCATACCCTCGTACTCAGTGCGTCTCGTACCCATCTCATACCCCCGTACTCTGTGCGTCTCGTACCCATCTCATACCCCCGTACTCTGTGCGTCTCGTACCCATCTCATACCCTCGTACTCTGTGCGTCTCGTACCCATCTCATACCCTCGTACTCTGTGCGTCTCGTACCCATCTCATACCCCCGTACTCTGTGCGTCTCGTACCCATCTCATACCCTCGTACTCTGTGCGTCTCGTACCCATCTCATACCCTCGTACTCTGTGCGTCTCGTACCCATCTCATACCCTCGTACTCTGTGCGTCTCGTACCCATCTCATACCCCCGTACTCTGTGCGTCTCGTACCCATCTCATACTCTCGTACTCAGTGCGTCTCGTACCCATCTCATACCCTCGTACTCTGTGCGTCTCGTACCCATCTCATACCCCCGTACTCTGTGCGTCTCGTACCCATCTCATACCCCCGTACTCTGTGCGTCTCGTACCCATCTCATACCCCCGTACTCTGTGCGTCTCGTACCCATCTCATACTCTCGTACTCAGTGCGTCTCGTACCCATCTCATACCCTCGTACTCTGTGCGTCTCGTACCCATCTCATACCCCCGTACTCTGTGCGTCTCGTACCCATCTCATACCCTCGTACTCTGTGCGTCTCGTACCCATCTCATACCCCCGTACTCTGTGCGTCTCGTACCCATCTCATACTCTCGTACTCTGTGCGTCTCGTACCCATCTCATACCCCCGTACTCTGTGCGTCTCGTACCCATCTCGTACCCATCTCATACTCTCGTACTCAGTGCGTCTCGTACCCATCTCATACCCCCGTACTCTGTGCGTCTCGTACCCATCTCATACCCTCGTACTCTGTGCGTCTCGTACCCATCTCATACTCTCGTACTCTGTGCGTCTCGTACCCATCTCATACCCCCGTACTCTGTGCGTCTCGTACCCATCTCATACCCCCGTACTCTGTGCGTCTCGTACCCATCTCATACCCCCGTACTCTGTGCGTCTCGTACCCATCTCATACCCCCGTACTCTGTGCGTCTCGTACCCATCTCATACCCCCGTACTCTGTGCGTCTCGTACCCATCTCATACCCCCGTACTCAGTGCGTCTCGTACCCATCTCATACCCTCGTACTCTGTGCGTCTCGTACCCATCTCATACCCTCGTACTCTGTGCGTCTCGTACCCATCTCATACCCCCGTACTCAGTGCGTCTCGTACCCATCTCATACCCTCGTACTCTGTGCGTCTCGTACCCATCTCATACCCTCGTACTCTGTGCGTCTCGTACCCATCTCATACCCCCGTACTCAGTGCGTCTCGTACCCATCTCATACCCTCGTACTCTGTGCGTCTCGTACCCATCTCATACCCTCGTACTCTGTGCGTCTCGTACCCATCTCATACCCTCGTACTCTGTGCGTCTCGTACCCATCTCATACCCTCGTACTCTGTGCGTCTCGTACCCATCTCATACCCCCGTACTCAGTGCGTCTCGTACCCATCTCATACTCTCGTACTCAGTGCGTCTCGTACCCATCTCATACCCTCGTACTCTGTGCGTCTCGTACCCATCTCATACCCCCGTACTCTGTGCGTCTCGTACCCATCTCATACTCTCGTACTCTGTGCGTCTCGTACCCATCTCATACCCCCGTACTCTGTGCGTCTCGTACCCATCTCGTACCCATCTCATACTCTCGTACTCAGTGCGTCTCGTACCCATCTCATACCCCCGTACTCTGTGCGTCTCGTACCCATCTCATACCCTCGTACTCTGTGCGTCTCGTACCCATCTCATACTCTCGTACTCTGTGCGTCTCGTACCCATCTCATACCCCCGTACTCTGTGCGTCTCGTACCCATCTCATACCCCCGTACTCTGTGCGTCTCGTACCCATCTCATACCCCCGTACTCTGTGCGTCTCGTACCCATCTCATACCCCCGTACTCTGTGCGTCTCGTACCCATCTCATACCCCCGTACTCTGTGCGTCTCGTACCCATCTCATACCCCCGTACTCAGTGCGTCTCGTACCCATCTCATACCCTCGTACTCTGTGCGTCTCGTACCCATCTCATACCCTCGTACTCTGTGCGTCTCGTACCCATCTCATACCCCCGTACTCAGTGCGTCTCGTACCCATCTCATACCCTCGTACTCTGTGCGTCTCGTACCCATCTCATACCCTCGTACTCTGTGCGTCTCGTACCCATCTCATACCCCCGTACTCAGTGCGTCTCGTACCCATCTCATACCCTCGTACTCTGTGCGTCTCGTACCCATCTCATACCCTCGTACTCTGTGCGTCTCGTACCCATCTCATACCCTCGTACTCTGTGCGTCTCGTACCCATCTCATACCCTCGTACTCTGTGCGTCTCGTACCCATCTCATACCCCCGTACTCAGTGCGTCTCGTACCCATCTCATACTCTCGTACTCAGTGCGTCTCGTACCCATCTCATACCCTCGTACTCTGTGCGTCTCGTACCCATCTCATACCCTCGTACTCTGTGCGTCTCGTACCCATCTCATACTCTCGTACTCAGTGCGTCTCGTACCCATCTCATACTCTCGTACTCAGTGCGTCTCGTACCCATCTCATACCCCCGTACTCTGTGCGTCTCGTACCCATCTCATACCCTCGTACTCTGTGCGTCTCGTACCCATCTCATACCCCCGTACTCTGTGCGTCTCGTACCCATCTCATACCCCCGTACTCTGTGCGTCTCGTACCCATCTCATACCCCCGTACTCTGTGCGTCTCGTACCCATCTCGCACCCTCGTACTCTGTGCGTCTCGTACCCATCTCATACCCTCGTACTCTGTGCGTCTCGTACCCATCTCATACCCTCGTACTCTGTGCGTCTCGTACCCATCTCATACCCCCGTACTCTGTGCGTCTCGTACCCATCTCGCACCCTCGTACTCTGTGCATCTCGTACCCATCTCATACCCTCGTACTCTGTGCGTCTCGTACCCATCTCATACCCCCGTACTCTGTGCGTCTCGTACCCATCTCGCACCCTCGTACTCTGTGCATCTCGTACCCATCTCGTACCCTTGTACCCAGGATGCTTCATCCCTTTGAGGTCGTCCAGGCTTCAAACATCGGTAGGCGTGAGACCGTAAACGGGGGCGGCCGGACGGCGGCCGGACGGCGGCCTTCCTCCACCCCCCCCGGCCCCGCTGCCCGCCGAGTGCGGGGAGATGAATGGCCCGCCCCATCTCTCAGGCCGGTGACAGGCGCTGACAGCCAATAGCATGCCGTCAATGGAAGGCAGGGTGCTCAGCCGTACAACCACGTGGCGGCGAGTAATAGATTACAGGGGGTCGGAGGTTGGGGAATGGGGGGGTGGCGAGACTGGCACGAGAGGGGGGGGGGCGTAGTGTGGCGGGGGAAGAGAAGGGAGGTAAGGAGGGCGGAGGGGTGAGTGTGGCGGGGGAGGGGGAGAGAGGTAAGGAGGGCGGAGGGGAGGGACACCAAATTGGCGGGAGGGGGAGCCTTTGTCAGACTAAACTGGCTGGCGTGAGGAGCCAAGTCCTGGGCGAGGCAGGTGGACAAACATCGGGAATAAACAACCATGGTTAGGAAACATGGGAACTCGGCGTGGAGGCTGAACAGGATTGGGGTGAAGGAGGTGAGGGGGTGAAGGAGGGGAGGGGGTGAAGGAGGTGAGGGGGTGAAGGAGGGGAGGGGGTGAAGGAGGGGAGGGGTGAAGGAGGGGAGGGGGTGAAGGAGGAGAGGCGGTGACGGAGGGATGGGGGTGGCGGCCAATAAGCTATGACGTATGTTTTGGGCCAGAAGGTGACCGTGGTCAGTACGCTACGACGTGACTGTGGTCAGTGCGCTATGACGTGACTGTGGTCAGTACGCTATGACGTGACTGTGGTCAGTACGCTACGACGTGACTGTGGTCAGTACGCTACGACGTGACTGTGGTCAGTACGCTATGACGTGACTGTGGTCAGTACGCTACGACGTGACTGTGGTCAGTACGCTACGACGTGACTGTGGTCAGTACGCTATGACGTGACTGGTCCGTACGCTACGTGACTGTGGGCAGTACGCTACGTGACTGTGGGCAGTACGCTACGACGTGACTGTGGTCAGTACGATACATGTCCCAGGTGACCAATGATGTAACCACATGACTGCGATCTCGCAAGGCTAATATAGGCAGGGCAGAGGGAACGGTAGGGGGTATGGTAGACATGTTTACAGGCGGGAGAAAAAAAACGGTTTGAGAGAGATTCGCAGAATACAGCGCCCACCCCGCAACAAATCGGCAACACGACCATCCCACCACCCCGCCCCCCCCCCCCTCCACCGCCCCGCCCCCTTCACCGCCCCGCCCCCTTCCCCGGCCCCCCCCTCCATCGCCCCCCCCCTCCACCGCACACAAGTTATCACAACGTTTAGCTCTGGCTTATCACACAAGTTATCGCAAGGTTAAATATCGTCTTGCTTATCACACGAATTATCGCAAGGTTAAATATCGTCTTGCTTATCACACGAGTTATCACAAGGTTTATCGCATGGATTATCACACGAGTTATCACAAGGTTTATCGTCTTGCTTATCACACGATTTATCACAAGGTTTATCGCTAGGCTCATCACACGATTTATCACAAGGTTTATCGCTAGGCTCATCGCACGATTTATCACGCGGGCTACGGCCTGGCTTACCTGGGGGCCATCCCCAGTGATCAGCGCACGTCATAACGCCCTCTTACAAGCTCCCCACACCGGCACCAAGCGCCCAATGACCATCAAACCCCGCCATTAGCTTCAATCCGAATGCCATTACTGCGTGGGGCGGGGCGCCGCAGGTCTGCCTCGGTCATTGCCGTCATACGGGTCATCACGGCACCAGGCCACGTGAATATGTGTGCGGCTTGAGTGCCGACAGAGCCACAGAGGGTTAAGCCAGCCACCAAGGATGGGTCATCGCCCTTGGGGGTTATCGCTAACGCGAGGGCGAGGGGGGAGGGGGGTCTGGGATTGGGGCAGGGGAGGGCTTGGGGGTTGGGGGTTGCGGGTTGGGTGGTGGTGGTTGGGGGGTCGGGGGGGTCTGGGATTGGGGGAGGGGAGGGCTTGGGGGTTGGGGGTTGCGGGTTGGGTGGTGGTGGTTGGGGGGTCGGGGGGTCCCTGAATGCGCACGGATGTTCGTTTGACCCCCACAACTCTGAAGGAAAATACCCCCCCCCCCCCAAAAAAAAATTGAACAGCAGTAAATGTAAGCACCGGGAAGCCCTTTATAAATAATTAATTTATATCGCCATTGTGCATCCAATCTAATAATGGTCTGTCAGGATTTTTGTTCTCTTTCATAATTGATTATAAGGTAACAAATTATTACGACGGACATGAATGCGTCAAGTCGGAGTAGCGAGAAGCATGGGCAACGTACTCCAGAGACATTCTGCATCCTGGCGAACCTAGAACGGGGGGAACGGGTGCGGGGGTGGGGGGGGGGGGGGAATGAGCCATTACCGCTTTTGATATAGCCCATTATGGGCGGATTATGGTTGGGTTATGGGCGCTGGTTTTGCCGCACTCCCTGCCACCGTATATCTTAACAAGGCACGCGGCACGCGGCACGCCTAAGGCGGTCCAGTTTTCCACGTGACATCCGTTCACCTGTCCCTCACACTCGTGAAGCGGTCTTCACCAGAGGACGTTACTAAGGTAACTGTCAGATAGATTCATTTCAAGGGACCGTTTTTTTTTTTTTTTTTTTTTTTTGCACCACCCTTAGGTTATTGTCTTGACACTGGTAAACATGCACTTGTTGTGATTGGCCGCAGCCACCCCCGCTCCCTCTTACCACTACCATTCGGTTTCAGAACTTTTAGATATTTTAATGTTTTTTGTAGTGCAAGTCAAAACTCAAAATGTACTCATGGTGCAAAGGGGCTAAAGGCTGAACAGGGTGACGAGGCGGTCGGGTTGTGGCCGGGAGCAGGGGGGGGTAGGGGGGTGGGGGGGGGGGGTAGGCAGGTGGCAGAGGATAGGATGGCAGGGGGATTGGGGGGGGGGGGGGGATTTGCAAGCGTCAAGGACGATGAAGGTAATTGTGTTTTTTTTCTTCTCACCAGAAGACTGTGGTTACCTTGTAGGCGTGGTAAGCATGCGCATCCGTCCAGTTGTCATGGTAGCGAGGTGGCCGTGGTAACCAGGTCCAGGTGGCAGTGGTTACTACAAGACCAGCGGACCAGTTTTTCCCTCTCCCTCCACCCCACCCCCGTAACCTACCCATAGAACCCAATGTCTCACACTTTAACCCCGTCACCCTCCCTCACCCTCCCCTACCCCTCCCCCCCCCTACCCCCTCCCCCCTCCCCTCGCCCACGGGCCGTTCTGTCCCGCTCCGTCCGCTGAATGTGGATGTTATGGCTATAGGGTGTAATCCCTGGTTATGTACCCGTCCGCCTGGCTAAACAACAATCACGGAGAGACTCAAAGCCCGGACCGCAATGACGTTAATCTCACCACGGGAGGGCGCCACTAGACAATGATATCACGTGACTCAGGAGAGCTATCACGTCGGACCACTTAGCGCGCGATGGCAAAACAAAACTTGTTGCAAATGGAAAGGTGACAACGAATTGGATCTTCAGAGCGCAGACGTTTAACTGCTTCCCATAACAAAAACTCCTGGAATCGTAGCAGGATATCCATATCCAGATGATAATGAGTTTGTCCGAAAAGTGAAGGACTCATATTACAGAGAAATGCGGCAGTTCACAACAGCGCCGCATAGCGGTAGAGACAAAACTGCGTCATTACGGTTGTTAGCCTTATAACTAATTATTAACCATTGTATCAACTGATTGGATGGTAAATAGATTACTATTTTATGCATATAACATGTGTGGAATGCTAAATACGACCATTTTAATTTTCTCTCACAGATAGGAGATAGTATGGCAGACAGCATGTAAACAAGAACGGAGATATTTTTAATGGAAATGTAGTAAATATATTGTTCTTTAATTTAGTAAAAAGTTTCAAAATATTCTTTGCTTATGTTTCCCTTTACCCCCCATTTTGTGCCAAACAAACTCAATTTCTTAACTCCTAATAAAGAAATGGGCATTATTAAAAATTGTCAGTGACCCCACTTCCTTCCATTATATGAATTCCTAATGTATAGAGCATGTCGCCTGGACATTGTCAAGGGAATATTAAGGTTAGGATTAAACAACCACATTTCCCTTTAACGTGAAATGGTTTACCTATTTACATGTTAATGCAATGTGGGCATATTTTCGGACAGTTCAATACTGATACCAGTAATACATACAAAATACAAAAATCCTCGCGCGGATCAACATGACGTAAGCATGACATCACGCTGACGTCATCGTGACGTAAGCAAAACGCCATTTTCACTTCAATGACGTCAGCGGGACACCAACTGACGCCATTGTCATGTCACGTGATGCCAAAGTGATCTCGCCTAGGTGTCATACAGCACGACGTTAGCGTGACGTCGCTGTGCCGTCACTGTGACGTCACTGTGACGTCACTGTGACGTCACTGTCACGTGGCTGACCTTGCCGGAGGGGTCCCTGTACAGATGGTCAGCCAGTCGCCACAGCTCTTTGGGGATGTCCATCGGCTTGACGGTCCGGTCCGCTGCCATGGCAACGCCTGTCTCCTAAGAAAGGGTGGGTGGGGGCGGGGAGGGAGTGAATACAGTCAAAGAGAGGCCCGGTTCTGTCTGAATGATCTCTCAAGTATTAAAACACTAAGAATACACGTTTCGTACGGCTTAGCATATAATGTACATAGACACAAAAGTAATCTGTTCCCAGATGAATATTCATGTGTAAAGAGGTAAAGCTTGTAGTATAATGGCGATCATTTGAAAGGGTATACATTATTCGCCTCAAGCCATTTGCTCAAACATGAGGTATTTTAATAGATATACAGCTATAAGTTGCCATAGACTTAATACAGGTATCATCCAGGGGTGACGAACACACGGTTATGGTTCACCGACCATCAATACTTTATAAATACGACATCAAGGAAAGTATGGCGTCACAAAATATTGCCAGGAAATTCTGACTAACAACTTCCTCCAGCCACAAACGCAATGACATCAGAACTCTTTCGCTTACATGTGTAATGACTTTGGGGCGTCTCGCTACCATGACGTCACACAGTGTGGCGGTCACGTGACGTACCTTGTGTATGTCTCGGATGGGGCGGCTCATGTAGACCAGCTGCTCAATGGGGGACCCGAAACAGCTGGGGGCGTACGTCCCACAGACTGTGATCTACACGCGGGTTAAGGTTGGTTTTATATTCTGGACGCTTCAACCACTTTTGGTCACATCGCGTCAATGGGAGAAGGAAGGGAGAGTGGAGCCATGTCCCAGGGGGTGACCCTCTACTCTTTGCAAAGAAGGACAAGAGATCTTTATCCTGCGACCACACAGACATGGCCACAGCAGGGCTCTAACCCACCGATCCAGGCGCCGTTTGGCTCTCAGGTGGCCAGAGCACCCAAAGCGAGCGCTCTAACCCACTGAGCTACCGGGCCAGCCCCCGCCAGTGAAGGAAGGAATGCACTGGGCCTCGACCTGTCCGGTCGCTGCTTCTGTCGAGGAAAACCCTCACCAATTGCAGTTCTTTATGGTCATATTAACAACATGTAGGTATAATAGGAACCAGAAACGAACAGGTATTTCTACTAAAAAAATTACCACCTTTAGATTTAAAATTACATTCAGATTTACCGAATTTAGATTTAAAATTAAATTTAAATTTAGCAAATTTAGATTTATAATTTTAAACTTAACAAATTTAGATTTTAAATTTTAAACTTAACAAATTTAGATTTTAAATTTTAAACTTAACAACTTTAAATATAAATTTGCTCAATTTAAATTTAATTTGAAATCTAAATTCGTTCATCGAAATTTAGTTTAAAATATAAATTGGGTCAACAAGTTTAGTCTGACTGTATGGAAATCAGTGATACACCCCCGTATATTTATAACTGATCCTTATGGTTTGCTGGCATCCGTCCGTCTGCGAAAGATGATGGATTAGGTCCTTAAATAAGAAGATATTTGGAGCGCGTTAGGCCGTTAGGATACAAAGATGTCCTTGCCGCCTTCCAAGTGAAGCACGAGGATATCCTCCATCCTCTCCTTCCCAGAGTTCAGTGCGGCAGCCGTTTCCTTTTTGACGTACACATCAAGCTGTACACTCGCTTTACAACCTGAAAATGAAGGTCGTACAGGGATGAAGTTTAAACGGAGATAAAGGTCACAAAGATAATAGCACGTGTCACAGCTGACATCTGTATACCCGCTTGACAACAATGTCCTGACAGCATTGTGCTGACAGTCATATCCTGAACATAATACCCTGACAGCAATATCATGATGACAATGTGCTGACAATAATTATTACTATAATTAATAGTATAATAATATAATTACAGCAAAATTTGAATAAAAATATTTTGATAATAATTTCCTGATAACAACGTGCTGACAGCAAAGTCATGATAGCAATATGCTGACGACAAAAAGAAAAGAAAAGCTGACAACAATGTGATGACAGCAATGTCATGATTGCAATATGCTGACAATCATTTTCTGACAACAATGTGCTGATAGCAAAGTTTGGACAACAATAGAAAGATAATAATGTCCTGACAGCCATGACCTGACAGCCATGACCTGACAGCCATGACCTGACTGCCATGACCTGACAGCAGTGATCTGATAGCACCTCTGATGGGACGATGGCTCTTTGCCACTTACCGACGCTAATGATCCCTCTGCTGGGCACTATGGTGAGCCAGGGTCGACAGAACTGTTGGTCGCCTGGCTTGTTAATGAATTCAAACTGCACCCGGACCTGAATAGGACAACACACAAGTCTCACACATCCGACGATAAAACACAGACCAGAATACAGCATCCAGAGTCTCGTATCAAACTAAACACCGAAAAATACTCGAGTTGGACAACATTTGATTGAAGTTAACAATGGCGGAGTTGTCACAAACAGGTTTTTTTCAAACTTGAATTCATGAGTGTGCACTTCTTCTTTTTTACAGATAGCACAGATATTGAAATGACATATTAGGATAATAACACAATTAGTTAGGTTGTTTGTTACCTGCCCAGTGTTGGTCAGTGTGACCATTTTAGTCTGAGGTTCCACGAACTTCACTTCATCGAAATTCACCTGCAAGGCGGCAAAAATAACTTGTAGCAAGTGATGAATACAAACCAATAAATAAGTCAACAAGAATCTGACACAAACAGATGGGTCAACTGAATAATATACTGAAGTTACGAAATAAATACGAAAAAAAAAGAAAAATATGTAAAAAAAGGAAGAAAAAAAAATCTAATATAATCACGCGAAATGAATGATTTCGCTGTAAAACTAGACCAGGACATGAAGGCCGAATGGTTTATGCAGGCACGAAACCAGAGTCGCTTAAGCGTGTACTGTACCTTTAAAGATAGCCTTCAACTGGAATCATATTTGTGTAAAGTTAATATTGTTAAGCTACGAAAGGCGCTTCGTCGACTCCGCTGTTCTGCACATAAACTGTCTGTCGAGTTGGGGCGTCGCGATGGCACCCTACTAGAACACAGACTTGGCACCCAATGTCGGGGAATCGGGGTTACCGTTATTGAGGATGAATTTCATGTTTTGTTGTGCTGTACCAAGTTCGCGGATATTCGTAAAATATATATTGATTCTATGTTTTGGAACCTTTTTGGGACCCTGATGTGTCATAATGACGTAACGACCCTGAGGAATTTGGCAATGTGTATATATCTTATTGAAAATCGTCTCTGTTCCACCACGTAAATGTATGTTCTTCAAAATACTGCGCACCATGCAAACTGTTTGTATGATTATATGTTGTGTCATTTGGGCCTGAAGGCCTTCGTTGCTTCAAGACCCAATAAACCACAACCACAACCACGATGCATAGGGTGTACGGGCTCAGACATATATATGTCCAGTGCTGACCTCAGTGGTGTCAAGCGACAGCTGCGGCAGGAATTCATTCTCCCGTCGATCCAATCTCTTCATGACATCCTCGTAGACCGCTCGGTAGCGCCCTCTGTTGATGAGCCGCACCTGTACCCAGTGGAGAGTGTCGGGAGTCAGCACCAATCTCGCCCAATAGAGCCCAAAAGGGTAAGATCCGCGAAACATATATTGATGGATCGATCGTTTTGTCCTTTTGACAGAGATAATTGCTTTAACATAGCTCACGTACTACTCAAAAATTGTATGAAGCTAATAAAAGATGGATAGAAGATTTTTAGATTTTGAGAATTCGTTACAAACAAACCGTTAAACACAGTTCCTAAAATACAGAATCTCTTAAGTGGTTGTGCGTTACTTACCCCCATATCAAAGAGGGAACTGACAGGTTTGTGGTCGCTTATTTGGAGCGTCATGTGACTACGATATTTGAGTTGTCTGATGTTAGAACCTCGCCACAAAATTCGGTCACACCAGGCCGGAGTTCGGCATTTCTCACTGCAAGTAAGAAACACATGGATAAGTACCGAACTTAATACATCAGGCAGGAGTTCGGCATTTCTCACTAAAGTAGAAAACGCGGTGTAAAAACGGCGTACAGCAGGCGTACAAACGGCGCACAAACGTCATATAGACGGCGTACCTTCAGCGTTCAAGCGGCGTACGACAGCGTTCAGACGTCATACAGACAGCGTACAGACGGCGTACAGAAGGCGTACATACGGCGTATACACAGCGTAGACACGGCGTACACACGGCGTACAGACAGCGTACAGGCGGCGTACAGACAGCGCACAGACGGCGTACAGACGGCGTACGGAAGGTGTACAGACGTCATACAGACGGCGTACCGACGGCGTAGACACGGCGTACAGACGTCATACAGACGGCGTATAGACGTCATACAGATGGCGTACAGACGGCGTACAGACGGCGTACAGACAGCGTACAGACGGCATATAGACGGCGTACAGAATGCCTACAGACGGCGTACATACGTCATACAGACGACGTACAGACGTCATGCAGACGGCGTACAGACGGCGTAGACGGCGTACAGACAGCGTACAGACGGCGTACAGACAGCGTACAGACGGCATATAGACGGCGTACAGAATGCCTACAGACGGCGTACAGACGTCATACAGACGGCGTACATACGTCGTACAGAGCGTACAGACGGCGTACAGACATCGTACAGAAGGCGTACAGAAGGCGAACAGACAGCGTACAGACGGCGTACAGACAGTGTACAGACGGCGTACAGACGGCATACAGATAGCGTACAAACGGCATACAGAGGGCGTACAGACGTCATACAGACAGCGTTCAGACGGCGTACAGACGGCGTACAGACGGCGTACAGACGGCGTACAGATGGCGTACGGACGGCGTACAGACCTTGTGTCCCACTGGTCGCTGCCCGTGTCATACTTGTAGGTCGGTATAAACGTGATGCGCCCCTCAAGGTAGTCCAAGAATACCTTCTTCAGCGTAATCTGCCGACACAACTGCAAAGAAAAATGACCAAAGATTAGACATACAACTATACAACGCGGTCGGCTCTCAAACTCCCCCTTGCCTTGTGAACTGATGCACAGTGCATGTCCATGCATACACGAACAGCTCAACACTGAACAAGGCAGCCTTTCACCAACATTTCATTTACCTTTCAACGCTTTGAAATTTGAAATTAGAAAAATACAAGTTCCCTCTCCCGTATAAACACCACAACAATTTTCTAAAAAAACAAATACCCCCAAAAATGCGATTCTGTTACCACGAGCCGATTAATGGCAGATATGACGTCACCACCATGACGTGACGTCACAATGACGTCAGAGGCTACGGACCTGGTCATTGGCCATCAGCTCGTCGAGCCGACCCTCCTTGATCAGCTGTTTGCAATGGTCGTCATCTATATCACTCAGTCGGTAGTTGAGGTCCCCTATCCAGTATACGGTGCTGGAACCACGCGAAAAGTAATATTACAATATTACAGTAAAAAAGAAGTCCCTTGATGATATGCATATGATATTGGTTCGAAAGCGAGATGGGTTTATCTGAGCACAAGTCCCCTTGTGCTGTCCTGTCCGAGACTTCAGGCGAGGATAGGATAGGGAACGTGTGCGGAGATAAACCCGTCTCGCACGAGGAGTCACATGACACGCATTTTCTCGCACGAAACCTTGGTCAAATTTCACACTGAGAGGTGAAACATTAAACGTTTTCTAAAGTACCCAGTCGGGGAGTGCGAGATGGCTTTATCCTAGCCTTGTTGTCCCAATAGGCCGCAGCCTAGTTAGTGCGAGAGGCCCTCAAAACTGACAATTTTTTTGGGGCTGTAGGTTTCGCGATATGTTTAACACGAGAGGCCTGCAGTTGTGGCGTATCACTCACGGTTTGCTCGCTTCAGCCCGTGTGGTCGTAGACCTAGCCTCTGGGTATCTAACTCAGGGACTATATCCCACATTACTAAGGCGCTGAACAGCAACACATTACTAACGTATTCACGGGGAAATCAAGAGAGAGAGAGAGGTTGTTTCCTGGTTGCATATCCAGGAAGCTTTCACCAATTCTGGTAATATCGCGCCGCCAATGGGAAAAGGAAGGGAAGAACGGAGCCAGGTCCACAGGGGTAACCCCCTACTCTTTGCGAAGGAGATGGGATCTTTATCCCGCGATCACACAGACATGGTTCCCGCGGGGCTCGAACCACCGATCCACGTGCCGTTAGGCTCTCAGGTGGCCAGAGCACTCAAGGCGAGCGCTCTAACCCACTGAGCTATCGGGGCGGCCCTGATCCAGAGGAGACCGAGACGGGTTCGGGAGCCGCTTACTCATGGTCCGAGATGGTCAGCGGCGGATCCTTGTTCGCGAAGTTCATCCGAGAGTTGATGTCCCGGAAGTCCTGAAGACAAAGGTAGCAGCCGGTAAAACACGGAATGTGCTCGAAGCAGACGGAAGTGGAATTGCATACCCTCCAGCTATCACTGTAGATTGTCGGTTTAGTAAAGTAAGACTGCAAGCCGTTTTCTACCCGAGGTACCGCGGAATTCCTTACTTTTCACATATACTACATATACAACATTATTTATGATTATAATTCCAAATTTATACCAGAACCCAGAAGACACACAGTGTATCCGTGAGAAAGCTATAAACGGTTGACATAATCCATCATGGAAGAAGAGTAAGAGATCAACAGTCAGGGATCAGAGGTCACTGATCAGAGATCAACAGTCAGGGATCAGAGGTCAGGGATCAGCCATCAGGGATCAGAGATCAGGGATAAGCCGTCAGCGATCAGAGGTCAGCGATCAGACGTCAGGTATCCTAGGTCAGGCATCAGGGGCCAGGGATTAGGGGATGAGCTGTTGCCAGCTGTTGGAGTAAGGGGTCAGGGGGTCATTGATCAGGGGTGCTCGTTACCTGGTTACGCCGTTCGTACTCTTCTGTGTGTGCCGCGAGGTGAGAGTTGACGAAGCAGAGCGTGGTGTCATGGAGCTTGAGGCGGACCGCCACCCCACCCTTGTTACCCTGGAAACAGCCACAACAAATCAAACCTATAATCTATATTTTAATATATATTAGTCTTAACTAAACTGATCCCCCCTACCCCCCGACAACAAATCATGTCCAGCTGGTCCATTTCAACCTTCACTCCCCCACCCTCCCAGCCCCTCTCAAACCCCACTCACCATCATCCCCAGCAGCCCGGTGCCGCCCTCCCCCCCCTCCCCCCTCACCATCATCACAAGCAGCCCGGTGCCGACCTGCCCCCCCCCACCCTCACCATCATCACAAGCAGCCCGGTGCCGACCTGCCCCCCCCACCCTCCCCCCCAATCACCATCATTCCCAGCAGCCCGGTGCCGACCTGTCCCCCCCACTCACCATCATCCCCAGCAGCCCGGTGCCGACCTGCCCTCCCACTCACCATCATCCCCAGCAGCCCGGTGCCGACCTGCCCCCCACCCCAACCTCCCCCCCAATCACCATCATCCCCAGCAGCCCGGTGCCGACCTGCCCCCCCACTCACCATCATCCCCAGCAGCCCGGTGCCGACCTGTCCCCCCCACTCACCATCATCCCCAGCTGCCCGGTGCCGACCAGTCCCCCCCCACTCACTATCATCCCCAGCTGCCCGGTGCCGACCAGTCCCCCCCCACTCACCATCATCCCCAGCTGCCCGGTGCCGACCAGTCCCCCCCCACTCACCATCATCCCCAGCTGCCCGGTGCCGACCAGTCCCCCCCCACTCACCATCATCCCCAGCAGCCCGGTGCCGACCTGCCCCCCCCCCCCCCCAACTCACCATCATCCCCAGCAGCCCGGTGCCGACCTGCCCCCCCCCACACTCACCATCATCCCCAGCAGCCCGGTGCCGACCTGCGCCCCCCCACTCACCATCATCCCCAGCAGCCCGGTGCCGACCTGCCCCCCCCCCACTCACCATCATCCCCAGCAGCCCGGTGCCGACCTGCCCCCCCCCCCCCACCCACTCACCATCATCCCCAGCAGCCCGGTGCCGACCTGCCCCCCCCCACTCACCATCATCCCCAGCTGCCCGGTGCCGACCAGTCCCCCCCACTCACCATCATCCCCAGCAGCCCGGTGCCGACCTGCCCCCCCCCACTCACCATCATCCCCAGCTGCCCGGTGCCGACCAGTCCCCCCCACTCACCATCATCCCCAGCAGCCCGGTGCCGACCTGCCCCCCCCCACTCACCATCATCCCCAGCAGCCCGGTGCCGACCTGCCCCCCCCACTCACCATCATCCCCAGCAGCCCGGTGCCGACCAGTCCCCCCCACTCACCATCATCCCCAGCAGCCCGGTGCCGACCTGCCCCCCCCCAATCACCATCATCCCCAGCTGCCCGGTGCCGACCAGTCCCCCCCACTCACCATCATCCCCAGCAGCCCGGTGCCGACCTGCCCCCCCCCACTCACCATCATCCCCAGCAGCCCGGTGCCGACCTGCCCCCCCCACTCACCATCATCCCCAGCAGCCCGGTGCCGACCAGTCCCCCCCACTCACCATCATCCCCAGCAGCCCGGTGCCGACCTGCCCCCCCCACTCACCATCATCCCCAGCAGCCCGGTGCCGACCTGCCCCCCCCCCAATCACCATCATCCCCAGCTGCCCGGTGCCGACCAGTCCCCCCCACTCACCATCATCCCCAGCAGCCCGGTGCCGACCTGCCCCCCCCCACTCACCATCATCCCCAGCAGCCCGGTGCCGACCAGTCCCCCCCACTCACCATCATCCCCAGCAGCCCGGTGCCGACCTGCCCCCCCCCAATCACCATCATCCCCAGCAGCCCGGTGCCGACCAGTCCCCCCCACTCACCATCATCCCCAGCAGCCCGGTGCCGACCTGCCCCCCCCCCAACTCACCATCATCCCCAGCAGCCCGGTGCCGACCTGCCCCCCCCCCACTCACCATCATCCCCAGCAGCCCGGTGCCGACCTGCCCCCCCCCCCCCATCATCCCCAGCAGCCCGGTGCCGACCTGCACCCCCCCACTCACCATCATCCCCAGCAGCCCGGTGCCGACCTGCCCCCCCCCCCACTCACCATCATCCCCAGCAGCCCGGTGCCGACCTGCCCCCCCCCCCCCATCATCCCCAGCAGCCCGGTGCCGACCAGTCCCCCCCACTCACCATCATCCCCAGCAGCCCGGTGCCGACCTGCCCCCCCCCCCCATCATCCCCAGCAGCCCGGTGCCGACCAGTCCCCCCCACTCACCATCATCCCCAGCAGCCCGGTGCCGACCAGTCCCCCCCACTCACCATCATCCCCAGCAGCCCGGTGCCGACCAGTCCCCCCCACTCACCATCATCCCCAGCAGCCCGGTGCCGACCTGCCCCCCCCCACTCACCATCATCCCCAGCAGCCCGGTGCCGACCTGCCCCCCCCCCCACTCACCATCATCCCCAGCAGCCCGGTGCCGACCTGTCCCCCCCACTCACCATCATCCCCAGCAGCCCGGTGCCGACCTGCCCCCCCCCCCCCCCACTCACCATCATCCCCAGCAGCCCGTTGCCGACCTGCCCTCCCCACTCACCATCATCCCCAGCAGCCCGGTGCCGACCTGCCCCCCCCCCCCCACTCACCATCATCCCCAGCAGCCCGGTGCCGACCTGCCCCCCCCCCCCACTCACCATCATCCCCAGCAGCCCGGTGCCGACCTGTCCCCCCCACTCACCATCATCCCCAGCAGCCCGGTGCCGACCTGCCCCGTGCAGACCTCGGTCACGTGTTCAGTCAGCTCCTGGCGGATGAAGACGATGAGCATCATACCGACGAGCCGCACCAGCTTCACCTGTAGGGGGGAGGCGGGAGGGGGGGGGGGGGAGAAACACGAGAATGTCATCCTCAATACTTGGCTATCTTTGATTGGCTATCTGTTTGATAATTCTCGCGGTGTATCAAGCCACACGACACGTGTCTCATTATAGAAAGCAAAGTAAGTTGACACAGCTTGGTATCTTCGAATGTCCAGTACTTTGAATAAACACATACCGGTATATTACTTACATATATATTAATTACACATATATTAATTACATATATAATAATTACATATATATTAATTACATATATATTAATTACATATATATTAATTACACATATATTAATTATATATATATAGACATTATTAAATATATATATTAATTACACATATATTAATTATATATATATAGATATTATTAAATATATATATTAATTACACATATATTAATTACACATATATTAATTACACTTATATTAAGCACACTTATTTTAAGTACACACATATTAATGACACATATGACGTTTAGTTTTTAACATATGATGTAAGACATTAAAAGTATCTGATTTTTATCTTATTATACAGTGGGCATTTTGAAAGCACATCAAAAAAATAAGTATAACGCCCTAAAGAACGCAATGCACGAGGCATTATCTTTGGTATCTACCATCACCAAGTCGTGCCGGACTCTCCGACACACAGTATATCTGAGGGTCTAACATGGAATGTGTGAGGGGCTGTGGCACTGACCTTCTTGTGACGGCCCTTGGGGTTGAGGGTCTCCCTGACACAAAATATATCTGAGGGTCTAACATGGAATGTGCGAGGGGCTGTGGCACTGACCTTCTTGTACCTGACCTTGGGGTTGAGGGTCTTCCTGACACAAAATATATCTGAGGGTCTAACATGGAATGTGCGAGGGGCTGTGGCACTGACCTTCTTGTACCTGACCTTGGGGTTGAGGGTCTTCCTGACACAAAATATATCTGAGGGTCTAACATGGAATGTGCGAGGGGCTGTGGCACTGACCTTCTTGTACTTGACCTTGGGGTTGAGGGTCTCTTCAACACACAATATATCTGACAGTCTAACATGGAATATGCGAGGGGCTGTGGCACTGACCTTCTTGTACCTGACCTTGGGGTTGAGGGTCTCTCTGACACACAATATATCTGACAGTCTAACATGGAATGTGCGAGGGGCTGTGGCACTGACCTTCTTGTACCTGACCTTGGGGTTGAGGGTCTCTTCAACACACAATATATCTGACAGTCTAACATGGAATATGCGAGGGGCTGTGGCACTGACCTTCTTGTACCTGACCTTGGGGTTGAGGGTCTCTCTGACACACAATATATCTGACAGTCTAACATGGAATATGCGAGGGGCTGTGGCACTGACCTTCTTGTACCTGACATTGGGGTTGAGGGTCTTCCTGACACAAAATATATCTGAGGGTCTAACATGGAATGTGCGAGGGGCTGTGGCACTGACCTTCTTGTACCTGACCTTGGGGTTGAGGGTCTTCCTGACACAAAATATATCTGAGGGTCTAACATGGAATGTGCGAGGGGCTGTGGCACTGACCTTCTTGTACTTGACCTTGGGGTTGAGGGTCTCTTCAACACACAATATATCTGACAGTCTAACATGGAATATGCGAGGGGCTGTGGCACTGACCTTCTTGTACCTGACATTGGGGTTGAGGGTCTTCCTGACACAAAATATATCTGAGGGTCTAACATGGAATGTGCGAGGGGCTGTGGCACTGACCTTCTTGTACCTGACCTTGGGGTTGAGGGTCTTCCTGACACAAAATATATCTGAGGGTCTAACATGGAATGTGCGAGGGGCTGTGGCACTGACCTTCTTGTACCTGACCTTGGGGTTGAGGGTCTTCCTGACACAAAATATATCTGAGGGTCTAACATGGAATGTGCGAGGGGCTGTGGCACTGACCTTCTTGTACTTGAACTTGGGGTTGAGGGTCTCTTCAACACACAATATATCTGACAGTCTAACATGGAATATGCGAGGGGCTGTGGCACTGACCTTCTTGTACCTGACCTTGGGGTTGAGGGTCTCTTCAACACACAATATATCTGACAGTCTAACATGGAATATGCGAGGGGCTGTGGCACTGACCTTCTTGTACCTGACCTTGGGGTTGAGGGTCTCTTCAACACACAATATATCTGACAGTCTAACATGGAATGTGCGAGGGGCTGTGGCACTGACCTTCTTGTACCTGACCTTGGGGTTGAGGGTCTCCCTGACACACAATATATCTGAGGGTCTAACATGGAATGTGCGAGGGGCTGTGGCACTGACCTTCTTGTGACGGCCCTTAGGGTTGAGGGTCTCCCTGACACACAATATATCTGAGGGTCTAACATGGAATGTGCGAGGGGCTGTGGCACTGACCTTCTTGTGACGGCCCTTAGGGTTGAGGGTCTCCCTGACACACAATATATCTGAGGGTCTAACATGGAATGTGCGAGGGACTGTGGCACTGACCTTCTTGTACTTGGCCTTGGGGTTGAGGGTCACCCTGACACACAATATATCTGAGGGTCTAACATGGAATGTGCGAGGGGCTGTGGCACTGACCTTCTTGTGACGGCCCTTAGGGTTGAGGGTCTCCCTGACACACAATATATCTGAGGGTCTAACATGGAATGTGCGAGGGGGCTGTGGCACTGACCTTCTTGTACCTGACCTTGGGGTTGAGGGTCTCTCCGACACACAATATATCTGAGGGTCTAACATGGAATGTGCGAGGGGCTGTGGCACTGACCTTCCTGTACCTGACTTTGGGGTTGAGGGTCTCTCTGACACACAATATATCTGAGGGTCTAACATGGAATGTGCGAGGGGCTGTGGCACTGACCTTCTTGTGACGGCCCTTAGGGTTGAGGGTCTCCCTGACACACAATATATCTGAGGGTCTAACATGGAATGTGCGAGGGGCTGTGGCACTGACCTTCTTGTACCTGCCCTTGGGGTTGAGGGTCTCTCCGACACACAATATATCTGAGGGTCTAACATAGAATGTGCGAGGGGCTGTGGCACTGACCTTCTTGTACCTGCCCTTGGGGTTGAGGGTCTCTCTGACACAATATATCTGAGGGTCTAACAAGGAATGTGCGAGGGGACTGTGGCACTGACCTTCTTGTACCTGCCCTTGGGGTTGAGGGTCTCCCCAACACACAATATATCTGAGGGTCTAACATGGAATGTGCGAGGGGGCTGTGGCACTGACCTTCTTGTACCTGACCTTGGGGTTGAGGGTCTCTCCGACACACAGTATATCTGAGGGTCTAACATGGAATGTGCGAGGGGCTGTGGCACTGACCTTCTTGTACCTGCCCTTGGGGTTGAGGGTCTCTCTGACACAAAATATATCTAAGGGTCTAACATGGAATGTGCGAGGGGCTGTGGCACTGACCTTCTTGTACCTGACCTTGGGGTTGAGGGTCTTCCTGACACAAATTATATCTGAGGGTCTAACATGGAATGTGCGAGGGGGCTGTGGCACTGACCTTCTTGTACCTGGCCTTGGGGTTGAGGGTCTCTCCAACACACAATATATCTGGGGGTCTAGCATGGAATGTGCGAGGGGCTGTGGCACTGACCTTCTTGTACCTGCCCTTGGGGTTGAGGGTCTCCCTGACACACAATATATCTGAGGGTCTAACATGGAATGTGCGAGGGGCTGTGGCACTGACCTTCTTGTACCTGCCCTTGGGGTTGAGGGTCTCTCTGACACACAGTATATCTGAGGGTCTAACATGGAATGTGCGAGGGGGCTGTGGCACTGACCTTCTTGTACCTGACCTTGGGGTTGAGGGTCTCCCTGACACACAATATATCTGAGGGTCTAACATAGAATGTGCGAGGGGCTGTGGCACTGACCTTCTTGTACCTGCCCTTGGGGTTGAGGGTCTCTCTGACACACAATATATCTGAGGGTCTAACATGGAATGTGCGAGGGGCTGTGGCACTGACCTTCTTGTACCTGCCCTTGGGGTTGAGGGTCTCTCTGACACACAGTATATCTGAGGGTCTAACATGGAATGTGCGAGGGGGCTGTGGCACTGACCTTCTTGTACCTGACCTTGTGGTTGAGGGTCTCTCTGACACACAATATATCTGAGGGTCTAACATGGAATGTGCGAGGGGCTGTGGCACTGACCTTCTTGTACCTGCCCTTGGGGTTGAGGGTCTCTCTGACACACAGTATATCTGAGGGTCTAACATGGAATGTGCGAGGGGGCTGTGGCACTGACCTTCTTGTACCTGCCCTTGGGGTTGAGGGTCTCCCTGACACACAATATATCTGAGGGTCTAACATAGAATGTGCGAGGGGCTGTGGCACTGACCTTCTTGTACCTGCCTCTCTCTGACACACAATATATCTAAGGGTCTAACATGGAATGTGCGAGGGGCTGTGGCACTGACCTTCTTGTACCTGCCCTTGGGGTTGAGGGTCTCTCTGACACACAATATATCTGAGGGTCTAACATGGAATGTGCGAGGGGCTGTGGCACTGACCTTCTTGTACCTGCCCTTGGGGTTGAGGGTCTCTCCGACACACAATATATCTGAGGGTCTAACATGGAATGTGCGAGGGGCTGTGGCACTGACCTTCTTGTACCTGCCCTTGTGGTTGAGGGTCTCTCTGACACACAATATATCTGAGGGTCTAACATAGAATGTGCGAGGGGCTGTGGCACTGACCTTCTTGTACCTGCCTCTCTCTGACACACAATATATCTAAGGGTCTAACATGGAATGTGCGAGGGGGCTGTGGCACTGACCTTCTTGTACCTGACCTTGTGGTTGAGGGTCTCTCTGACACACAATATATCTGAGGGTCTAACATGGAATGTGCGAGGGGCTGTGGCACTGACCTTCTTGTACCTGCCCTTGGGGTTGAGGGTCTCTCTGACACACAGTATATCTGAGGGTCTAACATGGAATGTGCGAGGGGGCTGTGGCACTGACCTTCTTGTACCTGCCCTTGGGGTTGAGGGTCTCCCTGACACACAATATATCTGAGGGTCTAACATAGAATGTGCGAGGGGCTGTGGCACTGACCTTCTTGTACCTGCCTCTCTCTGACACACAATATATCTAAGGGTCTAACATGGAATGTGCGAGGGGCTGTGGCACTGACCTTCTTGTACCTGCCCTTGGGGTTGAGGGTCTCTCTGACACACAATATATCTAAGGGTCTAACATGGAATGTGCGAGGGGGCTGTGGCACTGACCTTCTTGTACCTGACCTTGTGGTTGAGGGTCTCTCTGACACACAGTATATCTGAGGGTCTAACATGGAATGTGCGAGGGGCTGTGGCACTGACCTTCTTGTACCTGCCCTTGGGGTTGAGGGTCTCTCTGACACACAATATATCTAAGGGTCTAACATGGAATGTGCGAGGGGGCTGTGGCACTGACCTTCTTGTACCTGACCTTGTGGTTGAGGGTCTCTCTGACACACAATATAACTGAGGGTCTAACATAGAAAGTGCGAGGGGCTGTGGCACTGACCTTCTTGTACCTGCCCTTGGGGTTGAGGGTCTCTCCGACACACAATATATCTGAGGGTCTAACATAGAATGTGCGAGGGGCTGTGGCACTGACCTTCTTGTACCTGCCCTTGGGGTTGAGGGTCTCTCCGACACACAATATATCTGAGGGTCTAACATAGAATGTGCGAGGGGCTGTGGCACTGACCTTCTTGTACCTGCCCTTGGGGTTGAGGGTCTCTCCGACACACAATATATCTGAGGGTCTAACATAGAATGTGCGAGGGGCTGTGGCACTGACCTTCTTGTACCTGCCCTTGGGGTTGAGGGTCTCTCCGACACACAATATATCTGAGGGTCTAACATAGAATGTGCGAGGGGCTGTGGCACTGACCTTCTTGTACCTGCCCTTGGGGTTGAGGGTCTCTTCAACACACAATATATCTGAGGGTCTAACATGGAATGTGCGAGGGGCTGTGGCACTGACCTTCTTGTGACGGCCCTTGGGGTTGTGGGTCTCTCTGACACACAATATATCTGAGGGTCTAACATAGAATGTGCGAGGGGCTGTGGCACTGACCTTCTTGTACCTGCCCTTGGGGTTGAGGGTCTCCCCAACACACAATATATCTGAGGGTCTAACATAGAATGTGCGAGGGGCTGTGGCACTGACCTTCTTGTACCTGCCCTTGGGGTTGAGGGTCTCTCTGACACACAATATATCTGAGGGTCTAACATAGAATGTGCGAGGGGCTGTGGCACTAACCTTCTTGTGACGGCCCTTGGGGTTGAGGGTCTCCCTGACACACAATACATCTGAGGGTCTAACATAGAATGTGCGAGGGGCTGTGGCACTGACCTTCTTGTACCTGACCTTGGGGTTGAGGGTCTCCCTGACACACAATATATCTGAGGGTCTAACATGGAATGTGCGAGGGGCTGTGGCACTAACCTTCTTGTACCTGCCCTTGGGGTTGAGGGTCTCTCTGACACACAATATATCTGAGGGTCTAACATAGAATGTGCGAGGGGCTGTGGCACTAACCTTCTTGTGACGGCCCTTGGGGTTGAGGGTCTCCCTGACACACAATACATCTGAGGGTCTAACATAGAATGTGCGAGGGGCTGTGGCACTAACCTTCTTGTGACGGCCCTTGGGGTTGAGGGTCACCCTGACACACAATATATCTGAGGGTCTAACATAGAATGTGCGAGGGGCTGTGGCACTGACCTTCTTGTAACTGCCCTTGGGGTTGAGGGTCTCTCTGACACACAATATATCTGAGGGTCTAACATGGAATGTGCGAGGGGCTGTGGCACTGACCTTCTTGTACCTGACCTTGGGGTTGAGGGTCTCCCTGACACACAATATATCTGAGGGTCTAACATGGAATGTGCGAGGGGCTGTGGCACTGACCTTCTTGTACCTGACCTTGGGGTTGAGGGTCTCTACAACACACAATCTATCTGACAGTCTAACATGGAATGTGCGAGGGGACTGTGGCACTGACCTTCTTGTACCTGCCCTTGGGGTTGAGGGTCTCTTCAACACACAATATATCTGAGGGTCTAACATGGAATGTGCGAGGGGCTGTGGCACTGACCTTCTTGTACCTGCCCTTGGGGTTGAGGGTCTCTCTGACACAATATATCTGAGGGTCTAACAAGGAATGTGCGAGGGGACTGTGGCACTGACCTTCTTGTACCTGCCCTTGGGGTTGAGGGTCTCCCCAACACACAATATATCTGAGGGTCTAACATGGAATGTGCGAGGGGCTGTGGCACTGACCTTCTTGTGACGGCCCTTAGGGTTGAGGGTCTCCCTGACACACAATATATCTGAGGGTCTAACATGGAATGTGCGAGGGGCTGTGGCACTGACCTTCTTGTGACGGCCCTTAGGGTTGAGGGTCTCCCTGACACACAATATATCTGAGGGTCTAACATGGAATGTGCGAGGGGGCTGTGGCACTGACCTTCTTGTACCTGACCTTGGGGTTGAGGGTCTCTCCGACACACAATATATCTGAGGGTCTAACATGGAATGTGCGAGGGGCTGTGGCACTGACCTTCTTGTACCTGTCCTTGGGGTTGAGGGTCTTCCTGACACAAACTATATCTGAGGGTCTAACATGGAATGTGCGAGGGGCTGTGGCACTGACCTTCTTGTGACGGCCCTTAGGGTTGAGGGTCTCCCTGACACACAATATATCTGAGGGTCTAACATGGAATGTGCGAGGGGCTGTGGCACTGACCTTCTTGTACCTGACATTGGGGTTGAGGGTCTCTTCAACACACAATATATCTGACAGTCTAACATGGAATATGCGAGGGGCTGTGGCACTGACCTTCTTGTACCTGACCTTGGGGTTGAGGGTCTTCCTGACACAAAATATATCTGAGGGTCTAACATGGAATGTGCGAGGGGCTGTGGCACTGACCTTCTTGTGACGGCCCTTAGGGTTGAGGGTCTCCCTGACACACAATATATCTGAGGGTCTAACATGGAATGTGCGAGGGGCTGTGGCACTGACCTTGTACCTGACATTGGGGTTGAGGGTCTCTTCAACACACAATATATCTGACAGTCTAACATGGAATATGCGAGGGGCTGTGGCACTGACCTTCTTGTACCTGACCTTGGGGTTGAGGGTCTTCCTGACACAAAATATATCTGAGGGTCTAACATGGAATGTGCGAGGGGCTGTGGCACTGACCTTCTTGTGACGGCCCTTAGGGTTGAGGGTCTCCCTGACACACAATATATCTGAGGGTCTAACATAGAATGTGCGAGGGGCTGTGGCACTGACCTTCTTGTGACGGCCCTTAGGGTTGAGGGTCTCCCTGACACACAATATATCTGAGGGTCTAACATGGAATGTGCGAGGGGCTGTGGCACTGACCTTCTTGTACCTGACCTTGGGGTTGAGGGTCTCTCTGACACACAATATATCTGAGGGTCTAACATGGAATGTGCGAGGGGCTGTGGCACTGACCTTCTTGTGGCGGCCCTTAGGGTTGAGGGTCTCCCTGACACACAATATATCTGAGGGTCTAACATGGAATGTGCGAGGGGCTGTGGCACTGACCTTCTTGTACCTGCCCTTGGGGTTGAGGGTCTCTCCGACACACAATATATCTGAGGGTCTAACATGGAATGTGCGAGGGGCTGTGGCACTGACCTTCTTGTACCTGACCTTGGGGTTGAGGGTCTCTCTGACACACAATATATCTGAGGGTCTAACATGGAATGTGCGAGGGGCTGTGGCACTAACCTTCTTGTGATGGCCCTTAGGGTTGAGGGTCTCCCTGACACACAATATATCTGAGGGTCTAACATGGAATGTGCGAGGGGCTGTGGCACTGACCTTCTTGTACCTGCCCTTGGGGTTGAGGGTCTCTCTGACACAATATATCTGAGGGTCTAACATAGAATGTGCGAGGGGCTGTGGCACTGACCTTCTTGTACCTGCCCTTGGGGTTGAGGGTCTCTCTGACACAATATATCTGAGGGTCTAACAAGGAATGTGCGAGGGGACTGTGGCACTGACCTTCTTGTACCTGCCCTTGGGGTTGAGGGTCTCCCCAACACACAATATATCTGAGGGTCTAACATGGAATGTGCGAGGGGGCTGTGGCACTGACCTTCTTGTACCTGACCTTGGGGTTGAGGGTCTCTCCGACACACAATATATCTGAGGGTCTAACATGGAATGTGCGAGGGGCTGTGGCACTGACCTTCCTGTACCTGACTTTGGGGTTGAGGGTCTCTCTGACACACAATATATCTGAGGGTCTAACATGGAATGTGCGAGGGGTTGTGGCACTGACCTTCTTGTGACGGCCCTTAGGGTTGAGGGTCTCCCTGACACACAATATATCTGAGGGTCTAACATGGAATGTGCGAGGGGCTGTGGCACTGACCTTCTTGTACCTGCCCTTGGGGTTGAGGGTCTCTCCGACACACAATATATCTGAGGGTCTAACATGGAATGTGCGAGGGGCTGTGGCACTGACCTTCTTGTACCTGACCTTGGGGTTGAGGGTCTCTCTGACACACAATATATCTGAGGGTCTAACATGGAATGTGCGAGGGGCTGTGGCACTGACCTTCTTGTGACGGCCCTTAGGGTTGAGGGTCTCCCTGACACACAATATATCTGAGGGTCTAACATGGAATGTGCGAGGGGCTGTGGCACTGACCTTCTTGTACCTGCCCTTGGGGTTGAGGGTCTCTCTGACACAATATATCTGAGGGTCTAACATAGAATGTGCGAGGGGCTGTGGCACTGACCTTCTTGTACCTGCCCTTGGGGTTGAGGGTCTCTCTGACACAATATATCTGAGGGTCTAATAAGGAATGTGCGAGGGGACTGTGGCACTGACCTTCTTGTACCTGCCCTTGGGGTTGAGGGTCTCCCCAACACACAATATATCTGAGGGTCTAACATGGAATGTGCGAGGGGGCTGTGGCACTGACCTTCTTGTACCTGACCTTGGGGTTGAGGGTCTCTCTGACACAATATATCTGAGGGTCTAACATAGAATGTGCGAGGGGCTGTGGCACTGACCTTCTTGTACCTGCCCTTGGGGTTGAGGGTCTCTCTGACACAATATATCTGAGGGTCTAACAAGGAATGTGCGAGGGGACTGTGGCACTGACCTTCTTGTACCTGCCCTTGGGGTTGAGGGTCTCCCCAACACACAATATATCTGAGGGTCTAACATGGAATGTGCGAGGGGGCTGTGGCACTGACCTTCTTGTACCTGACCTTGGGGTTGAGGGTCTCTCCGACACACAATATATCTGAGGGTCTAACATGGAATGTGCGAGGGGCTGTGGCACTGACCTTCCTGTACCTGACTTTGGGGTTGAGGGTCTCTCTGACACACAATATATCTGAGGGTCTAACATGGAATGTGCGAGGGGCTGTGGCACTGACCTTCTTGTGACGGCCCTTAGGGTTGAGGGTCTCCCTGACACACAATATATCTGAGGGTCTAACATGGAATGTGCGAGGGGCTGTGGCACTGACCTTCTTGTACCTGCCCTTGGGGTTGAGGGTCTCTCCGACACACAATATATCTGAGGGTCTAACATAGAATGTGCGAGGGGCTGTGGCACTGACCTTCTTGTACCTGCCCTTGAGGTTGAGGGTCTCTCTGACACAATATATCTGAGGGTCTAACAAGGAATGTGCGAGGGGACTGTGGCACTGACCTTCTTGTACCTGACCTTGGGGTTGAGGGTCTCTCTGACACACAATATATCTGAGGGTCTAACATGGAATGTGCGAGGGGCTGTGGCACTGACCTTCTTGTACCTGCCCTTGGGGTTGAGGGTCTCCCTGACACACAATATATCTGAGGGTCTAACATGGAATGTGCGAGGGGGCTGTGGCACTGACCTTCTTGTACCTGACCTTGGGGTTGAGGGTCTCCCCAACACACAATATATCTGAGGGTCTAACATGGAATGTGCGAGGGGGCTGTGGCACTGACCTTCTTGTACCTGACCTTGGGGTTGAGGGTCTCTCCGACACACAGTATATCTGAGGGTCTAACATGGAATGTGCGAGGGGCTGTGGCACTGACCTTCTTGTACCTGACCTTGGGGTTGAGGGTCTTCCTGACATAAACTATATCTGAGGGTCTAACATGGAATGTGCGAGGGGGCTGTGGCACTGACCTTCTTGTACCTGCCCTTGCGGTTGAGGGTCTCTCCAACACACAATATATCTGGGGGTCTAGCATGGAATGTGCGAGGGGCTGTGGCACTGACCTTCTTGTACCTGCCCTTGGGGTTGAGGGTCTCCCTGACACACAATATATCTGAGGGTCTAACATGGAATGTGCGAGGGGCTGTGGCACTGACCTTCTTGTACCTGCCCTTGGGGTTGAGGGTCTCTCTGACACACAGTATATCTGAGGGTCTAACATGGAATGTGCGAGGGGGCTGTGGCACTGACCTTCTTGTACCTGCCTCTCTCTGACACACAATATATCTAAGGGTCTAACATGGAATGTGCGAGGGGCTGTGGCACTGACCTTCTTGTACCTGCCCTTGGGGTTGAGGGTCTCTCTGACACACAATATAACTGAGGGTCTAACATGGAATGTGCGAGGGGCTGTGGCACTGACCTTCTTGTACCTGCCCTTGGGGTTGAGGGTCTCTCTGACACACAGTATATCTGAGGGTCTAACATGGAATGTGCGAGGGGCTGTGGCACTGACCTTCTTGTACCTGCCCTTGGGGTTGAGGGTCTCTCTGACACACAGTATATCTGAGGGTCTAACATGGAATGTGCGAGGGGGCTGTGGCACTGACCTTCTTGTACCTGACCTTGTGGTTGTGGGTCTCTCTGACACACAATATATCTAAGGGTCTAACATGGAATGTGCGAGGGGCTGTGGCACTGACCTTCTTGTACCTGCCCTTGGGGTTGAGGGTCTCTCTGACACACAGTATATCTGAGGGTCTAACATGGAATGTGCGAGGGGGCTGTGGCACTGACCTTCTTGTACCTGCCCTTGTGGTTGAGGGTCTCTCTGACACACAATATAACTGAGGGTCTAACATGGAATGTGCGAGGGGCTGTGGCACTGACCTTCTTGTACCTGCCCTTGGGGTTGAGGGTCTCTCTGACACACAGTATATCTGAGGGTCTAACATGGAATGTGCGAGGGGGCTGTGGCACTGACCTTCTTGTACCTGCCTCTCTCTGACACACAATATATCTAAGGGTCTAACATGGAATGTGCGAGGGGCTGTGGCACTGACCTTCTTGTACCTGCCCTTGGGGTTGAGGGTCTCTCTGACACACAGTATATCTGAGGGTCTAACATGGAATGTGCGAGGGGCTGTGGCACTGACCTTCTTGTACCTGCCCTTGGGGTTGAGGGTCTCTCCGACACACAATATATCTGAGGGTCTAACATAGAATGTGCGAGGGGCTGTGGCACTGACCTTCTTGTACCTGCCCTTGGGGTTGAGGGTCTCTCCGACACACAATATATCTGAGGGTCTAACATAGAATGTGCGAGGGGCTGTGGCACTGACCTTCTTGTACCTGACCTTGGGGTTGAGGGTATCTCTGACACACAGTATATCTGAGGGTCTAACATGGAATGTGCGAGGGGCTGTGGCACTGACCTTCTTGTACCTGCCCTTGGGGTTGAGGGTCTCTCCGACACACAATATATCTGAGGGTCTAACATAGAATGTGCGAGGGGCTGTGGCACTGACCTTCTTGTACCTGCCCTTGGGGTTGAGGGTCTCTCCGACACACAATATATCTGAGGATCTAACATGAAATGTGCGAGGGGTTGTGGCACTGACCTTCTTGTAACTGCCCTTCGGGTTGAGGATCTCTCTGACACACAGTATATCTGAGGGTCTAACATGGAATGTGCGAGGGGCTGTGGCACTGATCTTCTTGTAACTGCCCTTCGGGTTGAGGATCTCTCTGACACACAGTATATCTGAGGGTCTAACATGGAATGTGCGAGGGGTTGTGGCACTGACCTTCTTGTAACTGCCCTTCGGGTTGAGGATCTCTCTGACACACAGTATATCTGAGGATCTAACATGGAATGTGCGAGGGGCTGTAGCACTGACCTTCTTGTACTTGGCCTTGGGGTTGAGGGTCTCTCCGACACACAATATATCTGAGGGTCTAACATGGAATGTGCGAGGGGCTGTGGCACTGACCTTCTTGTACCTGCCCTTGGGGTTGAGGGTCTCTCCGACACACAATATATCTGAGGGTCTAACATAGAATGTGCGAGGGGGCTGTGGCACTGACCTTCTTGTACCTGCCTCTCTCTGACACAAAATATATCTAAGGGTCTAACATGGAATGTGCGAGGGGCTGTGGCACTGACCTTCTTGTACCTGACCTTGTGGTTGAGGGTCTCTCTGACACACAATATAACTGAGGGTCTAACATAGAAAGTGCGAGGGGCTGTGGCACTGACCTTCTTGTACCTGACCTTGGGGTTGAGGGTCTCTCTGACACACAATATATCTGAGGGTCTAACATGGAATGTGCGAGGGGCTGTGGCACTGACCTTCTTGTACCTGCCCTTGGGGTTGAGGGTCTCTCTGACACAAAATATATCTAAGGGTCTAACATGGAATGTGCGAGGGGCTGTGGCACTGACCTTCTTGTACCTGCCCTTGGGGTTGAGGGTCTTTCTGACACACAGTATATCTGAGGGTCTAACATGGAATGTGCGAGGGGCTGTGGCACTGACCTTCTTGTACCTGCCCTTGGGGCTGAGGGTCTCTCAAACACACAATATATCTGAGGGTCTAACATGGAATGTGCGAGGGGGCTGTGGCACTGACCTTCTTGTACCTGGCCTTGGGGTTGAGGGTCTCTCTGACACACAATATATCTGAGGGTCTAACATGGAATGTGCGAGGGGCTGTGGCACTGACCTTCTTGTACCTGCCCTTGGGGCTGAGGGTCTCTCAAACACACAATATATCTGAGGGTCTAACATGGAATGTGCGAGGGGGCTGTGACACTGACCTTCTTGTACCTGCCCTTGGGGTTGAGGGTCTCTCTGACACACAATATATCTGAGGGTCTAACATGGAATGTGCGAGGGGGCTGTGGCACTGACCTTCTTGTAACTGCCCTTGGGTTGAGGGTCTCCCTGACACACAATATATCTGAGGGTCTAATATGGAATGTGCGAGGGGCTGTGGCACTGATCTTCTTGTACCTTGCCTTGGGGTTGAGGGTCTGTCTGACACAGAATATATCTGAGGGTCTAACATGGAATGTGCGAGGGGCTGTGGCACTGATCTTCTTGTACCTGCCCTTCGGGTTGAGGATCTCTCTGACACACAGTATATCTGAGGGTCTAACATGGAATGTGCGAGGGGCTGTGGCACTGACCTTCTTGTACCTTGCCTTGGGGTTGAGGGTATCTCTGACACACAATATATCTGGAAGTCTAACATGGAATGTGCGAGGGGCTGTGGCACTGACCTTCTTGTAACTGCTCTTGGGTTGAGGGTCTCTCTGACACACAATATATCTGAGGGTCTAACATGGAATGTGCGAGGGGCTGTGGCACTGATCTTCTTGTAACTGCCCTTCGGGTTGAGGATTTCTCTGACACACAGTATATCTGAGGGTCTAACATAGAATGTGCGAGGGGCTGTGGCACTGATCTTCTTGTAACTGCCCTTCGGGTTGAGGGTCTCCCTGACACACAATATATCTGAGGGTCTAACATGGAATGTGCGAGCGGCTGTGGCACTGACCTTCTTGTGCCTGACCTTGGGATTGAGGGTCTCCCTGACACACAATATATCTGAGGGTCTAACATGGAATGTGCGAGGGGGCTGTGGCACTGACCTTCTTGTACCTGACCTTGGGGTTGAGGGTCTCCCTGACACACAATATATCTGAGGGTCTAACATGGAATGTGCGAGGGGCTGTGGCACTGACCTTCTTGTAACTGCCCTTGGGTTGAGGGTCTCCCTGACACACAATATATCTGAGGGTCTAATATGGAATGTCCGAGGGGCTGTGGCACTGACCTTCTTGTGACGGCCCTTAGGGTTGAGGGTCTCCCTGACACACAATATATCTGAGGGTCTAACATGGAATGTGCGAGGGGGCTGTGGCACTGACCTTCTTGTACCTGACCTTGGGGTTGAGGGTCTCCCTGACACACAATATATCTGAGGGTCTAACATGGAATGTGCGAGGGGGCTGTGGCACTGACCTTCTTGTAACTGCCCTTGGGTTGAGGGTCTCTCTGACACACAATATATCTGAGGGTCTAACATGGAATGTGCGAGGGGCTGTGGCACTAACCTTCTTGTACTTGGCCTTGGGGTTGAGGGTCTCCCTGACACACAATATATCTGAGGGTCTAACATGGAATGTGCGAGGGGGCTGTGGCACTAACCTTCTTGTACTTGGCCTTGGAGTTGAGGGTCTCCCTGGCACACAATATATCTGAGGGTCTAACATGGAATGTGCGAGGGGCTGTGGCACTAACCTTCTTGTACTTGGCCTTGGGGTTGAGGGTCTCCCTGACACACAATATATCTGAGGGTCTAACATGGAATGTGCGAGGGGGCTGTGGCACTGACCTTCTTGTAACTGCCCTTGGGGTAGAGGGTCTCCCTGACACACAATATATCTGAGGGTCTAACATGGAATGTGCGAGGGGTTGTGGCACTAACCTTCTTGTACTTGGCCTTGGGGTTGAGGGTCTCCCTGACACACAATATATCTGAGGGTCTAACATGGAATGTGCGAGGGGGCTGTGACACTAACCTTCTTGTACTTGGCCTTGGGGTTGAGGGTCTCCCTGACACACAATATATCTGAGGGTCTAACATGGAATGTGTGAGGGAGCTGTGGCACTGACCTTCTTGTACCTGACCTTGGGGTTGAGGGTCTCCCTGACACACAATATATCTGAGGGTCTAACATGGAATGTGCGAGGGGTTGTGGCACTGACCTTCTTGTAACTGCCCTTCGGGTTGAGGATCTCTCTGACACACAGTATATCTGAGGATCTAACATGGAATGTGCGAGGGGTTGTGGCACTGACCTTCTTGTAACTGCCCTTCGGGTTGAGGATCTCTCTGACACACAGTATATCTGAGGATCTAACATGGAATGTGCGAGGGGTTGTGGCACTGACCTTCTTGTACCTGGCCTTCGGGTTGAGGGTCTCCCTGACACACAATATATCTGAGGGTCTAACATGGAATGTGCGAGGGGCTGTGGCACTGACCTTCTTGTACCTGACCTTGGGATTGAGGATCTCTCTGACACACAGTATATCTGAGGATCTAACATGGAATGTGCGAGGGGGCTGTGGCACTGACCTTCTTGTACCTGACCTTGGGGTTGAGGGTATCTCTGACACACAATATATCTGAGGGTCTAACATGGAATGTGCGAGGGGACTGTGGCACTGACCTTCTTGTACTTGGCCTTGGGGTTGAGGGTATCTCTGACACACAATATATCTGAGGGTCTAACATGGAATGTGCGAGGGGACTGTGGCACTGACCTTCTTGTACTTGGCCTTGGGGTTGAGGGTATCTCTGACACACAATATATCTGAGGGTCTAACATGGAAAGTGCGAGGGGCTGTGGCACTGACCTTCTTGTACCTGACCTTGGGATTGAGGATCTCTCTGACACACAGTATATCTGAGGATCTAACATGGAATGTGCGAGGGGGCTGTGGCACTGACCTTCTTGTACCTGACCTTGGGGTTGAGGGTATCTCTGACACACAATATATCTGAGGGTCTAACATGGAATGTGCGAGGGGACTGTGGCACTGACCTTCTTGTACTTGGCCTTGGGGTTGAGGGTCTCTCCGACACACAATATATCTGAGGGTCTAACATGGAATGTGCGAGGGGCTGTGGCACTGACCTTCTTGTACTTGGCCTTGGGGTTGAGGGTCTCTCTGACACACAATATATCTGAGGGTCTAACATGGAATGTGCGAGGGGCTGTGGCACTGACCTTCTTGTACCTGACCTTGGGATTGAGGATCTCTCTGACACACAGTATATCTGAGGATCTAACATGGAATGTGCGAGGGGGCTGTGGCACTGACCTTCTTGTACCTGACCTTGGGGTTGAGGGTATCTCTGACACACAATATATCTGAGGGTCTAACATGGAATGTGCGAGGGGCTGTGGCACTGACCTTCTTGTACCTGCCCTTGGGGTTGAGGGTCTCTCTGACACACAATATATCTGAGGGTCTAACATGGAATGTGCGAGGGGCTGTGGCACTGACCTTCTTGTACTTGGCCTTGGGGTTGAGTGCCTGTCTGACACGCAGGTACCACTCCTCTTCACGGGGGGATTCGCTGAAGATGTAGGCGTTCTTACTGAGATCGAGCTCCTGAAACCTGCAATAAACAAACACAAGGCGGTGAGTCAGGAGGGGAGGGGAGGGGGGAAGGAGTGGGGGACGGGTATGTATTTCATGATCTTGGGAACATCACCCGTTTTGTAATCATCATTACAGTTACGGGTTTAACTTATGTCGGGTGATATTAAATAAGTGGTGTTCGCCTTCCACGTTGTGCATGGGTGCGTTATGAGTGGCGTTCGCCCTCCACATTATGCATGGGTGCGTTATGAGTTTTAACACGCATGACTCCCGCCAGGACCCACTATTCACCCCAGGAGCTACACCAGGCCCACTCCCTAACACCAAGACCACCGAGCCCCACAGTACTCATCCCAGGGCCGCCACCCCAATCACCTACTCACCTAAGCACCTCCCGACCCCCTCAATCTCCCCACTCACCCGAGGGCGTATATATCTGGGGGGGTGTCGTCCTCTGGGGGACAGAGCCACTCCTTGACGGGCTGAGAGGCTGCCTGGCCGTTCGTGTTCCACGTACCGCAGAATACCCTGCAGCAAACATCATCAGCAAATATACTACCCGGCAGCAAACATCAGTAAACATACTACCCGGCAGCAAACATCTGCCACTCATCAGCAAACATAATCAGTCTGAATACACTGCCAAAAAACATCATCAGTAAGCAGACTACCCTGCAGCAAACGTCATCAGTAAATATTTCACTTCTCAGTCTATCCAGTTTGGTTTAATTTTGGTTGAACTTTTTTCAAACGCAACGATAGCTAGTTCAAGCAATATGTCATTCTGCCACATGAGGGCGAACAATTCTTTCAGCACAGCTCACGTATGACTCGAAATCAACGACTTGCTATAATATACATGGATGTACAGATAACATGTAAGACTAAACAATAGACCCCCCCCCTCCCCCACGCCACAAGAAGAATTGTTCTGAGATTAAGGCAAAATGTGAGGCACTTTTGATGGCAAATCCAGGCATTGCTATATGATAAATTCCTTAAGAGTTGAAACAGAAATTAAATAGTTGAACATTTGTTCAACTAAAAGTGATATATTTCTAATAAACACGTGCTAGGCTGCAGGTCTAGACGCATCGGGGAAATCAGTCGACAATGGGGAACCACCCGCTTCCCCCTGCCCCTCACCCTCGTAACCGGATTTACACGATACACAAAAAGGACTAATTTCGTAATAAAAAAAACCCCGAAAAATCTTATCCCTGTCTAATGGCTGAAGTTGGGTCCACACAACGCTGCACCTGTTAAAGTTACAACAAGACACATACAATGGCTGTCATACGGTTGAACATTCTGACCTGTAATACTTGATGTCCGTGTAATCTTCCTCCTTGTCCTTCATCACCAGTTTGATGATGCTTTCCCTTCCGGAGCTCACGTCAGTCGATATGTCCCCATCAGGCAGCTCGGGAAAGCCTTGGTCCTTGCTGAACAGCGAGCAGAGAGCAGCCGTGAACATCAATAAATCTCTGATTCCATGCCCCACGCCTTACACCTCTGATTCCATATCCCACGCCTTACACCAGATTCCATGTCCCACGCCTTACCCCTCTGATTCCATGTCCCACGCCTTACACCTCTGATTCCATGTCCCACGCCTTACACCTCTGATTTCATGTCCTACGCCTTACACCTCTGATTCCATGTCCCACGCCTTACACCTCTGATTCCATGTCCCACGCCTTACCCCTCTGATTCCATGTCCCACGTCTTACACCTCTGATTCCATGTCCCACGCCTTACCCCCCTGATTCCATGTCCCACGTCTTACACCTCTGATTCCACGTCCCACGCCTTACACCTCTGATTCCATGTCCCACGCTTCACACCTCTGATTCCATGTCCCACGCCTTACACCTCTCTATATGTCCCACGCCTTACACCTCTGATTCCATCTCCCACGCTTTACACCTCTGATTCCATGTCCCACGCCTTACACCTCTGATTCCATGTCCCACGTCTTACACCTCTGATTCCATCTCCCACGCCTTACACCTCTGATTCCATGTCCCACGCCTTACACCCTTGATTCCATGTCCCACGCCTTACCCCTCTGATTCCATGTCTCACGCCTTACCCCTCTGATTCCATGTCCCACGCCTTACACCTCTGATTCCATCTCCCAGGTGTTACACCTCTGATTCCATCTCCCACGCCTTACACCTCTGATTCCATCTCCCAGGTGTTACACCTCTGATTCCATCTCCCACGCCTTACACCTCTGATTCCATGCCCCACGCCTTACACCTCTGATTCCATCTCCCACGCCTTACACCTCTGATTCCATGTCCCACGCCTTACACCCTTGATTCCATGTCCCACGCCTTACCCCTCTGATTCCATGTCTCACGCCTTACCCCTCTGATTCCATGTCCCACGCCTTACACCTCTGATTCCATCTCCCAGGTGTTACACCTCTGATTCTATGTCCCAAGCCTTACACATCTGATTCCATGTCCCACGCCTTACACCTGGTTTCATGTCCCACGCCTTACACCTGTCTATATGTCCCACGCCTTACACCTGTCTATATGTCCCACGCCTTACACCTCTGATTCCATGTCCCACGCCTTACACCTCTCTATATGTCCCACGCCTTACACCTCTGATTCCATGTCCCACGCCTTACACCTCTCTATAAGTCCCACGCCTTACACCGCTGATTCCGTGTCCTACGCCTTACCCCTCTGATTTCATGTCCCACGCCTTACCCCTCTGATTCCATGTCCCACGCCTTACACCTGATTCTATCTCCCACGCCTTACACCTCTGATTCCATGTCCCATGCCTCACACCTCTCATTCCATGTCCCACGCCTTACACCAGATTCCATCTCCCAGGCCTTACACCTCTGATTCCATGTCCCACGCCTTACACCTCTGATTCCATCTCCCAGGTGTTACACCTCTCATTCCATGTCCCACGCCTTACACCAGATTCCATCTCCCACGCCTTACACCACTGATTCCATCTCCCAGGTGTTACACTTCTGATTCCATCTCCCAGGCCTTACACCTCTGTTTCCATCTCCCACGCCTTACACCTCTGATTCCATCTCCCAGGCCTTACACCTCTGATTCCATCTCCCACGCCTTACACCTCTGATTCCATCTCCCACGCCTTACACCTCTGATTCCATCTCCCAGGTGTTACACCTCTCATTCCATGTCCCACGCCTTACACCAGATTCCATCTCCCACGCCTTACACCTCTGATTCCATGTCCCAGGCCTCACACCTGGTTTCATGTCCCACGCCTTACACCTGTCTATATGTCCCACGCCTTACACCTGTCTATATGTCCCACGCCTTACCCCTCTGATTCCATGTCCCACGCCTTACACCTCTCTATATGTCCCACGCCTTACACCTCTGATTCCATGTCCCACGCCTTACACCTCTCTATAAGTCCCACGCCTTACACCGCTGATTCCGTGTCCTACGCCTTACCCCTCTGATTCCATCTCCCAGGCCTTACACCTCTGATTCCATGTCCCACGCCTTACACCTGATTCCATCTCCCACGCCTTACCCCTCTGATTCCATGTCCCACGCCTTACACCTCTCTATATGTCCCACGCCTTACACCTCTGATTCCATGTCCCACGCCTTACACCTCTCTATAAGTCCCACGCCTTACACCGCTGATTCCGTGTCCTACGCCTTACCCCTCTGATTCCATCTCCCAGGCCTTACACCTCTGATTCCATCTCCCACGCCTTACACCTCTGATTCCATCTCCCACGCCTTACACCTCTGATTCCATCTCCCACGCCTTACACCAGATTCCATCTCCCACGCCTTACACCTCTGATTCCATCTCCCACGCCTTACACCAGATTCCATCTCCCACGCCTTACACCTCTGATTCCATCTCCCAGGCCTTACACCTCTGATTCCATCTCCCACGCCTTACACCTCTGATTCCATCTCCCAGGTGTTACACCTCTCATTCCATGTCCCACGCCTTACACCTGATTCCATCTCCCACGCCTTACACCTCTGATTCCATCTCCCACGCCTTACACCTCTGATTCCATGCCCCACGCCTTACACCTCTGATTCCATGTCCCACGCTTTACACCTCTGATTCTATGTCCCAAGCCTTACACCTCTGATTCCATGTCCCACGCCTTACACCTGGTTTCATGTCCCACGCCTTACACCTGTCTATATGTCCCACGCCTTACACCTGTCTATATGTCCCACGCCTTACCCCTCTGATTCCATGTCCCACGCCTTACACCAGATTCCATATTCCACGCCTTACACCTCTGATTCCATGTCCCACGCCTTACACCTCTGATTCCATGTCTCACGCCTTACCCCTCTGATTCCATGTCCCACGCCTTACACCTCTCTATATGTCCCACGCCTTACACCTCTGATTCCATGTCCCACGCCTTACACCTCTCTATAAGTCCCACGCCTTACACCGCTGATTCCGTGTCCTACGCCTTACCCCTCTGATTTTATGTCCCACGCCTAACCCCTCTGATTCCATGTCCCACGCCTTACACCTGATTCCATCTCCCACGCCTTACACCTCTGATTCCATGTCCCATGCCTCACACCTCTCATTCCATGTCCCACGCCTTACACCAGATTCCATCTCCCACGCCTTACACCTCTGATTCCATCTCCCAGGCCTTACACCTCTGATTCCATCTCCCACGCCTTACACCTCTGATTCCATGCCCCACGCCTTACACCTCTGATTCCATGTCCCACGCTTTACACCTCTGATTCTATGTCCCAAGCCTTACACCTCTGATTCCATGTCCCACGCCTTACACCTGGTTTCATGTCCCACGCCTTACACCTGTCTATATGTCCCACGCCTTACACCTGTCTATATGTCCCACGCCTTACCCCTCTGATTCCATGTCCCACGCCTTACACCAGATTCCATATTCCACGCCTTACACCTCTGATTCCATGTCCCACGCCTCACACCTCTGATTCCATGTCCCACGCCTCACACCTCTGATTCCATGTCCCACGCCTTACACCTCTGATTTCATGTCCCACGACTTACACCTCTGATTCCATGTCCCACGCCTTACACCTGATTCCATGTCCCACGCCTTACATCTCTGATTCCATGTCCCACTCCTTACCCCTGTGACTCCATGACCCACGCCTTACACCTGATTTCATGTCCCACGTCTTACACCTCTGATTCCATGTCCCACGCCTTACACCTCTGATTCCATGTCCCACGCCTTACACCTCTGATTCCATGTCCCACGCCTTACACCTCTGATTCCATGTCCCACGCCTTACACCTCTGATTCCATGTCCCACGCCTTACACCTCTGATTCCATGTCCCACGCCTTACACCTCTGATTCCATGTCCCACGCCTTACCCCTCTGATTCCATGTCCCACGTCTTACACCTCTGATTCGATGTCCCACGCCTTACACCTCTGATTCCACGTCCCACGCCTTACACCTCTGATTCCATGTCCCACGCTTCACACCTCTGATTCCATGTCCCACGCCTTACACCTCTGATTCCATGTCCCACGCCTTACACCAGATTCCATATTCCACGCCTTACACCTCTGATTCCATGTCCCACGCCTCACACCTCTGATTCCATGTCCCACGCCTCACACCTCTGATTCCATGTCCCACGCCTTACACCTCTGATTCCGTGTCCTACGCCTTACACCTCTGATTTCATGTCCCACGACTTACACCTCTGATTCCATGTCCCACGCCTTACACCTGATTCCATGTCCCACGCCTTACATCTCTGATTCCATGTCCCACTCCTTACCCCTGTGACTCCATGTCCCACGCCTTACACCTGATTTCATGTCCCACGCCTTACACCTCTGATTCCATGTTCCACGCCTCACACCTCTGATTCCATGTCCCACGCCTTACACCTCTGATTCCATGTCCCACGCCTTACACCTCTGATTCCATGTCCCACGCCTTACACCTCTGATTCCATGTCCCACGCCTTACACCTCTGATTCCATGTCCCACGCCTTACACCTCTGATTCCATGTCCCACACCTTACACCTCTGATTCCATGTCCCACGCCTTACCCCTCTGATTCTATGTCCCACGTCTTACACCTCTGATTCGATGTCCCACGCCTTACACCTCTGATTCCATGTCCCACGCCTTACACCTCTAATTCCATGCCCCACGCCTTACCCCTCTGATTCCACGTCCCACGCCTTACACCTCTGATTCCATGTCCCACGCTTCACACCTCTGATTCCATGTCCCACGCCTTACACCTCTGATTCCATGTCCCACGCCTTACACCTCTGATTCCATGCCCCACGCCTTACCCCTCTGATTCCATGTCCCACGCCTCACACCTCTGATTCCATGCCCCACACCTTACCCCTCTGATTCCATGTCCCACGCCTTAGACCAGATTCCACGTCCTTCGCCTTACACCTCTGATTCCATGTCCCACGCCTCACACCTCTGATTCCATGCCCCACACCTTACCCCTCTGATTCCATGTCCCACGCCTTAGACCAGATTCCACGTCCTTCGCCTTACACCTCTGATTCCATGTCCCACGCCTCACACCTCTGATTCCACGTCCCTCGCCTTACCCCTCTGATTCCATGTCCCACGCCTCACACCTCTGATTCCACGTCCCGCGCCTTACACCTCTGATTCCATGTCCCACGCCTTACACCTCTGATTCCACGTCCCACGCCTCACACCTCTGATTTCACAGGAACTCCTAGCTTGGCAGCGAAACCACCAGGGCTATACAGATGCCAGGTTTGAGACACGGACCTGAATTGCATGGACTGCTCCAGATCTGACAACGGGGCTTTGAAGGAGTTGCCGGCGTCCAAGAGATCTTGGAGAGAGGGGCTGCGGGCTACAGTGCTGTCCTCTGGTGGCCACAACAACAAACATCATAAGTAACGCGTGCTGGATGCGCACACCAACATAGGTATCACCTACTACTCATAGAAACGTTTGGTGATAAGAGCATCTCGCTTTATTGGATATAAAATCTGACGCAAGAACTATACAATTCGCAAAAACTTCATCAACACCCCGTCAAGAAAACGATAACACTATCAACTCTGCTATGCATGTGTTAACAACTTTACGGAAACAAACGTGTCGCAAGCCAAACATGGCATGCCTAAATTACCAGACAAAGTTAACAAAGTTGCAAGGAATACATAGCAAGCAAGATGATAATACCAATACTAATGATACACAAGGATCTCTAGATGACAAGACAAGATACACTGGATATATACTACATAGACCCTAGAGATAACCTACATAGACACTAGGGATAAACTAGATATACTAGATAGGCAAGATACACGAGAACTGAAAGTTCACGAAAAGTATCTAGAGATACAATAAGAGATACACTGGAGATATATTGGAGATACACTGGAGATATATTGGAGATATATTGGAGATATATTGGAGATATACTGGAGATATATTGGAGATATACTGGAGATACACTTGAGATATACCAGAAATACACTGAAGATACACTGGAGATACACTGGAGATACACTGGAGATATACTGGAGATATACTGGAGATACAATAGAGATACACTGGATATATACTGGAGATATACCGGAGATACAATAGAGATACACTGGATATATACTGGAGATATACTGGAGATATACCGGAGATACAATAGAGATACACTGGAGATATACTGGAGATATACCGGAGATACAATAGAGATACACTGGATATATACTGGAGATATACTGGAGATATAATGGAGATACAATAGAGATAGACCAGGGAGGCGTCTACTTACTGACAACCGGGCACGTTTTCCCTACATTGGGCTGTAGAATTTGATTAAAGGGCCAATCTGAAAATTGTGTCAAAAAGTCAACTCAAAGAGAAAGAAAACACAGCCCAAACCACAATCTCGCCCAACTTGAGGAACTTCTACAGGAGTAACATGCACGGTGGTCGGTTGGGCCACTCGACCAGATGTGTAAAAGCAACGCTTGATAATACTCTTTACATGCGCTACACATGTCAGCTTATACTACGAAATGGCGTCCAGTTGTTTGCCCCCAGCCGCATGGTAGAGATATTTCCCACATCATGCCAACTTGTGAGTTGCAATCATTCACCCAAGGAAGCTACTTGCAACATGAAATATCTAAACAAGGAAACCGAATAATAGAGACTTGTATAAACTTGTACTGTCATCCAAGAAGCAATGGCAGAACGATCAATAGAGTGTATGGGGGAATAGGAGCAAGCTATCAAAACATGCAAAACCAACATTAAAATATAACAGAGACAATTAATAAACATAACAATAACATCTAAGATTAACACAAAAAACAAAGCAGACTGGAGTACGAATCCTTGCCACAGATACAGATGCTGGCAGACTGTCTGGGCATAAAGGTGTACACCAGTAAACATAGCTACCATCAGGCAGACTGTCTGAGCATAAAGGTGTACACCAGTACACATAGATACCATCAGGTAGGCAGGCGGAGCACCAGGGTATACACCAGTAAACATAGATACCATCAGGCAGGTAGGCTGAGCACAAGGGTGTACACCAGTAAATATTGTTACCATCAGGCAGATATGTTGAGCACAAGGGTGTACACCAATAAATGTAGTTACCGTTGAGCTTCAGGCGGTCCTTGCCGAAGTCGAGGTCGAGGAAGGGGTTTGAGGTGTCAGACTCCACCCTGCCAGTGTACTTCTCCATCCAGTGGAACGTGGCGCAGATTCCAAACGCGCTGTTCTTCGAGTGGACTGCGACGACGAGACGCATAAACCGGACATTAAATGACATGCAACAAAAGGAAGACGCAGTGTGGACACGGGTGTTGGAAGACGCAGTGTGGACACGGGTGTTGGAAGACGCAATGTGTACACGGGTGTTGGAAGACGCAGTGTGGACACGGGTGTTGGAAGACGCAATGTGGACACGGATGCTGGAAGACACAGTGTGGACACGGCTGTTGGAAGACGCAATGTGGACACGGATGCTGGAAGACACAGTGTGGACACGGGTGTTGGAAGACGCAATGTGGACACGGGTGTTGGAAGACACAGTGTGGACACGGGTGTTGGAAGACGCAATGTGGACACGGATGCTGGAAGACACAGTGTGGACACGGGTGTTGGAAGACGCAATGTGGACACGGGTGTTGGAAGACGCAGTGTGGACACGGATGCTGGAAGACACAGTGTGGACACGGGTGTTGGAAGACGCAATGTGGACACGGATGCTGGAAGACACAGTGTGGACACGGGTGTTGGAAGACGCAATGTGGACACGGGTGTTGGAAGACACAGTGTGGACACGGGTGTTGGAAGACGCAATGTGGACACGGGTGTTGGAAGACGCAATGTGGACACGGGTGTTGGAAGACGCAATGTGGACATGGGTGTTGGAAGACACAGTGTGGACACGGGTGTTGGAAGACGCAATGTGTACACGGGTGTTGGAAGACGCACTGTGGACACGGGTGTTTGAAGACGCACTGTGGACACGGGTGTTGGAAGACGCACTGTGGACACGGGTGTTGGAAGACGCACTGTGGACACGGGTGTTGGAAGACGCACTGTGGACACGGGTGTTGGAAGACGCACTGTGGACACGGGTGTTGGAAGACGCACTGTGGACACGGGTGTTGGAAGACGCACTGTGGACACGGGTGTTGGAAGACGCACTGTGGACACGGGTGTTGGAAGACGCACTGTGGACACGGGTGTTGGAAGACGCACTGTGGACACGGGTGTTGGAAGACGCACTGTGGACACGGGTGTTGGAAGACGCACTGTGGACACGGGTGTTGGAAGACGCACTGTGGACACGGGTGTTGGAAGACGCAATGTGGACACGGGTGTTGGAAGACGCACTGTGGACACAGGTGTTGGAAGACGCACTGTGGACACGGGTGTTGGAAGACGCACTGTGGACACGGGTGTTGGAAGACGCACTGTGGACACGGGTGTTTGAAGACGCAATGTGGACACGGGTGTTGGAAGACGCAGTGTGGACACGGGTGTTGGAAGACGCACTGTGGACACGGGTGTTGGAAGACGCAGTGTGGACACGGGTGTTGGAAGACGCACTGTGGACACGGGTGTTGGAAGACGCAGTGTGGACACGGGTGTTGGAAGACGCACTGTGGACACGGGTGTTGGAAGACGCACTGTGGACACGGGTGTTGGAAGACGCACTGTGGACACGGGTGTTGGAAGACGCACTGTGGACACGGGTGTTTGAAGACGCACTGTGGACACGGGTGTTGGAAGACGCACTGTGGACACGGGTGTTGGAAGACGCACTGTGGACACGGGTGTTTGAAGACGCACTGTGGACACGGGTGTTGGAAGACGCACTGTGGACACGGGTGTTGGAAGACGCAATGTGGACACGGGTGTTTGAAGACGCACTGTGGACACGGGTGTTGGAAGACGCACTGTGGACACGGGTGTTGGAAGACGCACTGTGGACACGGGTGTTTGAAGACGCACTGTGGACACGGGTGTTGGAAGACGCACTGTGGACACGGGTGTTGGAAGACGCAATGTGGACACGGGTGTTGGAAGACGCACTGTGGACACGGGTGTTTGAAGACGCACTGTGGACACGGGTGTTGGAAGACGCACTGTGGACACGGGTGTTGGAAGACGCACTGTGGACACGGGTGTTGGAAGACGCACTGTGGACACGGGTGTTGGAAGACGCACTGTGGACACGGGTGTTGGAAGACGCACTGTGGACACGGGTGTTGGAAGACGCAATGTGGACACGGGTGTTGGAAGACGCAATGTGGACACGGGTGTTGGAAGACGCACTGTGGACACGGGTGTTTGAAGACGCACTGTGGACACGGGTGTTGGAAGACGCACTGTGGACACGGGTGTTGGAAGACGCACTGTGGACACGGGTGTTGGAAGACGCACTGTGGACACGGGTGTTGGAAGACGCAATGTGGACACGGGTGTTGGAAGACGCACTGTGGACACGGGTGTGGCAAGACGCAATGTGGACACGGGTGTTGGAAGACGCAATGTGGACACGGGTGTTGGAAGACGCAATGTGGACACGGGTGTTGGAAGACGCAATGTGGACACGGGTGTTTGAAGACGCAATGTGGACACGGGTATTGGAAGACGCAATGTGGACACGGGTGTTGGAAGACGCAATGTGGACACGGGTGTTGGAAGACGCAATGTGGACACGGGTGTTGGAAGACGCACTGTGGACACGGGTGTTGGAAGACGCACTGTGGACACGGGTGTTGGAAGACGCACTGTGGACACGGGTGTTTGAAGACGCAATGTGGACACGGGTGTTGGAAGACGCACTGTGGACACGGGTGTTGGAAGACGCACTGTGGACACGGGTGTTTGAAGACGCAATGTGGACACGGGTGTTGGAAGACGCAATGTGGACACGGGTGTTGGAAGACGCAATGTGGACACGGGTGTTTGAAGACGCACTGTGGACACGGGTGTTGGAAGACGCACTGTGGACACGGGTGTTGGAAGACGCACTGTGGACACGGGTGTTGGAAGACGCACTGTGGACACGGGTGTTGGAAGACGCAATGTGGACACGGGTGTTGGAAGACGCACTGTGGACACGGGTGTGGCAAGACGCAATGTGGACACGGGTGTTTGAAGACGCACTGTGGACACGGGTGTTGGAAGACGCACTGTGGACACGGGTGTTGGAAGACGCACTGTGGACACGGGTGTTTGAAGACGCAATGTGGACACGGGTGTTGGAAGACGCAATGTGGACACGGGTGTTGGAAGACGCAATGTGGACACGGGTGTTTGAAGACGCACTGTGGACACGGGTGTTGGAAGACGCACTGTGGACACGGGTGTTGGAAGACGCACTGTGGACACGGGTGTTGGAAGACGCACTGTGGACACGGGTGTTGGAAGACGCAATGTGGACACGGGTGTTGGAAGACGCACTGTGGACACGGGTGTTTGAAGACGCAATGTGGACACGGGTGTTGGAAGACGCAATGTGGACACGGGTGTTGGAAGACGCAATGTGGACACGGGTGTTGGAAGACGCAATGTGGACACGGGTGTTGGAAGACGCAATGTGGACACGGGTGTTGGAAGACGCAATGTGGACACGGGTGTTGGAAGACGCAATGTGGACACGGGTGTTGGAAGACGCAGTGTGGACACGGGTGTGGCAAGACGCAATGTGGACACGGGTGTTGGAAGACGCAATGTGGACACGGGTGTTGGAAGACGCAATGTGGACACGGGTGTTGGAAGACGCAATGTGGACACGGGTGTTGGAAGACGCACTGTGGACACGGGTGTTGGAAGACGCACTGTGGACACGGGTGTTTGAAGACGCACTGTGGACACGGGTGTTGGAAGACGCAATGTGGACACGGGTGTGGCAAGACGCAATGTGGACACGGGTGTGGCAAGACGCAATGTGGACACGGGTGTTTGAAGACGCAATGTGGACACGGGTGTTGGAAGACGCAATGTGGACACGGGTGTTGGAAGACGCACTGTGGACACGGGTGTTGGAAGACGCACTGTGGACACGGGTGTTTGAAGACGCAATGTGGACACGGGTGTTGGAAGACGCACTGTGGACACGGGTGTGGCAAGACGCAATGTGGACACGGGTGTTGGAAGACGCACTGTGGACACGGGTGTTGGAAGACGCACTGTGGACACGGGTGTTGGAAGACGCACTGTGGACACGGGTGTTGGAAGACGCACTGTGGACACGGGTGTTGGAAGACGCAATGTGGACACGGGTGTTGGAAGACGCACTGTGGACACGGGTGTTGGAAGACGCACTGTGGACACGGGTGTTGGAAGACGCAATGTGGACACGGGTGTTGGAAGACGCAATGTGGACACGGGTGTTGGAAGACGCACTGTGGACACGGGTGTTTGAAGACGCACTGTGGACACGGGTGTTGGAAGACGCACTGTGGACACGGGTGTTGGAAGACGCACTGTGGACACGGGTGTTGGAAGACGCACTGTGGACACGGGTGTTGGAAGACGCAATGTGGACACGGGTGTTGGAAGACGCACTGTGGACACGGGTGTTGGAAGACGCACTGTGGACACGGGTGTTGGAAGACACAGTGTGGACACGGGTGTTGGAAGACGCAATGTGGACACGGGTGTTGGAAGACGCAGTGTGGACACGGGTGTTGGAAGACGCACTGTGGACACGGGTGTTGGAAGACGCAATGTGGACACGGGTGTTGGAAGACGCAGTGTGGACACGGGTGTTGGAAGACGCACTGTGGACACGGGTGTTGGAAGACGCACTGTGGACACGGGTGTTGGAAGACGCACTGTGGACACGGGTGTTGGAAGACGCACTGTGGACACGGGTGTTGGAAGACGCACTGTGGACACGGGTGTGGCAAGACGCACTGTGGACACGGGTGTTGGAAGACGCACTGTGGACACGGGTGTTGGAAGACGCACTGTGGACACGGGTGTTGGAAGACGCACTGTGGACACGGGTGTTGGAAGACACAGTGTGGACACGGGTGTTGGAAGACGCAATGTGGACACGGGTGTTGGAAGACGCAGTGTGGACACGGGTGTTGGAAGACGCACTGTGGACACGGGTGTTGGAAGACGCAATGTGGACACGGGTGTTGGAAGACGCAGTGTGGACACGGGTGTTGGAAGACGCACTGTGGACACGGGTGTTGGAAGACGCACTGTGGACACGGGTGTTGGAAGACGCACTGTGGACACGGGTGTTGGAAGACGCACTGTGGACACGGGTGTTGGAAGACGCACTGTGGACACGGGTGTGGCAAGACGCACTGTGGACACGGGTGTGGCAAGACGCAATGTGGACACGGGTGTGGCAAGACGCACTGTGGACACGGGTGTTGGAAGACGCACTGTGGACACGGGTGTTGGAAGACGCACTGTGGACACGGGTGTTGGAAGACGCACTGTGGACACGGGTGTTGGAAGACGCACTGTGGACACGGGTGTTGGAAGACGCACTGTGGACACGGGTGTTGGAAGACGCACTGTGGACACGGGTGTTGGAAGACGCACTGTGGACACGGGTGTTGGAAGACGCACTGTGGACACGGGTGTTGGAAGACGCACTGTGGACACGGGTGTTGGAAGACGCACTGTGGACACGGGTGTTGGAAGACGCACTGTGGACACGGGTGTTGGAAGACGCAATGTGGACACGGGTGTTGGAAGACGCACTGTGGACACGGGTGTTGGAAGACGCACTGTGGACACGGGTGTTGGAAGACGCACTGTGGACACGGGTGTTGGAAGACGCACTGTGGACACGGGTGTTGGAAGACGCACTGTGGACACGGGTGTTGGAAGACGCACTGTGGACACGGGTGTTGGAAGACGCAATGTGGACACGGGTGTTGGAAGACGCACTGTGGACACGGGTGTGGCAAGACGCACTGTGGACACGGGTGTTGGAAGACGCACTGTGGACACGGGTGTTGGAAGACGCACTGTGGACACGGGTGTTGGAAGACGCACTGTGGACACGGGTGTTGGAAGACGCACTGTGGACACGGGTGTGGCAAGACGCAATGTGGACACGGGTGTTGGAAGACGCACTGTGGACACGGGTGTTGGAAGACGCACTGTGGACACGGGTGTTGGAAGACGCACTGTGGACACGGGTGTTGGAAGACGCACTGTGGACACGGGTGTTGGAAGACGCACTGTGGACACGGGTGTTGGAAGACGCACTGTGGACACGGGTGTGGCAAGACGAATACTGACAACTTTACTATGTCTCAACGAAATAAAAGTAGGCATTTTTTTCTTCTTCAAACAGTGACATTATGAAGAGAACAGAAATGGGTTGTTGCCATCGGTAAATGCATAAATAGAAAAAAAATCAAGCATTGAACGCAAAATCCTACAATCAAAGTGTGATGTTCTACCGACTGAGTTACCAGGGCTTCTTAGCGACTGGTTGGCTTGACGGCACCTGAACTGAACCTGTCCCGCAAAATTGCTGCGGTCCCGCCTGTCCGATGTTTACCTTTAGTTCACTTCTTTTATTCACGGACAGACAGATATAAAGTGTTATACCTAAGATGGACCAATCATTACTGGCGCAGAATTATGAATTTATATACTGTGAGGGGAAGATGAGGGGGAGAGACTCACTTTTCATGGCTTTTTTCATTTCTCCCAGGAAGAGAGCGGTCACATCTCCGCCGGGTAGTTCCACCAGGACCTCATCAGTGGGGGTGCTGACACGTATGGGAATAGCCGCTGTAACAGTCGAGGAATGCACTACGTCTCAATCATGCTGAGGACATATATAGGCTTTAGCCAGTTAGCCAAATCAAATCTGAGTCGAGATTCTTTAACAGAAAGTGTCTCGTCGTGGTAAGATGAAGAGTGAAGAGTGAGGTTGCATAGTTCCGGTTAACTGACCTGTCTGTTGGTTGGCCTCTAGTGACTGCGAGGCTGCAAGTAAAGACGGTAAATTAAATGATTTTGTTACGAAAGTGGTGACACAGATAAATATGATTGTGGCTAGGAGATAGCAATATGTCTTAGGACAAGTTCCTCTGATTTCAGTTCCTCTGTGACACACGGTCATGTGATTGGCGAATGGTATACCATATAATGTGCACAAGGACAATTACAGATGATCCAGAGCTGGCCAATGGTATATACCATATATAATGTGCACAAGGACAATTACAGATGATCCAGAGCTGGCCAATGGTATACCATATAATGTGCACAATGACAATTACAGATGATCCAGAGCTGGCCAATGGTATACCATATAATGTGCACAATGACAATTACAGATGATCCAGAGCTGGCCGATGGTATACCATATAATGTGCACAAGGACAATTACAGATGATCCAGAGCTGGCCAATGGTATACCATATAATGTGCACAATGACAATTACAGATGATCCAGAGCTGGCCAATGGTATACCATATAATGTGCACAAGGACAATTACAGATGATCCAGAGCTGGCCAATGGTATACCATATAATGTGCACAATGACAATTACAGATGATCCAGAGCTGGCCAATGGTATACCATATAATATGCACAATCACAATTACAGATGATCCAGAGCTGGCCAATGGTATACCATATAATGTGCACAATGACAATTACAGATGATCCAGAGCTGGCCAATGGTATACCATATAATGTGCACAATGACAATTACAGATGATCCAGAGCTGGCCAATGGTATACCATATAATGTGCACAAGGACAATTACAGATGATCCAGAGCTGGCCAATGGTATATACCATATATAATGTGCACAAGGACAATTACAGATGATCCAGAGCTGGCCAATGGTATACCATATAATGTGCACAATGACAATTACAGATGATCCAGAGCTGGCCGATGGTATACCATATAATGTGCACAATGACAATTACAGATGATCCAGAGCTGGCCAATGGTATACCATATAATGTGCACAAGGACAATTACAGATGATCCAGAGCTGGCCAATGGTATACCATATAATGTGCACAAGGACAATTACAGATGATCCAGAGCTGGCCAATGTTATACCATATAATGTGCACAATGACAATTACAGATGATCCAGAGCTGGCCAATGGTATACCATATAATATGCACAATCACAATTACAGATGATCCAGAGCTGGCCAATGGTATACCATATAATGTGCACAAGGACAATTACAGATGATCCAGAGCTGGCCAATGGTATACCATATAATGTGCACAATGACAATTACAGATGATCCAGAGCTGGCCAATGGTATACCATATAATGTGCACAAGGACAATTACAGATGATCCAGAGCTGGCCAATGGTATATACCATATATAATGTGCACAAGGACAATTACAGATGATCCAGAGCTGGCCAATGGTATATACCATATATAATGTGCACAAGGACAATTACAGATGATCCAGAGCTGGCCAATGGTATACCATATAATGTGCACAATGACAATTACAGATGATCCAGAGCTGGCCAATGGTATACCATATAATGTGCACAATGACAATTACAGATGATCCAGAGCTGGCCGATGGTATACCATATAATGTGCACAAGGACAATTACAGATGATCCAGAGCTGGCCAATGGTATACCATATAATGTGCACAATGACAATTACAGATGATCCAGAGCTGGCCAATGGTATACCATATAATGTGCACAAGGACAATTACAGATGATCCAGAGCTGGCCAATGGTATACCATATAATGTGCACAATGACAATTACAGATGATCCAGAGCTGGCCAATGGTATACCATATAATATGCACAATCACAATTACAGATGATCCAGAGCTGGCCAATGGTATACCATATAATGTGCACAATGACAATTACAGATGATCCAGAGCTGGCCAATGGTATACCATATAATGTGCACAATGACAATTACAGATGATCCAGAGCTGGCCAATGGTATACCATATAATGTGCACAAGGACAATTACAGATGATCCAGAGCTGGCCAATGGTATATACCATATATAATGTGCACAAGGACAATTACAGATGATCCAGAGCTGGCCAATGGTATACCATATAATGTGCACAATGACAATTACAGATGATCCAGAGCTGGCCGATGGTATACCATATAATGTGCACAATGACAATTACAGATGATCCAGAGCTGGCCAATGGTATACCATATAATGTGCACAAGGACAATTACAGATGATCCAGAGCTGGCCAATGGTATACCATATAATGTGCACAAGGACAATTACAGATGATCCAGAGCTGGCCAATGTTATACCATATAATGTGCACAATGACAATTACAGATGATCCAGAGCTGGCCAATGGTATACCATATAATATGCACAATCACAATTACAGATGATCCAGAGCTGGCCAATGGTATACCATATAATGTGCACAAGGACAATTACAGATGATCCAGAGCTGGCCAATGGTATACCATATAATGTGCACAATGACAATTACAGATGATCCAGAGCTGGCCAATGGTATACCATATAATGTGCACAAGGACAATTACAGATGATCCAGAGCTGGCCAATGGTATATACCATATATAATGTGCACAAGGACAATTACAGATGATCCAGAGCTGGCCAATGGTATACCATATAATGTGCACAAGGACAATTACAGATGATCCAGAGCTGGCCGATGGTATACCATATAATGTGCAAAAGGACAATTACAGATGATCCAGAGCTGGCCAATGGTATACCATATAATGTGCACAATGACAATTACAGATGATCCAGAGCTGGCCAATGGTATACCATATAATGTGCACAAGGACAATTACAGATGATCCAGAGCTGGCCAATGGTATACCATATAATGTGCACAATGACAATTACAGATGATCCAGAGCTGGCCAATGGTATACCATATAATATGCACAATCACAATTACAGATGATCCAGAGCTGGCCAATGGTATACCATATAATGTGCACAAGGACAATTACAGATGATCCAGAGCTGGCCAATGGTATACCATATAATGTGCACAATGACAATTACAGATGATCCAGAGCTGGCCAATGGTATACCATATAATGTGCACAATGACAATTACAGATGATCCAGAGCTGGCCAATGGTATACTATATAATGTGCACAAGGACAATTACAGATGATCCAGAGCTGGCCAATGGTATACCATATAATGAGCACAATGACAATTACAGATGATCCGGAGCTGGCCAATGGTATACCATATAATGTGCACAATGACAATTACAGATGATCCAGAGCTGGCCAATGGTATACCATATAATGTGCACAATGACAATTACAGATGATCCAGAGCTGGCCAATGGTATACCATATAATATGCACAATGACAATTACAGATGATCCAGAGCTGGCCAATGGTATACCATATAATGTGCACAAGGACAATTACAGATGATCCAGAGTTGGCCAATTGTATACCATATAATGTGCACAAGGACAATTACAGATGATCCAGAGCTGGCCAATGGTATACCATATAATGTGCACAATGACAATTACAGATGATCCAGAGCTGGCCAATGGTATACCATATAATGTGCACAATGACAATTACAGATGATCCAGAGCTGGCCAATGGTATACCATATAATGTGCACAATCACAATTACAGATGACCCAGAGCTGGCCAATGGTATACCATATAATATGCACAATCACAATTACAGATGACCCAGAGCTGGCCAATGGTATACCATATAATGTGCACAATGACAATTACAGATGACCCAGAGCTGGCTAATGGTATACCATATAATGTGCACAATCACAATTACAGATGACCCAGAGCTGGCCAATGGTATACCATATAATGTGCACAATCACACAATTACAGATGATCCAGAGCTGGCCAATGGTATACCATATAATGTGCACAATCACAATTACAGATGACCCAGAGCTGGCCAATGGTATACCATATAATGTGCACAATCACAATTACAGATGATCCAGAGCTGGCCAATGCTATACCATATAAGGGGCACAAAGACAATTACAGATGATCCAGAGCTGGCCAATGGTATACCATATAATGTGCACAATCACAATTATAGATGATCCAGAGCTGGCCAATGGTATACCATATAATGTGCACAATCACAATTACAGATGACCCAGAGCTGGCCAATGGTATACCATATAATGTGCACAATGACAATTACAGATGATCCAGAGCTGGCCAATGGTATACCATATAATATGCACAATCACAATTACAGATGACCCAGAGCTGGCCAATGGTATACCATATAATATGCACAATCACAATTACAGATGACCCAGAGCTGGCCAATGGTATACCATATAATGTGCACAATCACAATTACAGATGACCCAGAGCTGGCCAATGGTATACCATATAATGTTCACAATCACAATTACAGATGATCCAGAGCTGGCCAATGTTATACCATTTTATGTGCACAATCACAATTACAGATGATCCAGAGCTGGCCAATGGTATACCATATAATGTGCACAATCACAATTATAGATGATCCAGAGCTGGCCAATGGTATACCATATAATGTGCACAATCACAATTATAGATGATCCAGAGCTGGCCAATGGTATACCATATAATATGCACAATCACAATTACAGATGACCCAGAGCTGGCCAATGGTATACCATATAATGTGCACAATCACAAGTACAGATGATCCAGAGCGGGCCAATGGTATACCATATAATGTGCACAATCACAATTACAGATGACCCAGAGCTGGCCAATGGTATACCATATAATGTGCACAATCACAATTATAGATGATCCAGAGCTGGCCAATGGTATACCATATAATGTGCACAATCACAATTATAGATGATCCAGAGCTGGCCAATGGTATACCATATAATGTGCACAATCACAATTACAGATGACCCAGAGCTGGCCAATGGTATACCATATAATGTGCACAATCACAATTATAGATGATCCAGGGCTGGCCAATGGTATACCATATAATGTGCACAATGACAATTACAGATGACCCAGAGCTGGCCAATGGTATACCATATAATGTGCACAATCACAATTACAGATGATCCAGAGCTGGCCAATGGTATACCATATAATGTGCACAAGGACAATTACAGATGATCCAGAGCTGGCCAATGGTATACCATATAATGTGCACAATGACAATTACAGATGATCCAGAGCTGGCCAATGGTATACCATATAATGTGCACAATCACAATTACAGATGACCCAGAGCTGGCCAATGGTATACCATATAATGTGCACAATGACAATTACAGATGACCCAGAGCTGGCCAATGATATACCATATAATGTGCACAATCACAATTACAGATGATCCAGAGCTGGCCAATGGTATACCATATAATATGCACAATCACAATTACAGATGACCCAGAGCTGGCCAATGGTATACCATATAATGTGCACAATCACAATTACAGATGATCCAGAGCTGGCCAATGGTATACCATATAATGTGCACAATCACAATTACAGATGACCCAGAGCTGGCCAATGGTATACCATATAATATGCACAATCACAATTACAGATGATCCAGAGCTGGCCAATGGTATACCATATAATGTGCACAATCACAATTACAGATGATCCAGAGCTGGCCAATGGTATACCATATAATATGCACAATCACAATTACAGATGACCCAGAGCTGGCCAATGGTATACCATATAATGTGCACAATCACAATTACAGATGACCCAGAGCTGGCCAATGGTATACCATATAATATGCACAAGGACAATTACAGATGACCCAGAGCTGGCCAATGGTATACCATATAATGTGCACAATCACAATTACAGATGATCCAGAGCTGGCCAATGGTATACCATATAATGTGCACAATGACAATTACAGATGATCCAGAGCTGGCCAATGGTATACCATATAATATGCACAATCACAATTACAGATGACCCAGAGCTGGCCAATGGTATACCATATAATGTGCACAATCACAATTACAGATGATCAAGAGCTGGCCAATGGTATACCATATAATGCGAACATACCCAGTGTGAACTTAAAGCTGGAGTCGATGTGGAAGGCCCGATGCAAGGAGAGATGTTCGGAGGACAGGGGAGGCACTTTCTCACAGCGGTACAGGAAAAAACTGCAACGGGAAACACGGGAATAACTCAAGTACACGTGGTTAATTAATTACGTACGCCACACATCCTAAGATTTATTATGATATCTTAAGATCGTTTTCCAGTGAGATATTCAAATTCTCATAATGACAAGCCAAATTTACTTAAATATTGAACTATTTATAATGCTAAACGTGTATTTGGTAAAATGGACATGTTGTTCCGCCGAGAAGGTCGGACAGCCGCTCGGGGCCGCCCTCAATGTACACAGTCAAGACGGAATGTCAGACAGTCGCTCAGGACCGCCCTCAATGTACACAGTCAAGACGGAAAGTCGGACAGCCGCTCGGGACCGCCCTCAATGTACACAGTCAAGACGGAAGGTCCGACAGCCGCTCGGGGCCGCCCTCAATGTACACAGTCAAGACGGAATGTCAGACAGCCGCTCGGGACCGCCCTCAATGTACACAGTCAAGACGGAAGGTCAGACAGTCGCCCGGGATTTCCCTCAATGTACACAGTCAAGACGAAAGATCGGACAGCCGCTCGGGACCGCCCTCAATGTACACAGTCAAGACGGAAGGTCAGACAGCCGCTCGAGACCGCCCTCAATGTACACAGTCAAGACGGAAGGTCAGACAGCCGCTCGGGACCGCCCTCAATGTACACAGTCAAGACGCAAGGTCAGACAGTCGCTACGGACCGCCCTCAATGTACACAGTCAAGACGGAAGGTCAGACAGCCGCTCGGAACCGCCCTCAATGTACACAGTCAAGACGAAAGGTCAGACAGCCGCTCGGGACCGCCCTCAATGTACACAGTCAAGACGGAAGGTCAGACAGTCGCTCGGGACCGCCCTCAATGTACACAGTCAAAACGGAAGGTCAGACAGCCGCTCAGGACCGCCCTCAATGTACACAGTTAAGACGCAAGGTCAGACAGCTGCTCGGGAACGCCCTCAATGTACACAGTCAAGACGTAAGTTCAGACAGTCGCCCGGGACCGCCCTCAATGTGCACAGTCAAGACGCAAGGTCAGCCAGCCGCTCGGGACCGCCCTCAGTGTACACAGTCAAGACGGAAGGTCAGACAGCCGCTCGGGACCGCCCTCAATGTACACAGTCAAGACGGAAGGTCAGACAGCCGCTCGGGACCGCCGTCGATGTACACAGTCAAGACGGAAGGTCAGACAGTCGACCGGGATCGCCCTCAATGTACACAGTCAAGACGGAAGATCGGACAGCCGCTCGGGACCGCCCTGAATGTACACAGTCAAGACGGGTAGATCGGACAGCCGCTCGGGACCGCCCTCAATGCACACAGTCAAGACGCAAGGTCAGACAGCCGCTCGGGACGGCCCTCAATGTACAGTCAAGACGGAAAGTCAGACAGCTGCTCGGGACCGCCCTCAATGTACACAGTCAAGACGGAAGGTCAGACAGTCGCTCGGGACCGCCCTCAATGTACACAGTCAAGACGGAAGGTCATACAGTCGCTCGGGACCGCCCTCAATGTACACAGTCAAGACTCAAGGTCAGACAGCCGCTCGGGACCGCCCTCAATGTACACAGTCAAGACGCAAGGTCAGACAGCCGCTCGGGACCGCCCTCAATGTACACAGTCAAGACGGAAGGTCAGACAGCCGCTCGGGACCGCCCTCAATGTACACAGTCAAGACGCAAGGTCAGACAGTCGCTCGGGACCGCCCTCAATGTACACAGTCAAGACGGAAGGTCAGACAGCCGCTCGGGACCGCCCTCAATGTACACAGTCAAGACGGAAGGCCAGACAGCGGCTCGGGACCGCCCTCAATGTACACAGTCAAGACGGAAGGTCAGACAGCCGCTCGGGACCGCCCTCAATGTACATAGTCAAGACGGAAGGTCAGACAGCCGCTCGGGACCGTCCTCAATGTACACAGTCAAGACGCAAGGTCAGACATTCGCTCGGGACCGCCCTCAATGTACACAGTCAAGACGGAAGGTCAGACAGTCGCTCGGGACCGCCCTCAATGTACACAGTCAAGACGCAAGGTCAGACAGTCGCTCGGGACCGCACTCAATGTACACAGTCAAGACGGAAGGTCAGACAGCCGCTCAGGACCGCCCTCAATGTACACAGTTAAGACGCAAGGTCAGACAGCCGCTCGGGACCGCCCTTAATGTACACAGTCAAGACGTAAGGTCAGACAGTCGCCCGGGACCGCCCTCAATGTGCACAGTCAAGACGCAAGGTCAGCCAGCCGCTCGGGACCGCCCTCAATGTACACAGTCAAGACGGAAGGTCGGACAGCCGCTCGGGACCGCCCTCAATGTACACAGTCAAGACGGAAGGTCGGACAGCCGCTCGGGACCGCCCTCAATGTACACAGTCAAGACGGAAGGTCAGACAGTCGCCCGGGATCGCCCTCAATGTACACAGTCAAGACGGAAGATTGGACAGCCGCTCGGGACCGCCCTCAATGTACACAGTCAAGACGGAAGGTCAGACAGCCGCTCGGGACGGCCCTCAATGTACAGTCAAGACGGAAAGTCAGACAGCTGCTCGGGACCGCCCTCAATGTACACAGTCAAGACGGAAGGTCAGACAGTCGCTCGGGACCGCCCTCAATGTACACAGTCAAGACGCAAGGTCAGACAGTCGCTCGGGACCGCCCTCAATGTACACAGTCAAGACTCAAGGTCAGACAGCCGCTCGGGACCGCCCTCTATGTACACAGTCAAGACGGAAGGTCAGACAGCCGCTCGGGACCGCCCTCAATGTACACAGTCAAGACGGAAGGTCAGACAGCCGCTCGGGACCGCCCTCAATGTACACAGTCAAGACGCAAGATCAGACAGTCGCTCGGGACCGCCCTCAATGTACACAGTCAAGACGGAAGGTCAGACAGCCGCTCGGGACCGCCCTCAATGTACACAGTCAAGACGGAAGGCCAGAGAGCGGCTCGGGACCGCCCTCAATGTACACAGTCAAGACGGAAGGTCAGACAGCCGCTCGGGATCGCTCTCAATGTACACAGTCAAGACGGAAGGTCAGACAGTCGCTCGGGACCGCCCTCAATGTACACAGTCAAGACGGAATGTCAGACAGTCGCTCAGGACCGCCCTCAGTGTACACAGTCAAGACGGAATGTCAGACAGTCGCTCAGGACCGCCCTCAATGTACACAGTCAAGACGGAAAGTCGGACAGCCGCTCGGGACCGCCCTCAATGTACACAGTCAAGACGGAAGGTCCGACAGCCGCTCGGGGCCGCCCTCAATGTACACAGTCAAGACGGAATGTCAGACAGCCGCTCGGGACCGCCCTCAATGTACACAGTCAAGACGGAAGGTCAGACAGCCGCTCGGGACCGCCCTCAATGCACACAGTCAAAACGGAAGGTCAGACAGCCGCTCGGGACCGCCCTCAATGTACACAGTCAAGACGGAAGGTCAGACAGCCGCTCGAGACCGCCCTCAATGTACACAGTCAAGACGGAAGGTCGGACAGCCGCTCGGGACCGCCCTCAATGTACACAGTCAAGACGGAAGGTCAGACAGTCGCTCGGGACCGCCCTCAATGTACACAGTCAAAACGGAAGGTCAGAAAGCCGCTCGGGACCGCCCTCAATGTACACAGTCAAGACGGAAGGTCAGACAGCGGCTCGAGACCGCCCTCAATGTACACAGTCAAGACGGAAGGTCAGACAGCCGCTCGGGACCGCCCTCAATGTACACAGTCAAGACGCAAGGTCAGACAGTCGCTCCGGACCGCCCTCAATGTACACAGTCAAGACGGAAGGTCAGACAGCCGCTCGGAACCGCCCTCAATGTACACAGTCAAGACGAAAGGTCAGACAGCCGCTCGGGACCGCCCTCAATGTACACAGTCAAGACGGAAGGTCAGACAGTCGCTCGGGACCGCCCTCAATGTACACAGTCAAGACGGAAAGTCAGACAGCAGCTCAGGACCGCCCTCAATGTACACAGTTAAGACGGAAGGTCAGACAGCCGCTCGGGACCGCCCTCAATGTACACAGTCAAGACGCAAGGTCAGACAGTCGCTCCGGACCGCCCTCAATGTACACAGTCAAGACGGAAGGTCAGACAGCCGCTCTGAACCGCCCTCAATGTACACAGTCAAGACGAAAGGTCAGACAGCCGCTCGGGACCGCCCTCAATGTACACAGTCAAGACGGAAGGTCAGACAGCCGCTCGGGACCGCCGTCGATGTACACAGTCAAGACGGAAGGTCAGACAGTCGCCCGGGATCGCCCTCAATGTACACAGTCAAGACGGAAGATCGGACAGCCGCTCGGGACCGCCCTAAATGTACACAGTCAAGACGGAAGATCGGACAGCCGCTCGGGACCGCCCTCAATGCACACAGTCAAGACGGAAGGTCAGACAGCCGCTCGGGACGGCCCTCAATGTACAGTCAAGACGGAAAGTCAGACAGCTGCTCGGGACCGCCCTCAATGTACACAGTCAAGACGGAAGGTCAGACAGCCGCTCGGGACCGCCCTCAATGTACACAGTCAAGACGCAAGGTCAGACAGCCGCTCGGGACCGCCCTCAATGTACACAGTCAAGACGGAAGGCCAGACAGCGGCTCGGGACCGCCCTCAATGTACACAGTCAAGACGGAAGGTCAGACAGCCGCTCGGGACCGCCCTCAATGTACATAGTCAAGACGGAAGGTCAGACAGCCGCTCGGGACCGCCCTCAATGTACACAGTCAAGACGCAAGGTCAGACATTCGTTCGGGACCGCCCTCAATGTACACAGTCAAGACGCAAGGTCAGACAGTCGCTCGGGACCGCCCTCAATGTACACAGTCAAGACGCAAGGTCAGACAGTCGCCCGGGACCGCCCTCAATGTACACAGTCAAGACGGAAGGTCAGACAGCCGCTCAGGACCGCCCTCAATGTACACAGTTAAGACGCAAGGTCAGACAGCCGCTCGGGACCGCCCTTAATGTACACAGTCAAGACGTAAGGTCAGACAGCCGTTCGGGACCGCCCTCAATGTACACAGTCAAGACGGAAGGTCAGCCAGCCGCTCGGGACCGCCCTCAATGTACACAGTCAAGACGGAAGATCGGACAGCCGCTCGGGACCGCCCTCAATGTACACAGTCAAGACGGAAGGTCAGACAGCCGCTCGGGACGGCCCTCAATGTACAGTCAAGACGGAAAGTCAGACAGCTGCTCGGGACCGCCCTCAATGTACACAGTCAAGACGGAAGGTCAGACAGTCGCTCGGGACCGCCCTCAATGTACACAGTCAAGACGGAAGGTCAGACAGTCGCTCGGGACCGCCCTCAATGTACACAGTCAAGACTCAAGGTCAGACAGCCGCTCGGGACCGCCCTCTATGTACACAGTCAAGACGGAAGGTCAGACAGCCGCTCGGGACCGCCCTCAATGTACACAGTCAAGACGGAAGGTCAGGCAGCCGCTCGGGACCGCCCTCAATGTACACAGTCAAGACGCAAGATCAGACAGTCGCTCGGGACCGCCCTCAATGTACACAGTCAAGACGGAAGGTCAGACAGCCGCTCGGGACCGCCCTCAATGTACACAGTCAAGACGGAAGGCCAGACAGCGGCTCGGGACCGCCCTCAATGTACACAGTCAAGACGGAAGGTCAGACAGCCGCTCGGGATCGCTCTCAATGTACACAGTCAAGACGGAAGGTCAGACAGTCGCTCGGGACCGCCCTCAATGTACACAGTCAAGACGCAAGGTCAGACAGCCGCTCGGGACCGCCCTCAATGTACACAGTCAAGACGCAAGGTCAGACAGTCGCTCGGGACCGCCCTCAATGTACACAGTCAAGACGGAAGGTCGGACAGCCGCTCGGGACCGCCCTCAATGTACACAGTCAAGACGAAAGGTCAGACAGTCGCCCGGGATCGCCCTCAATGTACACAGTCAAGACGGAAGATCGGACAGCCGCTCGGGACCGCCCTCAATGTACACAGTCAAGACGGAAGGTCAGACAGCCGCTCGGGACCGCCCTCAATGTACAGTCAAGACGGAAAGTCAGACCGCCGCTCGGGACCGCCCTCGATGTACACAGTCAAGACGGAAGGTCAGACAGTCGCTCGGGACCGCCCTCAATGTACACAGTCAAGACGGAAGGTCAGACAGTCGCTCGGGACCGCCCTCAATGTACACAGTCAAGACGCAAGGTCAGACAGCCGCTCGGGACCGCCCTCAAAGTACACAGTCAAGACGGAAGGTCAGACAGCCGCTCGGGACCGCCCTCAATGTACACAGTCAAGACGGAAGGTCAGACAGCCGCTCGGGACCGCCCTCAATGTACACAGTCAAGACGCAAGGTCAGACAGCCGCTCGGGACCGCCCTCAATGTACACAGTCAAGACGGAAGGTCAGACAGCCGCTCGGGACCGCCCTCAATGTACACAGTCAAGACGGAAGGTCAGACAGCCGCTCGGGACCGCCCTCAATGTACACAGTCAAGACGCAAGGTCAGACAGCCGCTCGGGACCGCCGTCAATGTACACAGTCAAGACGCAAGGTCAGACAGTCGCTCGGGACCGCCTTCAATGTACACAGTCAAGACGCAAGGTCAGACAGCCGCTCGGGACCGCCCTCAATGTACACAGTCAAGACGGAAGGCCAGACAGCCGCTCGGGACCGCCCTCAATGTACACAGTCAAGACGGAAGGCCAGACAGCCGCTCGGGACCGCCCTCAATGTACACAGTCAAGACGGAAGGTCAGACAGCCGCTCGGGACCGCCCTCAATGTACACAGTCAAGACGGAAGATCGGACAGCCGCTCGGGACCGCCCTCAATGTACACAGTCAACACGAAAGGCACACCCCCAGGAAACCCAATTGGTCATACCAGGGCGTCAGACAGGGGTGGGTAGCACCCACTGGGTACACCTCCGGGACACCTATTGATTATGCCCGGGCGTCAGACAGGGATGGGGTACACCCCCGGGACACCCATTGGTCATACCAGGGTGTCAGACAGGGGTGGGTAGACCCCCGGGACACCCATTGATCAGACCGGTCAAGTCAAGCATTGCCAATCGTTCCGACACGATTATATGACGCCATATGTCGACCCTGGTAGCATCTTCAACGTCCCTCCAATTGACAACTACGTATCACAAAAACATACGAGTAATGAACACGAATCTATATCTTTCCTATTTGTATTATGTACTCATATTCTTAATTGTCCATATTTCAGTTCCATATCTCGCATTACTCACATCCCTAAGCCGCAATATCTGTTACAACAATACATCGTATGTTCAGTAGCAATGTCAATACCTGGTAGAAGTAGTCATACCTTTAATTATCCAAATCTTTAATCCATCAGATTTTTAATACGCCTCATATTCAGAACACCCAAGCATACCAGAAATTTACTCCAGATATTGCCTTCCAGGGTGAGTCACGGCGGGGTTACAGCAAACACCGAACCCCAAGACAGATGGTGCAACAACTCGATGCAATAAGACAACAGTCAAGTTTGAGGTATTGATTTAAGTTTCCGCCGACGCCGTTGCCCGTATAGTAGGCGGAGACGCAGGTGGGCTGCCCAGCTCACAGGAGTCACGTGACTGACACACGTCCCACACAAAACACACGCTCATGACATTTAAGCGACGAAAAGTCGCGTCAAATCGTGATAAATGTTTTTACCTAAATCTATATATAAATATACGTCGTGCGCAAACAGGTGTGGGTAGGTGTCTATTATAATACGATTGTCGACAATAACGACAGCGGATCTTCTGTGACAAAGATGTCTAGATCACATTGCATCTCTGTCTCCAAATTTCGTACACATATATGTACATTAGAATTAAACCTTTGGCTGAATAGCATACATATACTAGCATACATATACTCAGTACTGCGAATAGAGAATACCCCCTAAAATGAAATGTGCACACCCATATGTATTCTCGCATTGCCTATCTATCACCTTTAGTCAAACATGAGAATCCACTCAGCCAGGTTAAGGGTCATTACAAATATGTTTATATTTCTGATAACGGGAGGTCAGAGTAGAGACTTGGGTAGGTAGGTGTGTCTGTGCGTGTGGGCGGGAGTGGGAGGGGGGGGGGGGGTAGGGGGGATGGGGCCGATGGTCAGAGTTTATGGAGCTGTGTCGACGGGAGGGGGCGGGAGGGGGTAGGGGGCGGAGAGTCAGGGGTGATGGGGCTGTGGTGGATCAGGGTGTGTGTGGGGGTGTGTGTGGGGGTGGGGGTGGGGGGGGGGGGGGGGTCAGTGGGCATGAGACTCACCCGTACTCGCCCTGGCTCTCCACCACGGCTGCTATGCTGCAGTCCTGGGGCTGCCCGCCCGGCTCCTTCGCCAGCAGACACTGCAATACTTAGTCAAGGTACGCCCAGCTCATCATTGCACATTCAAAAACGTAGGGGCACACCCACAGCAGCGGCGAATCCAGCCTTTTGTAACACAGGGGGGGGGGGGGGGCACGTGCCTTGTTATCGCCTATTTTCACGGGCCCCCTGTGCCCCCGCGGTAACCACCGTGACATCCAGCTAGAGATCACCGCCTTGACCTGCAGCTAGAGATAACCGCCCTGACCTGCAGCTAGAGATAACCGCCGCGACCTGCAGCTAGAGATAACCACCGTGACCTCCAACTAGCGGTAACCACCGTGACCTCCAGCGAGAGATCACCGCCGTGACCTGCAGCTAGAGATAACCGCCGTGACCTCCAACTAAAGATAACCGCCGTGACCTCCAGCTAGAGATAACCGCCCTGACCTGCAGCTAGAGATAACCGCCGCGACCTGCAGCTAGAGATAACCGCCCTGACCTGCAGCTAGAGATAACCGCCGCGACCTGCAGCTAGAGATAACCACCGTGACCTCCAACTAGCGGTAACCACCGTGACCTCCAGCGAGAGATCACCGCCGTGACCTGCAGCTAGAGATAACTGCCGTGACCTCCAACTAAAGATAACCGCCGTGACCTCCAGCTAGAGATAACCATCGTGACCTCCCGCCAGAGATAACCGCCGTGACCTCCAGACAGAGATAACCGCCGTGACCTCACGTTAGGAGGCCACAGCATTATCTTGTCTGAGGTGGAGTCCCTTCCACACAATGATCACTTCTTATGATCTCCCCAGTACAGAATACCATCCTTTATCCAGCAGTGTGCTTCATTTGACATGCCGTAACACCAAACCTGTACTACAATACATGCATACAAACATAATAACCTATAGATGAGCACTATAAATAAGAACTCTAACAATGAATGTGGCTTCAGATACAGTCCGATTCATTTATCATTGGAGCCAACCTGATTAAAGAAAACATAATTATACATCAAAGACTCTGTGTCATACATCATGAACAGGAGAAGAGTCTATACCAAGCTTCTCTCCATCATGTCCACAAGGTCAAGATCCTTTCATGTAGCTCTCCACGGAACTTGCAGAATAAAAAAGGATACAGAGAGACATTTGTCCGGGTGGAATAGTTTGTTGTTGACAAGTGTAAAATGGTCCATCCTTCTTTGTGCACTGGGCCTTAAGTAGAATATGGGACTGTGGGATATAACCTTCTACTCGATGCTGTTGGCTGCTTCTTTCATTGCTAAATACCTAAAAAAATGATGAAAAAGGAAAACAAATTGTTAATGTTAACGTTTACTTAATGGCTTTTAGTTAATGCCTTTTAGCTAATAGCTGTTAGTTAATGAAATATTTGTAAACAAATTTTTTTAATATGCCGGTAATATTAAAGGCGATGTATAGTAGGATGGGTTAGAAAGGTAAGCAGATGAACCAGGTCATAATCAATACATAAGTAATATTATTTTCACCATCTCTTGTCAAAAGAAGTGGAAATATATTACAACTCATCTATATCAAACCTCAACTGATACCTTTATCATTTTGATTAAATCTAACCATCATCCTAGAGCATTCCTAGAGCAACCAATGCCTGGAGGGTGCAAGCCAAGCATCTCAATGCTATTGAAATGGCACAGAGCTGGAGACCTGGTTATCAGCATTGTGTGAGTATATGTTAAAACATTTATTCAGATAATCCTTCAGATGCTATTAATGCTGTCGTGAATAAGTGGGAAAAGGTAGCCAGACACATTGACTGGCTGAGCATGCATATTATGATTCGATTTTCACATTTATCCTGTTTATAGTCACTTTGACCACTCCCATCTCTACCTCGATCCCTCCCCACCCCCTATGACTGACTGTGACTGAATCACAGTAACTAATAGTAATTACACTAACAGTACACTATACCTCTATAGTGCTTGCCCTAGACATTTTTAAATATTGGACAGTATCATATTTTGGGGGACATTTGGATAATAGGGGAACCTGTCAAAGTTCTGCCAGCTGTTACATGCAGCGGGGGGCAATTTCATGTAGTGGTGATAAGGCAGTTATAAAAAACATAGTCCAGTGCACGTAGCCATAGCATGCACCTGGAACCACATCATGTACCTGAAGCTATAGCACATGCCTAGAGCCATAGTCCAATGCACAGACCCATAGTCCAGTGCACAGAGCCATAGTCCAGTGCACAGAGCCATAGTCCAGTGCACACAGCCATAGTCTAGCACACAGAGCCATAGTTCAGCACATAGAGCTATATCCCCAAGAGTTATAGCCCACACCCACATTGGTGAATGACACATTCCATCTTTATTTTAGTTTAATTATAGATAATTCAAGACCCTGGCCAAGCTATAGCAAGGCCTGAATTCTTCTTGGGTAGTGCTTGGCATAAGTCTAAGTACCTCCAATTGTGGTATGCATGGTCACCCGGTGGCTATGCCACAATTAGCATTGTGCAGGGAAATTGATAGTCCTGAATCTGATTCTTAATTTTATTAATTTTGATAATCCAAGACCACCAATTTCTCTTCATTATATGAATAGTGGCTGGACCACATAGCTGAGCTACACATCAAAATGGTGGTTGGTCGGGAAAAGATGTATGCTCTAGCACTTCTTGTCTGGGATGATTTCAAGTGTGGAGGGAAAGGGGTTATAAGCCTCATATGCGGCTGGGGAATGGGACCCTGTTTCACTACTGCAGGATATTTCTCGGCCCGGCCCTCCATGGACCCTCCAAGGACCTACCCCTGTATACAGGGATCAAGGGTCACAAACTGACCCAGAACGTTTTTTTGGCCCTGCTTCAGGCTCGAACCACCAACCTTTCATTTCCAGGATGTTTGGAGAGTAACATCAAATGCAATGCACCAAAGGGATAATCCTGTTGATGCATATTTTGTTTTTGTCTATTTCCAGGAGCTATATTTATTTTTGGCAGATGCTGGTATCTGTGCATGCAACTTGTTTCCTGTATTGTTTTATAAGGTTTTCGTATACGACTCTTTGTTAGAGGTCACTTTGACATAAAAACCTATACCTACAAGGTATGGGTTTTACATGTTGGTATCTATCTGCAGGTGTTCGACTTCAGAAAAGGCATTGGTAAGAATACAGTTTGTAGATTGCAAAAAAATACTTTAAATATAAGTTAAGACATTTTGCGCTAGAACCTCTCGAAAGGGACTCTACATCGAAAAGTGTACCAAGACCCAACCATCCAACGTACGGATTGTCCCGAGCACTACGGACAAGGTTATAAATATGAACTATAAGTGTAGCCTAATGGCCCTAAGGCTAAGCTAAGGCTATGCCAGTGTTAGCTATGAATCCATGGCTACAGTTGAAGAATCATATCATGTATTTCAGCCCACACAGCCTAGGGTTCTGGGCGGTCTATAGACAGAACGGCCGTACTACCAAAACGGCCATATCGTCTCTCCATGCTTTATTATAATGCGGGCGCGTATAATAATAGTGCTTACGTATTCTATATACCTTGTTCTATCTTCTGACATCAAGAAAGTGTATCAATACTAGAATGTTCCAGTCATATATTCACAAAAAAATGTTGAAGCATGCGACTTTTCCTCATTAACCACTATGCGTATGCAGCGCCACCTGGCGATTCCCGCCACCATTTGAACCATTTGTAGCCTGGGTCCCAAACTTTGTAACAGTCAATGACCTGTGAAAGAGGGCGCTGCTGTTGTCCTTAAGTTCTAAGTGAGCGACTGACAAGGCCCTCTAGCGAAGAGTCATATGCTAACGGCGAGAAGGAACCAAGTCGCATTCACAGGTACTGGCATCCGCCAAAAACAAATATGGTGGATGGCTGGTTGGGAACAGTTGTGTGTTCCAACATTTCTTTGCAAAAATATAATCGAAACAACCTAGTGTTGATACACTTTTTTGATGTCAGATGATAGAACAAGGTATATAGAATACATAAACACTATGATTGTTCAAGCACACATTATCATAAAAGCTACAGTCGATTCTCTACTAACGTCGAAGGATTTTCACATTGTTACCTTTGTGCCCCTAGAGAAGCTGGCTTGCCTGGGGGCACTTGCGCCAAAGGTGAGGGAGGAGGTGGTAAGAGCTGAAGGCTTTAAATTGGAATCCTCAGATACCAGAAAGGCATGATTTGTAAATGTATATAAAATATTGCTTTGGAAAATCCTCGGATCATCTTTTTGGGTTGAGTTGTTTTCAAAGAATGCCAATTAGTCCATTTTGACATCTCACCCCAGTGTGAGCCTCCCTTGCCTCCACCCCCCCCCCCCCCCCACTGCACACTATGCATATGGCCCGCCAATCAACCCGGCTGCTAGCTTCACACACCACCCCTCCCCCCACACTCCCATAGATCACTACCCCTCCCACACTAACTCAAACGGCCGTTTTGTACTGTACTACTCTGTAGTACGGCTGTTCTGTGGACTCAAGCGGGTAAGACATCACTTAAGTAGCAGGGTAATTACCCTGGTATTTATTTAACATTAATTAAGAATACATTGATACACTAAGGAAGTGTGTATATAGCGTGCCATTAGCTATCCATTGTAAATCATTAGAATCATTACCTAAAAACAGGAAATGCATCCAAATCTATCCTTTCTGCTTTCTGTCATCGGTGCTTCCGGTTTCTGTGGCTTACCTGCCGAGCGAAAAAAACATTAAATTTCAGTTTCGTATTTGCAATTAAGTTGGCTGGTTCCCTTGGTACTCTGAAATATGGGATGTCAGGCACAAATTGCGCGCCATAGGGCAGCGAGGAATGTGGGTCTTCTAACCTCACCCTATGCCTGTAGAAACATCACATATCCTTATGCCAAAACCTAATTGTAAATTTGGGGTCTCACTTTATAGCGAAAAGCCGTGTCTTTTCGCGAAAAGACACTAATCTCGCGAAAAGACAGCCCAAATGCCAATTAACCCCGATTTGAAGCTGTTGAACCGGCTGATTCGGTTTGTAATGTCTTTACTGCGGGCAGGAATGAAAAAATGTATTTTTTAATTGGGTTCATATGCATATTTAACAAACTGCCGCCATGTTGGATAGACACTTGCCCGTTACCTCATGGCGTGCAGTATCGTATACATGTTTGCGTTATGAAGTCTTTTCGCGAAAAGACGATAATGCGACAATCTAATCGTAAATGGGACATTTATCGCCTGAAGCGTTTTTTTTTAATTCATCAAATTGGGTTGCCATTTTCCACGAAATAAAATGTTAGTATTATTGGGGTAGGAGACACGCATGCCGCAGTTATGTGACACCAATTAGTTGAGGTAGAAGTCGGTAGAAGATTTCGGGGCGCCGGTTTCGTGCAGCGGGGCTAATCAGTTAACACCAATTAGTTTGTTACATCGAGTTTACATCTAAGGGCAGTTCAGTTCAGCAATGGCTTCTCATCACTTGGCTTAATAACAAAGGGGTAGAAGTCGGGACTGCTCAAAGGCTGTGTCCGCTCAACAGACGGCCAACTCGTGGTCACGGCACCCACTGGCAGCAAGAAGCCATGCCAGCGCAAACGGAAGCGCTCCGCTAAAACGACGACGACAAGTAAGAAGAAGACGTAATGTGTGTGTTGTGATGTGTTAAATAAACTGTGCAAATCTACTATGCTAATAATGCTTAAAGTGTCTTTTAGCAGCGATACATGTCTCTTTTAGCAGCGATACATGTCTCTTTTAGCAGCGATACATGTCTCTTTTAGCAGCGATACATGTCTCTTTTACGCCGATGTAACCGTCTTTTCGCGAAAAGACCTCATAACGCAAACATGTATGTAACATCATCTGTGGCATTACGCCATCTAGTGAGGCAACGGGCAAGTGTCTATCCAACATGGCGGCAGCCGTACCGATCGCTGAACGGGGTCCGTGTTGAAATATTTGTTAAATATGCATATGAGCCCGATTAAACAATACATATTTGCATTCCTGCCCGCAGTAAAGATATTACAACCCGAATCAGCCGGTTCAACAGCTTCAAATCGGAGTTAATTGGCATTTGCACTGTCTTTTCGCGAGATTAGTGTCTTTTCGCGAAAACACACGTCTTTTCGCTATAAAGTGAGACCGGTAAAGGGTTAAATTTGTGCCAAAATGCGTCGCCGGGCCTTTGTGGATGTACCGTGACACCGAAATATGCACCACCAGCCTAGGTGAATTGTTTGAAAGCAGCCGCGGCACTGATCTATAAATGGAATTCATATTCAGATATATTAATTGTACATAACGAACTTCAGAAATGAAACAGAAGACAAACCTGAAACTTCAGAACAGTCTTCAAGCTGTTGGATTAAGTATGGCCAATATTTTCCGATACTTAAAATCATATGTATAAGAATACATTTATGTTGCGTGTCAAATATTAATATCAGGGGCGGATATCTAGGACTACACAAAAAAAGGGGATGGGGTCACTGAAAACTTGCGATCGGGAATGGGTGGGTTCTTTGCTCTCTGAAAACCTGCGACCGGGAGGGAGGGGGGATTATCCGGGGGTGGGGACCGGTTCACGAATTTTGTGTTACGGTAAGGGGGGGGGGGGGAGGATTCTGCATGGAGATGTATACTTTTTTGGACATATAACCAGGTCATATAGATTATCATACTACATATGTAGGCTATTTGAAGATTTTTGCACGGAGTCGTCTTTTCACGAAAAGACATCATGACGCAAACGTATTTTTCACCTCGCGTATCAAAGATGGCCGCAACCCAACGCATGTAGCGGTGAACAATTCAGTGGACATAAATCAGACAGCCTATATACGTGGTCATTTACGCTAAAATAACAGAAAACACGATGACCATTTTATTAAGAAAATCAACTAACAACGACACCTCAATCTCCGCCTCCACCCTCTAATCTCCAGGCTGCGCGATTTATTAAATAAAAAACATGAGCCTTAATTGGCAGCAGTCTTGACGTTTTTTACTGCCCCAAACCCACCTATAGAGCCTGTATGGGTGGCGTTTTTATCCCACATGGACCCTATATCGAGATCCCTTAGAACCCATATGGGACCCAATTAAAACACGTATGGCCCACAAGTTAAAATCCACTGACATTTAATTGCCAGCCGCGGTCAAAATAAGCTGCGTCCCGGGTGGGCAATCCCGAATGGATTAACATTTATGGTTAATTGCAAATATAGTTGACTTATTTCTTTCAATGTGAGAACTCAGATGTGACGCTACGCTAGATGCTGTGCCGGTTAAAAGAATAACAAACAATGTCCTTCAAGTACCATAAAAGCAATTAAAGTTGCATGTGGAGCTCTTTCCCGCCAAAACTAAAGAGTTCAAAATACAAATAATAATCAGTCCTTGAATCATTCAAGATTTCTTTTGTCTATACTCCACCCATGCCAAACTGCCAAACAGTGTCTCTTAGCCTTGCCCGTGATATCAATTTACCACAAATGTTCATTTTAGTGGTAAACGTCATCAGTTTGTGTGCTTCGCGATGCTTTGGTATAGGTGGCAGTGCCGTGACAGAGTTCTGTGGTGTCCCTGGCTAGACACGTTTGCCACACCACAGCCGAAACGGCGATGTTTATCAGGTTTCTGAATTTATAAAATGAAATATTCGAGTTTTCTGCAAAATTTGATATAAATTTCGCCTAGGCTTAGTTTTGGCGGGAAAGAACTCAACATGCAACTTTAAGGTAAAATATGTCATCTTTATTTTTGCAAGATATCAAGATTATAGCAACATGCCATATAAGGCCAACCCACCAAAGACCACCGGCCGGCACAGCCACGGTAGAGCCAATATCTACTTGGGCCGAACTGCCCGAGGGCCGAACTGTCTATACACCAATCCTGGCACCCTTCGGTAAATTAGGAGACGGTAATTTCGGCGGTTTCCAGTTTACGGATTGCCCCCACCAGGCCCATTCGGTAATTAGACGGATCGCTTTTTGAACTGTTGATATTTTGTTATCAATTATATACATCTATAAGTCTATCGTGAAAATAAAGGTTAAAATTAGCTCATTGGAATCTAATTTTGTTGCTTGAATAAAAATCGTGAATGCTGATGTGAACCCAACGAACCCAATTAGAAACTATATTATAAATTATCATGCTAGCTCTGGCAATCCGTAAACTGGAAAAGTGTGGTTGATTGGTAAACAGTTAAACAGTTAAACAGTTAAAGTCACAGACGTTGGATTTTTTTCTGTTTCTCGTCTGTTGGACTTGTTAAATAGTTTTCCAAGCACGTGTTCTTCACCTTAGTCGAAGTAAGGTAGATCTAATGGTAAATCTTATCAGACAATGCCTGTAAATCCGAGACTCGCTCGGTAAAAAAAAAAAGTTCAGTGTAGGAACATGGCAAATCAGCAAATATAAGTCAGCTTACTTAGCATTTATAGAGGGTTTCAATATTCGCCCTTTTGAATTAAAGTTTTGTTGTAGGTGTGGGCTATAAAATGTAAAGTGATTGCGCAGGTACAAATGATTACATAACATAATTTCTAGGGTATATATAAGTCGCACCAGCAGATTTGGATAAATATTTAGACATGAAATACATATAATTCACATTGGCATATAAGTCACACATTCGGTGTGCGATTCACCTGCATGTCGCAGAAATGTGTGTATGATGGTGCGGTTGAAATAATGTTATATTATGGAAAGGATTGATTTATGAATGCAGATAATATATAAAGCATTGCAATTCGAGTTTATTATTGTGATTAATTATAATTATATTTGTACAGGTTACAAACATACAAGCTCACTACCCATCTTGCTCAGTTTCCAAGTCTGAGCCAAACCCTTAGAAGTTTGTTCCAGCGGGTATCTAAACTTCCACAGTTTTGTATTGGTTCAGGAAGCTGCAGTCGAAGTGGTTCTACAGTAGTTCTACAATTGGTGCAGGAGTAATTGGCTTCATTCATTTGACGGATGGGATTATGATAGGCAAGATGCTGGAAGGTAGGCCGGAAGGGGAAGGAGTATAGCCAGGTGGAGGGGGGGGGGGAGGAGGGGAGCCGAGAGAATAGCTTAGACTTGGTTCATATATAAGTTGCACCTGTGTATAAGTCCCAACCTTTGGCGCAAGGAAAAAAGTTGTGACTTATGCAACAGAAATTACAATACCTACAAGAATTGCCCTTTCTTTATATTATTGATATACATTTTGGTCCAAACATTTACCAGACAGATATTTTAATGTATACATGTGATTGAATGATTGTCTAATCACAGGAGTCTCAATCGTGGGTGGGTGGGGCAGGAGGAGGGGGCTATACCTGTTTGTCATAGTCTGGGTGTAGCTGGCCCCCTCCCCCCCCCACCCACCCATGATTGAGGCTCATGTGGTCTAATCTACTAATTACTTTAGTGAATCCTTATCATTGCCATAGCCTTGAATTTGCCAATTGCATAGCTCTCTATATGCATTTACCATTTACACCACTTCGACATATTACACAGGTTCAGCTCCCTATTTGTGGATGCCAGTGATATATCACTATTACTTGGTGATTGGTCTCTAGCACTGTAAAGTATGGGACAGGTTGTGCTCATGGGGTGAGAGAGACAAATACACACACCATGGTTTGTAGCTGGGGAGGTCTTTATTAACTGTAATATTAGTGCCAGTGTGTTGCCGGTACAATCCCCACCCATAATCTGCCAAATTAAATAAATAATAATAACGCAATAATCCTCAAGTTATAAATACATTACCATATGAAATATACCATATATATGAACATGAAATAAGTACCATACATATACTGCTAGTGAGAAGAACACATACACAGGTATATAATAGTTACCTGTAATGTTGAAGATGAGATATTAGTGCCGGTGTAGTGTCAGCGCAATCCACACACATAATCTGCATGGGGTTACTGATCTTGTAAACAGAGTACCGGTAGGGGACATTGACCAATGAAAAGGGAGGTAAAACAATGGGCCAATGAATGGAAAGGAATGGCAAACAATATTGAGTGCCCCCTAGCGAATATAGGCGTTGGTAGCGATGAAAATGAAGAATATGAATATGACTAAAATACAGAATAAGAATGGGTTTGTGAATGAAGAATGACGAATGAAAAACTGCCACAAGTATATAGGAGGAAGGGGAGGGTATGGGACAGTGTATGTATGCCTTTTTTGTATTGTGAAGAGGCATACATGGGACCCCATACCTCCCTCCCTCTGTTGCTTTACTGGCCTTAGACCGCAGTAATCCAGTTTCATGTGTTTACATATATACAGGATTTTTTTCAGTTTCCTGCAAACTGCTTTTTGAAGTCTGTTTTTATATTTGAAACATATCTAAGGAACTTAGAAATTGGTAGTCCCCTGATACATCTTCTAGTTTTATTACATTTTAATATTTTCCATTTCTATGCAGGTGCTCCGAAACAGTGCGTAGATGGCTGAAATTTGAAGTACTACAAATTAACATCTACCGGTAATAATAGATTGCACCTATTAGGGACTTGACAATGGATCACCATCCCATTGGGCCAATTTCACAATGGCTGGATGCCAAGAAGTATCTACAACTGAATGGTGTAGACAAAATGTTTGAAAGCCTATTAGCGGCACTTATGATTGAGCGACCTGAGGATCATTTCCAGTATTTAGACAATAGATTAGAAGAAATCAAGGAGAAAGGATTGGATAAGATTGACTGGACCACTTTTGTTTACCAACTGCACCCCAAGAGACAACCACTGCACACAGCTCTGATCAAAGACAGAGAAGCTGAAGAGCAGGAGAAGGGATTCAAACCATTCGCTGATGAATGTGATAAGGACTATGAACCTGAAGTCTTCAAACTGACAGAACCACAGGAATGACCTACACCAGTGCTTATAGTGTATTTAATCACAGCAACATATGTTATTATGTCCTGCTTTTTTTATCCAAGCAGTATTAATGTTAATCGTACTGTATCTAAAGCGACATGCTTTCAATGTAATAATTAATCCATTGGGCCTGAAATCATTCCAGTGCTGTCTCAAACCTGGTGGAACAAATTATTGTTACAAATAACTATGCAAAGACTGTTTTTTTTATACAACCCATTCATAAACATTTTGCAAGTACCGGTATGTATTATAAAGATACACGATGCCAAGGGCGTGTGGTTGGAACTGAACCACGTTGAAAGGTTCTGTAGATAGATGTGCTGCAATATGAACCTCCATGATCATAATTCGGTGTCTTTTTTGCTAAACATATACCATATTTCAGTCGATGTCTATGCTGGAACATTGATATTGGCCGTATTTGAGTCGATTTGTCGCATGTACCATGTCGGCAGTATTTTAGTCGAGTTATATGCTAGCAAGAACAGACCACCTTGGCCGTAATTCATTGCCTGTTGGTGTTAACACACACCATCCTGGGCGTACTGTAGTGTTTTGTATATGCTAGAACATAGATCTTATTGGTTGTAACTACTTCGATGTGTATACGAAAACGCATGATGTTGGCTCCAGTTCATTCGACGTGTGCTAAACCAGATCAATTTGGCCGCACTTCACTCTATGCATATATGTATGTTAAAATATACCACGTTGGCCTATAATCTGTCAATGTATATATATGCTCATTCTCAATATGTATAACAGAAGATATCGACCCTAATTTAGTGGATGTATACATTGGTTATAATTCTGTGGATATGTTTGCTGGACCCAATCTTGGCCATTATTTGTGGATGTGTATAGCGTGTACCATCATGTTTTCCTTCCGGTCTGGCCGGTCAGTTGCAAAAGTTCCGCAGAATGTAAATAACATTCTATGACCTGTAAGTCCAACTTTGTTGAGGCATCATGCATAATGCCAATTAGTTTTTGTGTGCCAAACTATGACTGACGACTGTGTACTTAAATTATATAAAATTTGTTTCATAACATTGAATACAACCGGTGTTTCTTTTCAATGATTTATTAATCTCCGCTTACATTCGAAGCATGACAGTTATGCGCCACTTGAAATTCGAAACATGTTAACCCAATAAAAAAAAAAACATTATGCACGTCAATAACCAATGGTCACAGATCTCTAATAAGTCGAGGCTAAGGAGAAAATTACTTTAACACAATCAAACTTACTAAAAGGTATGGCAATATTGATAGGCCTCTCTGGCACATTCCGAACTCGCAACCCAGCGACGAAGTAAATGGTCTTTCTATTCAACCTGGAAGAATGTTCCATCTCTTAGCTTATAATAATACACATAATTTTAAGTGCCTTAGTAGATTCTAATCTTAACTTCCAAATACAATTGCACGATGTTAGTTTGAAGTTGCCGCAAAAATTAACTTCACATTGACATTTCAGTCCGGCTCTTCAATAACAATAGAAAACATGACTGCAACATAAAATAGTTTACATAAATATATATAATTTCACAAAAGTAATAAAAACTTAATGTATAATACAATTTTTATCACTGCCTGGTATCACTGCAGGCTGCATTGCTTGTGCCTTAATTAGAGCGGGGTCCCTCTCCGTTCACCCAACTGCTGCAAGAAACCAGTCTGTGCACTACGTTGTTTGTGCGGCAGTCAGGGTAATGGTGGTATATACCCCGTTCTCAGGGCGGTATAAGCATGGTAAGCGGTACTTCAGTGTATTGTGTGGCCATGACCAATCCGCGACGGCAAATTTGTGCGGTGACGGAGTCGTCTCACGCGTGAAGTTGCAGAGCCAACGACGGCCGGGCACGACTGTTTCACTCACTGGTGAAGGTCAGCACACTAGGCCCGAAGCAAGGAAGTTCGACGTGTTCCACGGCGCGGGTGACAGCGCGCGCGGCCCGCGGGGCCTTGACCACGGCCGCCACGCCGGTCACACACAGGGTCTCCCGTGAGAATAGCGGCAGCAGGCCGTGCTTGGCGCCTCCATACTGCACCCCGCACGTGAAGGCCACGGCCACGTGCTTCAGAATGCTGCCGTCCTCCATCACCGTCGTCGACAGCTCCTTCTGCATGCTGACCTCGCCCACCACCCCCTCCCCCATGGCGAAGCCCGCCTGGTCGCTCACCACGAAGCAATCACCCTCTTTGAGAGCCACTAAACTAAAGCCGTAGCCGCCGTCCTGCGTGTCGGAGTAGAAGTAGTTTGAGTTGTAATTCTTCGACTCCCCCTCAAAGGTGATCCGTTTGCCGTACCCCATGCCGATTCGCTGTAGGACCATTGGCTTCCCCTTGAACAGCTGTCGGTTGCGCGCCAATTCCCTGACGCGATACCGAAATCCGGCCAAGATCTTCTTGGCCACGTACGTGCCTGAATGACAACAATAACATATATTAACATATGGATCTCTCTGTGTGAGGTGTCCCAACATGATATACCTGAACAGGACCACTGATTGGAACCATTGATTAAATTTGCCATTTGACGGCATCATAACGTATACATGTAGTGCTGTAGCGATTTCTGAACACAACAAAGGCCTGTATGAGGTTTGCAAGTGATGAACCTGAAGCACGTTTACCTGTGTTTTTCTTCCTATATTACTTCGTATCGTAATTGACGCGGGGGACTAAACTCTACCCAATATTATAGAAATAAACTTGATTAGGACTTTCTCGTTACTCAATTAACGGATGTATTTTGACTGATTCGCATGGCACTGCATTGTAATTGTAAGCGACAACAAACAACAGGATTCATACATCTCGTTGAAAATTACCTCTATCATCATTTGCTAAATGATATAAAACGAAGAAAGACTCACCGATAACAGGTAGTTCATTATACCCGAGGCCGGTGACGACATACTCAGTGGGGAGATCGCCAATATCGCTCCCGTTCACCACCACAGGTTTGGCCTTGGGTCGGAGACCTCTCGCTTCCCTGCCCTCCTCCGCATGGTCGTACTGGGATAACTTGTGCGGTCTGATGGCCAACAAGCCATTGCTTCCATCTACGTCTCCATTCGCCTCACGGATCTGGCACAACAACTCAAATTTCTCCAAATCTCCTTCTGTATCCTGTGAATGTTGATGGGGGAAAACTCCAATTTGTCCTTTGTCGGCGAAATAATCACCAGGGTGCAACAGAGCGTTGATCCCAAGCTCGATGTCGTTTTCCCGTTCGAAGCTCATACCGCAGCGAGTTTTATGGGGATTCTAGCTGACGAATTAAAGTGCGTTTAGGGCTTTTGATGCTGAAACTCACGTCCTCGACTGAAGTCAGCTATAAATCTGCAATGGAAAATATTTACAATTTATTTATTATACACTATACAAGTAGACAAACGTTTACCAAATATTGTACACATAAGGTTATGTCGACGTCGCTGTAGTCTGGTCTTGAAATGGGGACCGATTAATTGACGACCAGAAATGATGAACACACCGACTAAAACTAGATCTATTTTTTATAGTCTTAATTGCAAATCATATTGTTTCGACTGCATATATTTGTCGTAAATTTAGTCACTATTTATGTCATCGCAATTGACAATGAAATGCTAACCAGATTCAGTGGTATATCGATATTTTCAATATCAGACTTCTCTAGATCGGTCTTCGCGGTCCGGCTGTCAAGCAAGCAACTGGCACCCACTGGAAACAGCCAGTTATTTATACACCGACTGCGGGTGCAGATTACGCATGCATACGAGCGTATTCCTAGAAGCCTCTGATTGGTCGATCCAACCCATCACGCGTGCGATTGGCTACTTCTAGGCCCAATGTCCACGTGGACAGCATGTGGCGCACGTGTGATTCATTCATGGCGGAGTGTACCAGGCTCAACCACGTGGGTATTATTTACAAACATTAGGACGCATTTGACTGCTGACATAAAGTCTCTTTTGTCTGTCAGGCTTTCATTAAAACCGTTTGAATCAAAATAAACGCACACATTCATTGAACAGCTTTGTCCGGGAGATTTAAAAACGGTAGGTAAAGACTACTCAGTTGCATCGATTGGTGAAACGCTTAACGAAAGTGGTGGTCACCGAGCTAGAGCCGCTCGTCGCCCGGGCACCGGCTTGAGCGAGCGTCTGGCCGGCCTCCACTGTTCGCCATTGGCTATTCCATCCACTGTACGTACCCTGACCTTTTGTGTTTGTTTTCACGTTGTAGTCCTGTAATAACCTCTGTATATGCATACTTATAACAAATATTAATATCCTACTCCTATAGAGAATTAGGTTTATGGCACGGTATTAAAGGCATTGAGTATTTGTTAAAGATAGACGTGCATATAACACAGATTTGTTTAGGGAGTACGTGCAATAGGAGGAGTCTACTATAATACTATAACCAGCTTCAAAAAAACCCCAAAAGCATGCGCGCTGATCAAGTGCAATGAGAAACCGAGGAGGCAGGCATAGTGGTCGGCTTTATGGGGTCTACGCAGTATACATATAAGCCTTATAGATCTATGGTAGATCTAATATTGGCATTAGCTTATCATATGAAAAGAAATGTCAACAGTTGTAGAACTACGATCCCGACCTGATCAAAGAAATCAACAGGCAAACTTTATATTTGGTCGATGCAATATTTTAAAGACAGTGTGAATTAAACCTTTCCATAACGCGTCTACTGAAACATCATTAAGCTTAATCGACCCGCTACAAATCTATAAACATAAAGATATTACATGCATTTAAATATAGATCTAGATCTATCTTGTAATGTTAATATTCTGCATGCCAATTACGATTTCCTGGCATATTTTAGTGGGCTGGATCTATATAGCTAGTCTGTGGTTTACTCTGCTTTTGTAATGACAAATCGATTTTTGTTCAGGAGCACTGGGCCAACCAGAACCAGAGAAAGGATCGACCGAAGCCGGTGCGCTCGGCTGCTGGCATACAGCAACTCAACGCTGTCCGTGACGTAACGACTGCAGCCGTCTGCCGCGACCTGGCCGTCAAGGTCGCGTACAGGTTCGCCGGGTTTCAAAACCATATTCACCGATGGAGCACGATTGACGGTCAACCCAATAAAACAGACATACAGGACCGAAGTTCAAGACCAAGTGCTGGAGTGTGTGTCGCAACAGCCCTTTCGTTCTGACAGGTTGGTAATGGTACTCCTCTCCGGATACAAGCCGAGAGCACATTGGCTGCTGTCAGGACGGAAGAATCAAGCAGACGAAGGCACAGCGTTCGGCGCAGCCACTCAACGTTGCGCACCGGCAGATCCAGCACGGTCTGTCTCGGTGTGAGCAGAGATCGTATCGCGGATAGTGCACCGCATTACATACTCTCTCTCAGCAGTAAACACCGACGATATTCCATTTCGCAGGTATGTTTAATCCACATGCACTGGCCACAATCACTGTGGGGCTGTGCCATTGTGGGGCTGTGCCATTGTGGGGCTGTGCCACTGTGGCTGTGCCACTGGGGCTGTGCCATTGGGTCTGTGCCACTGTGGCTGTGCCACTGGGGCTGTGCCACTGGGGCTGTGCCACTGGGGCTGTGCCACTGGGGCTGTGCCACTGTGGCTGTGCCACTGTGGCTGTGCCACTGTGGCTGTGCCACTGTGGCTGTGCCACTGTGGCTGTGCCACTGTGGCTGTGCCACTGTGGCTGTGCCACTGGGGCTGTGCCACTGGGGCTGTGCCACTGTGGCTGTGCCACTGTGGCTGTGCCACTGTGGCTGTGCCACTGTGGCTGTGCCACTGTGGCTGTGCCACTGTGGCTGTGCCACTGTGGCTGTGCCACTGTGGCTGTGCCACTGTGGCTGTGCCACTGTGGCTGTGCCACTGTGGCTGTGCCACTGTGGCTGTGCCACTGTGGCTGTGCCACTGTGGCTGTGCCACTGTGGCTGTGCCACTGTGGCTGTGCCACTGTGGCTGTGCCACTGTGGCTGTGCCACTGTGGCTGTGCCACTGTGGCTGTGCCACTGTGGCTGTGCCACTGTGGCTGTGCCACTGTGGCTGTGCCACTGTGGCTGTGCCACTGTGGCTGTGCCACTGTGGCTGTGCCACTGTGGCTGTGCCACTGTGGCTGTGCCACTGTGGCTGTGCCACTGTGGCTGTGCCACTGTGGCTGTGCCACTGTGGCTGTGCCACTGTGGCTGTGCCACTGTGGCTGTGCCACTGTGGCTGTGCCACTGGGGCTGTGCCACTGGGGCTGTGCCACTGGGGCTGTGCCACTGGGGGGGTAAGTCTTATGCCACTGGGGGGGTAAGTCTTATGCCACTGGGGGGGTAAGTCTTATGCCACTGTGGGGCTGTATCACTATGTGGCTGTGACTTTGTGGCTGTGCCACTGTGGCTGTGCCACTGTGGCTGTGCCACTGTGGCTGTGCCACTGTGGCTGTGCCACTATGGGGTTGTGCCAGTGTGTGCCAGCATCTGTACCAGCATCTGGCTGTGCCACTGTGGGGCTGTGCCACTGTGGGGCTGTGCCACTGTGGGGCTGTGCCACTGTGGGGCTGTGTCACTGTAGCTATGCCACTGTGGGGCTGTGCCACTGTGGGGCTGGGCCACTGGGGCTGTGCCATTGTGGGGCTGTTCCACTGTGGATTTAGCCTCCCAGTTTAAGTCAGTAGATTCACAATGTTAGCTTAGCATCTAGCTATACCTGGTTACAGCCTATATGCTATAGTATATATAACACTTGGTATCTATCAGTATCGATCACACTGGACAGTAGAAGGGTGGATCAAGGATTTTGAAAGGGGGGTTGGGGGGCAGTGAGTAGCTAAACTGCATTCTCCAAAAAATCTTATGACTGAGAAAGGGGGATGGTGGGCATGGTGGGGAACAAGAAAAAAGGATTGGTTCCACAGAAACAAATGTAATGGGATTCATACCTAAAATATTATATATTAATTCATTCTTATTTTTAAGTCGACAAGCCTGGTAACTGGTCATGATTTCATATTTTTTATTAAAAAATGTTCCTTTCAGCTGGTTGCATTGTGAGCATGAAAGAAATATCCTTTGTCAAGAAAAAACAATCTTTTATTTATCGGTTAGATTTAGTAATGCATTCATAGATGGTACATCTACAACATTAACATATTGAGCAACAAACATTCTTTGTCTAATCTAATGTATTTGACTATTATGTATTTTGCAGGGGATTTGTCTACTTCACCTGGATGAAATTGACCTGAACAGAGACACAGAATACCAGTACAAGCATTTAGAGAACTACAGCCATGCAAAAGGATATATTTGGCTTCCCTGTGAAGCAGGGTCTGTATGACCCCAGCCTGGAAAAAGATGCCTGTGGAGTGGGATATATCGTCAGCATTGATGGCATCCCATCAAACAAGGTGAATAAAATATCAGAATCTAAGTTTTGCTTCATTTTTCCTAACCACAGTGGATCTGATATATGTAATTACGTCCCTATATTTGCAATGTGGCCTATTCCATCCAGCCCTTTCAGCTGCAATTTGATTCTATTACCGTATACAAGTGCATATGGTCTGAAAAAAGAATGAAAACATAATTTGCATGCCTGCTTGTGGACATCAGAGTATTCTCTACTATATTATATGATCTAATGGCTATGTATAAGCCTTATTTCTATGCAGGTGCTTCAAGATGCTCAGACCATGTTGCGGCGCATGGAGCACCGTGGGGCCTGTGGCTGTGACAATGATACAGGAGATGGTGCTGGGTTGCTCACTGCCATCCCACATGGACTTTACACAAGGATTCTCAAGTTAGTCAAATATTTATAGCCATGCACAGGCATTTAAACAAAAGGAACATTTATAGCGGATTGTTTAGTCCATTAATTTTTAACAACTTATCTGCTTAATGTCAATAACTGACTGGAAATTTTGCAATGAGGCCAATCATTTATGATCAGAGTTGTATATTATACGCTAATAAGCAAGTATACTGCCTTCACCATGTTCACAGATCTGCACACGACGTGGATTTACCAGAACTGGGAAAATACGCGACAGGCATTCTCTTCATGGACAAGACAACTTACACTCAAGCTGAAGACCTCTTCGGTCAACTTGCGACCCAGTGTGACCTCAAGGTAAACTGCCAATCTAGGATTTTAAAGAGGGAGAAGGGGGCGGGGGGGGGGGGGTGCTTGGGCAACATTGGGTGGGTTGAGCGGGTTAACAATGGCGGGGGGCGGACTTTGGGGAAAGGTGAGCTCCGACCAGGAACCCTGGAACGTGATATGGCAGTGGCGGATATAGTGGCGGACAGATATATATATCTGTTCTAGGTGCAATATATAGTACACTGGCTACGTTTGGTAGCGAACCAGATGACACAACGACGCCCAAGGTGACCTTCATCTCTGAAGGTCGACTTGGAAAGTCACTACGGTGGCGGCGGTTGCGATACGTGCATATATATGTCGCTCTAAGGGTTAGCAGCAGCGTTGTGAATTCAGCGCAAAAAGCGGTGACATATCGAGTTGCATCAGTGCAGGCATGCGGGAGCTGGGGGTCATGTCAACCATGGTGATGTCAACTGGCGGTTTGCATGAAAGACTGAAATCAGTTCGTATAGATCCCTGAGCAATGTAGACTTACTTATACTCAGTGGTGTTTTTAACGTTGATTTAAGATCAGTTTTGTACGAGTTTCGTTTTGAAGATTTATCGATACCTAGCTCTAATCAAACCTAATCAAGATTATCCCAGACAGCTAGCTGGGAGTGTTCGTGTTCGTGTGGTACTCATGATATGAGCATGGCCTCCCAGTATGGACAGCCATGGCGTGCTGTGTCGCACGACATTTGATCGCTTCATCAATCGTTTGCCAAAACCCCATTTTGCCTCGAGTGACCCTAGCTTCTATCTATGCTGGCATAACCTTTAGGAGCCACATAATGGCGAGTGGGTTCCTCTGGATGTACGACAGGGGCGTGACATGGGATTGACTGGCAATCTTGCAGCGCAACCTCCTAGAAGCCTTAAAGGCCTCGTCTAGTCAGGTCGCCGGCCGTTCGTGCAGGCCGGTTTTTCCACTGCCTTCTGCTGGGTGCGTGGTTGTTTTTTTTCTCGTGTATGTAGTCAATAACCTTTCTGCTTGCGCCACAATGTAACCTCCCCACCCAGTAGCCTCACCCTCAGGCCTGGCCCCGCCGGGTTCACCCACACACCACGTGGGTAGCCTGAACACGCCGGCTTGAGGTGGTGGAGATCGAGGGAGGGGTGGGGCAGATGAGGGGAGTGGCGGGGGTGAGGCCCGACCACCGCGCGGACACTGGACCTGGCAAGATGCCACACACCACCACCCTGGGTTGGGCCAGTAACCACGGCGCGCGGTGCAATAAATATTCAACTCTATGAATATTCATGTTCACGTTTCAATGGAATAATCCTTAGGCTCACTCGCACGGGTTGCGCCCGTGCATTCCTGTGACTCATCTTACCCAATGGAAACCTCGTCTTTGACCTTGTCATTTCTTTTTAAAGGCATTTTTACGAAGAACACTTGTCTATTTATTTCGCAAGGGGTAGATAATAGGCCCCCAATATATTTCATCCACTTATTTATGTCAAGCGAAAAAGCGGACACATACATCTCGTGAAGGGTTTTGTCATTTTACTCCACGTTGGCATTTCCATTTCTTACGTATATGCAGTGTTTAAAGTGTTTGTTAAGGACGGAAAGAGAAGGACTATTGGTGGGGGGGGGGGGGGTGCATATATGTACACGTATTTATCATTCGGTTTTGGGTCATATGGCGTCGATGGGAGAACAACGGGAGAGCGGAGCCATGTCCCCGGGGGTAACCCCCTACTCTTTGCGAAAAAAGACATGGGATCTCTATCCTGCGACCACACAAACATGGCTACAGCGGGGCTCAAACTACCGATCCAGGTGTCGTTAGGCTCTCAGGTGGCCAGAGCACTAAAGGCGAGCGCTCTAACCCACTGAGCTATGGTGCTGATTATATACATTAGTGCGCCTAGAATACCGCACGACATCAGCCGCCGCAGTCGGGCTTTTTCTGTGCATGTGAATGATGTGATGGAAATATTCCATCACGCTGTGTGGCGGGAACAAATACAATTAACAGCGCCGCGTTATGAGATCCTAGCCTATAAACTGATAAATTCCTTGCGTTGCTTCTTCGTGTCTGCCCTACCATCGTCTATAAGAATTTTCCCCCATTCCAACATTGGCGTTGTCGTGTCCCCACTGTATATATTGGGCGCCGTATATTTTATGCCATATGGCTCGACCTCCACCTTCGTTACACGGTCGGCCTTCTTCGCAGCGAGTAGGCATGCCCTGACCTTGGATGAACTTGGCTGATCACATGGTCGGCCCGTCGCCTGCCACTGTGTGACCACGTGGGCATGCTACCGGCCTTCCATGCAGGTCGGGCGGAACTGGCCGGAGGCGGGCTGGGCTGGGCTGAGGAGTCGGCGGCATGCGAGCCAAGTCTGAGGTCGTACGTTGTACTGGACTGGAGTGGGCTGGGCTGACCATCGGGGTCAGTGCCACCACTACCTGTAGTAGTGGGTATACAGTCCGGTTGCTGTCCTACCTAAACGCCTCTGTATAACTACAGAACGAAACATCTATAGATTGAAGTTCTCGGAACAGATGCATGTAGGAGGAGGCCCTGGTCGGCGGAGGGAGGGGGGGGGGGTGCGGGGGGATTGGTGCGTGTGTGTGGGGGGGGGGGGGGGTGGGAGGGTCAGTGGAAACTACCAGAGGGGCGTATGTAATTTTCCCGTGGTACCAACCTGCTAATATGTATGCCGCCAGCTTATGTAATTGCTTACGTAACCGCGTTTTTTTCTTAGCGGTAAAAAGAGGCATTTTGAGCGGTGCGTGGTTTAACGGAGACGCTGCCGTTTTAAGCAAGGGTGCTCAGGGGTCTGTGATGGGTGTCAGTCGCCTGCCTCACCCTCACCCTCAGCCCCCACCCCCACTCTGCCCGACTGTCTGCTCTGGGGACCTCCCCATCCCGAGCGGGCCTCGTGCGGCTTGTGGGCGGCTGCCCCAGTGCCCCACTGCCCTTGTAGCTGTCCCAGTGCCCCACTGCCCGGCCCACTGCTCGACCACCCGAACGCGAAAACTTTTCATTTCTGTAAGTGAAAATACAAATGGAGATTTCTTCCTGTATTGACTGACAAAGCCAACCCGCATGTGTGTGGTGTGTGTGTGTGTGGGGCTGGGGGTGGGGGGGACTGTTCAAGACAGTCGATAATCGATTAATCTTGATGTAGGCTACTCTAAGTGTTCTTGTCAAGATATGATTGCCGGCTGTTTAATAAAATAATTCGGCATCATGTCCCAGCTCTCCGCCTCCTGCATTGTATCAGCGGCTGACCAACTGTCGTCCTCGACTGGGATACATTCGTTGACAGCCACATATCTATCGGCGAAGGTCCAATTAGTTGCAGTAATTAACATCCGCGTCGGCCCCCTGCCACAAGTGTGGGGGGAGGGGGGGGGGCACAATTAAGTAGGCCTCGAGGTTGAATGATTGTTGTCGTAATTGCCTGGGGGCCGTGGGCGCCACTGTGTCCATCCAATTGCATCGTTTCAAATATAAACATCTTCTAATGATATTCATGAGGACATCGGCCTCACCTTTCCATCGCCTGCGCATAATGATGTCAGTCAGTTTCAAAATCGGCCAACTGCTCCACGTGTCTTCCCTGTGCGCCGGCACATGTTGCCTGCATGGGGTCCAGGCACTCTCGCAAACGCTCTGCCTTATGTACGCTCGCATACCAATAACAATACGCTTGAGGTGTTTTTTTCCGCTTTCGAGTGTGACCGGTAACCATGGTGATTCATCAGGACCACGAGGCGTCCTCGTGCGTGGCTATTGTTATATCGTTCTTACCTCATGGCAACATAGAATCCACGTGCATGCAATGTTACCATATCTATAGCTGCCACGTGATCTTATGCGCAGTGGATTCGAGAGTGGATCTATGCAATTTGATGATATGCTCATTAAAAGTGTTTTCATAGGGGCTTCGATATCTCCCAGGTTCCCCATAGGAGAATCACATTGAAGCGCTGTATTTAGTGAATTCAACGCCATTCGACAAACATTATTTTGGCCTATATATGACAATGTGCTTTAGTGTAGAAATGATGCGAATCTTGTACTCAGGCCTGCTTCCTTATAAAGGCCTTATCTGCTTATGGGTCTAGAGTTTCATCTCGATACCGATCCACCTTAATGCCCCCAGTTTATCTGCGCAACCATCAAGACGTACCCAGAACAAGAGCCCTTCCTATTTGGCAGTCAAATGAGGATACAAAAATATCGTTCAAGGATCCGCGAAGGGTCTATATCTAGATAGATCTAGATCTATCTAGATCTGTCGGCACTGTCGGTTTCAACTGATTATGCCATTTGTCTTTCTTTCAGACCGGCGTTGATTGCTTGATCTGGTGATAAGGTGTAGAGATACGAGCTGGAGTCCATATTTCCTGGTTTTGAGGGGCTCCCCCAGGCGCGGCAGGTGCCCGCTCTGTGAGACCGGCGGGGATGCTAGTCGGTGCTACATCTGCTGATATTAATAAACCGCCCGATCAATAAACTGCGTGATATGTCCTCACTTGTTAGAATATTCTGGAAGCCCCAAAGGGGCGGAATTGACGCCTAACCCACCAGGCATGGTTTCTTCGCAACGGTACGGACGTCGCTATCATCCTATACACACCCTTCCATGCCACCCCCTCCTCCCCCACCTTCACATTCCCGCCACCCTCCTCCCTCACCATCACATTCACCACCCCCTCCGTTCCCACCTCCTGTTTCCCCATACCCTCATACCCTGTCTTCCTCTCGCACCCCTCACACGGTATCCACGATGGCTTTGCGGCTCGCAATAACGTCCTTTATTGGAACTGAGTGGGCGTCGTGACGTAGGCAGTCCATTAAGTCTCTTTGGGCCTGAGGCTGGAGGGGGGGGGGCGGTGGTCGGTCAGTTTTGCTGCTATTGTCTGCGGCTTATTGAATTTGGCGTCGCGTTTGGAAGACGAGATTCCCCACAAAACCTCCCACACACCCTGAACAGATCACCTCTCTCCCACAAAGCTTGGCTCCGGGTCTAATCGAACCCTCCCCATTGTACTTAATAGTAGACTTTGCAGATGAAACATTAGAACCTCTCTCATTTTGGACACAATGGGTCTCACCCATCACCGCAGCGAGGGCTCCTAGGGCACGGAAAGGCTGCCACATTCTCATAGGAGCCCATTCCGGTGCCACCGTCTGATAATATCTGATGTAGATGTTGTCTTGCTGACGCGGTCGCCACCCGAGATTTAATCTCCATATGGCGGGAGTCTGGCTCAGCGAGAGTCTCTCTCGGCGAGAGTCTCGCCCAGCGAAAGTCTCGCTCGCTGGCTGAAGCCTGATCTGTTATAGAACGACGATATCATTAAATGTGTACCGAGTACAAAGAAATGACCCACATGTTCATGTAAAAAATAATTCTTGCACTTGAGTTACGAACAAAAATATAGTTCTTCCGGAAGGATTCCTGCTAGCTTAGGCTACGTTGTGAATTTTTGCTATTTAATCCTTACGATTTTTTAAACATTTTTATGGACTATTTTATTATACCTATATTTAAGTGTGGCGTAGAGTCCATATTTAACGTTCCTTTTCTGTAGCTTTTGCCCGGCCTTTATTGATGCCATTCATAACAAAGCCATCCAGTGCTTGTCCCCTCATGTGCTAATGTAATTGCACATGGCGACCTTGACCTTGAACTAGGGTGCTGCCGACGTCACCGCAGACAACCACGCCCCCGCCCACACCTGGCCGCCGTGAGTGACGGACCGCCGTGAGTGACTGACCGCCGTGAGTGAGTGGCCGCCGTGAGTGACTGCCCGCCGTGGGTGACTGGTCGCCGTGGGTTACTGGCCGCCGTGGGTGACTGACCGCCGTAAGTGACTGACCGACGTGGGTGACTGGCCGCCTTGAGTGACTGGCCGCCGTGAGTGACTGGCCGCCGTGAGTGACTGGCCGCCGTGGGTTACTGGCCGCTTTGAGTGACTGACCGCCGTGAATGAGTGGCCGCCGTGAGTGACTGACCGCCGTGAGTGACTGGCCGCCGTGAGTGACTGGCCGCCGTGAGTGACTGGCCGCCGTGAGTGACTGGCCGCCGTGAGTGACTGACCGCCGTGAGTGACTGGCCGCCTTGAGTGACTGACCGCCGTGAGTGACTGGCCGCCGTAAGTGACTGGCCGCCGTGAGTGACTGGCCGCCGTGAGTGACTGGCCGACGTTAGTGACTGACCGCCGTGAGTGACTGACCGCCGTGAGTGACTGACCGCCGTGAGTGACTGGCCGCCGTGAGTGACTGACCGCCGTGAGTGACTGACCGCCGAGAATGACTGGTCGTGGTGAGTGACTGGCCGCCGTGAGTGACTGGCCGCCGTTAGTGACTGGCCGCCTTGAGTGACTGACCGCCGTGAGTGAGTGGCCGCCGTGAGTGACTGACCGCCGTGAGTGACTGACCGCCGAGAATGACTGGTCGTGGTGAGTAACTGACCGCCGTGAGTGACGGGCCGCCTTGGGTGACTGACCGCCGTGAGTGAGTGGCCGACGTAAGTGACTGACCGCCGTGAGTGACTGACCGCCGAGAATGACTGGTCGTGGTGAGTGACTGGCCGCCGTGAGTGACTGGCCGCCGTGAGTGACTGGCCGTGGTGAGTGACTGACCGCCGTGAGTGACTGGCCGCCTTGAGTGACTGGCCGCCGTGAGTGACTGGCCGCCGTGAGTGACTGGCCGCCGTGAGTGACTGGTCGTGGTGAGTGACTGACCGCCGTGAGTGACTGACCGCCGTGAGTGACTGGCCGCCGTGAGTGACTGGTCGTGGTGAGTGACTGACCGCCGTGAGTGACTGGCCGCCGTGAGTGACTGGCCGCCGTGAGTGACTGGTCGTGGTGAGTGACTGACCGCCGTGAGTGACTGGCCGCCGTGAGTGACTGGTCGCCGTGAGTGACTGACCGCCGTGAGTGACTGGCCGCCGTGAGTGACTGGTCGCCGTGAGTGACTGGCCGCCGTGAGTGACTGGCCGTGGTGAGTGACTGGCCGTGGTGAGTGACTGGCCGTGGTGAGTGACTGGCCGTGGTGAGTGACTGGCCGCCGTGAGTGACTGGTCGCCGTGAGTGACTGGCCGCCGTGAGTGACTGGTCGCCGTGAGTGACTGCCCGCCGTGAGTGACTGACCGCCGTGAGTGACAGACCGCCGTGAGTGACTGGCCGCCGTGAATGACTGGCCACCGTGAGTGACTGGCCGCCGTGAGTGACTGGCCGCCGTGAGTGACTGCCCGCCGTGAGTGACTGGCCGCCGTGAGTGACTGGCCGCCGTGAGTGACTGGCCGTGGTGAGTGACCGGCCGCCGTGAGTGACTGGCCGCCGTGAGTGACTGATCGACGTGAGTGACTGGTCGTGGTGAGTGACTGACCGCCGTGAGTGACTGGCCGCCGTGAGTGACTGATCGACGTGAGTGACTGGTCGTGGTGAGTGACTGACCGCCGTGAGTGACTGGCCGCCGTGAGTGACTGATCGACGTGAGTGACTGGTCGTGGTGAGTGACTGGCCGCCGTGAGTGACTGGCCGCCGTGAGTGACTGGTCGTGGTGAGTGACTGACCGCCGTGAGTGACTGACCGCCGTGAGTGACTGGCCGCCGTGAGTGACTGGTCGCCGTGAGTGACTGACCGCCGTGAGTGACTGGCCGCCGTGAGTGACTGGCCGTGGTGAGTGACTGGCCGCCGTGAGTGACTGGCCGTGGTGAGTGACTGGCCGTGGTGAGTGACTGGCCGTGGTGAGTGACTGGCCGTGGTGAGTGACTGGCCGCCGTGAGTGACTGGTCGCCGTGAGTGACTGGCCGCCGTGAGTGACTGGTCGCCGTGAGTGACTGCCCGCCGTGAGTGACTGACCGCCGTGAGTGACTGACCGCCGTGAGTGACTGGCCGCCGTGAATGACTGGCCACCGTGAGTGACTGGCCGCCGTGAGTGACTGGCCGCCGTGAGTGACTGCCCGCCGTGAGTGACTGGCCGCCGTGAGTGACTGGCCGCCGTGAGTGACTGGCCGTGGTGAGTGACCGGCCGCCGTGAGTGACTGGCCGCCGTGAGTGACTGATCGACGTGAGTGACTGGTCGTGGTGAGTGACTGACCGCCGTGAGTGACTGGCCGCCGTGAGTGACTGATCGACGTGAGTGACTGGCCGTGGTGAGTGACTGACCGCCGTGAGTGACTGACCGCCGTGAGTGACTGACCGCCGTGAGTGAATGGCCGTGGTGAGTGACTGGCCGCCGTGAGTGACTGGCCGCCCTGACGTACGTCGATCGAGTGAGGAAGTGACGCCGGGTGGCTGATCTTCATGGGCCCAGCATTTATTATTCCTTGAGTGTCCCGAGGAGGGGGGAGGGGGGGGGGGTCTGGTGTACGGTTTGTGCACTATACCGCAGATCAATAAGTCATGGGTTCGAATTCGGGCCCGGGCACCTAATCTGGGGAATGTTTGATCCGTTCGTCTTTCATCATCCCGGGAAGTTCATCGGCCCAGTTTAGAAGCTGTGTGTAAAGGCTTAAACCACCAAACATACACTGCCACCTACACATGCCCCTTGACTTTCCAACATTAGTTCTCCAGTCGCATTCTAACATTGTCCACCCGTCGAGACTTACCTAACTTTTGATTTCCCGCAATGGCATTTCGACAGGGGGTTTATGAAAATAACAGGGCATTTGATCCACAATTGCAGCCCAACCTTTATTTTGGGTCCACCACGAGCTCTAGAACTCCTTCCCAAGTCTACTACTCAGTGCATGGGTTAAGTGTATTTGTGTATTTGTGTTTCCATATTTGGGAATGGCCTCCGAAAAGCCTAACTATTGTTATGACGAAAATTGAAATTTTTCGTCATAACAATAGTTAGGCTTAGACAATAGTTGTCAGTTGGTCGTGTTTGTTTGTTCGTTTGTATATCTGTTTCACTAGAAAACGTGAAGTCGTCTTGTGACCTAACGGCTGCATACATCGGTTCGCAGTCTTTAGTATCTAATAGCTAGGCTATAGGGATACACCATACTCGTCACCCAGGTTCAAAGGTCAAAGGTCAAGGTCACAGCGATTTTTTTAAAAAATAACTGAAAACGCTTATATCTCCGTTAATATTGACGCTAGAGATCTCTGGTCAGTTTCAAGATGTGCTAGCATTCAAAGCGCAATTTTCGGGTATTGTTCACTTTTTGATGCGTAATACTCATTTTCGAGTAAAATGAAGTTTTGCGGAAAACGCACTAAATGACCTCTGTCAGTTTTCTCGCTTTTGGGCACATTTGCCATCAAGCTATCCCTATGATGTTCTAATATGCCATAAAAATATGAATTGAGATGAGTTGTGTCGAATCTTAGAGTTCTCTGATGCGTCACGTGACGTCACGATGACGTCTCTTTTGGTACTTAATAAAAATCGTCAAAAATCAATATTGTAGGAAAAGTAGTTCCTCGTATAGCTGCAAACTAAAAACCATATGTTCCTATCTTACTTCCGGTTTCAGGGCCGACGGCAGTTCTCTATGGGACTTCCCATGTTAAAGCGCTGTATATTTAGGCTGGGAAAAATGTTTTGTCGTGTATTTCACAAGTGCCTCCATCAAGCGACACCGGGATTTTTTTCTTGGTTAAACATGATATATAGTGGCCTCAGTGCTTATCGCATACGATTGGAGCAAATAGTGACGTCACAGGATTTTTTTGAAATTTGGCCAATGGTGAAAGATACGGCTTTTTGGTGTTAGCAGAGGCTCCCACGGGCGTCCTATTCAAGCCATCCCCAAATGCTTGCATCTGTGGATGGATAATACTAAGCTGAGTCATAATCTGTCAACATGGTTCCATAGCCATATTACTTTTCGGTATATAGTCTAAATCGTTTAACATGGGATCCTATGGGGAAAATGAACTTGATCGAATATGACCTACTTCCGCTCAAGCTATTTCAGTCTCCTTCGCCACACAGTATGGTAATATCACCTTAAAGCAAGTTATAAGAAAAACACGGCGATTTCTATATTACTTTTTGTTTCCATGGCAACGAAGCTACTGGCCTAATGATAAACATACAGATTCTTGCCATTGAAAGAAAAATCGTCAAAAATCAGATAAAACTGCTAAAATTGCAATTTTTTCGCCAACTAGTTGCCAATAAGCATCACTTAATACTTCAATCAGGCGGATGTTGCTCAGTTATGGCGCTAGAGCGCTTCAACGTGGGACGACACCTTTGCGGGGCCTCCAATGATGAGTGAATGGAGATTGTGTCCATCTTTAAAACAACGTCAAAATTAAGAAGAAAAAGCCAGAGCTGTGATCTTCATGCCAAATGGTAGGGACCATTGATCTTCAGAGAACTAGTAAAAGAAACAAACGAGTTGCTGTATCACTTCGCCTGGAGTGTTCTTTGTTCTTGTCCTAGATCTCCGTGTCTCCGCAATGATGAACTAATGCAACTTTTGGCCATTTCGTCAAGCCATAGCTGAAGGACTATCTTTTCTCTCGCCTAGCTCTTTAATCGAATAAGTTGGGGCAGTAAACCTTGGCGTATTGCCACTTGGACGTTGTCGTGCGTCACGTCATAACGTCACTATGACGTCAAACATCTTACGTAAGCTATTACTCAGCTATTATAAGGTATGGCGACTTTCGGGTCGCTTGACGTTGCAGGTCGTGTTCAGGGACAGTTTGTGCCGTGTGTAACTTTTTTGGCGTAGGGGATAAGTATGCGTCAAAAATGACGTCATAGCTAACGTGCTCCTACGAAATGTTGGGTTTGCTTTATTTTCAGCCACTTTGGCAATAGCTGTCATAACCCAAGTTGATAAGTAGGTATATTAAAGAAATAGAAGCCATCTTGAGCATTTTCGCGAACGTCAAATGACGTCATGTCACGTCACGATGACGTATAATTAGATAAAAAGTAAAATTCGTAGCGCCATTCATAATGAGTCAAGCAATCGCTCTTGAGAACAAAATTTCATGTTCACTTAAACACGTCGTCTTCAGAGACACCTGATGGCGAGGGGGCTAAGTGTGCGTCAACGTCATAGCTTACGTGCTCCTACGAAAGTTTGGGCCTGCTTGATGTTCAGCTAATTTGGCAATAGCTACCATCACCCATAAGTTCATGAGTTCACCCATGATTTCGTAAGTAGGTATATTTAACAAAACAGAAGCCATCGCGAATATTGTCGTGATCGTCAAATGAAGTTCGTGAAGTCACGAAGAAATAATAAATAAAAGGTACGAAAGTACCGGTAATATTGCTTCAACAGAAGCGCTCTTGGCTTCAAACTGGATGTCCATTTAGGCTCCGCCTACAGTGCCACACTGCCTGTCGAAGGCAGCATTTAGCCCAAATTGCCCCTATAAGGCCCTTTAGCCCAAATTGGCCCTGACGACTCGTTACGTCGCCATTATTACAGCTTCCAAATGTACTTATGGATTTTCGTCCTCGACCTATGGTCGAATATCTCTTGTCTCCTGTTAGCTTTGTAAACGGACAAACACGTGTGGGGGTGTGTGTGTGCGGATGGGAACGTTATTACACGGCTGACGTATGTATATTTCTGGATTTACACGGAAACCGGGCTTGGGGCAATTATCTGACGTTACGGAGTTACGGCCGATCACACAAAGCCACGCCTGACATTTAGGTGTATTTGTCTTGGCCGTTCTTGTGTAGTTTGCGATTTCTATATTAGCTTGGCCAAGACAGCCGTGTTTGGTGCCATTGTAGTCGCTAAATTAAATATGCATGCGTCATCTTAAGACAGATGGGTTGTTTGTATGTATGGGTACGAGAAGGGTTTTCGCAGCGAGGTTGGGGTGGTGGGCTGAATGAAGTATGAAGGGTGAATTGGGGGTGGGGTAAAAAAGTGAAAAAATAGGGGTGGCGTGTATTGGAGGAGGTGGGAGTGTGGGTGGGGGAAGTGGGGGTGTGGGTGGAGTGGCGTGTATTGAGAGAAGTGGGGGTGTGGGCGGCGTGCATTGGAGGAGGTGGGAGTGGGGTGGGGTGGAGTGTGGGTGGAGTGGCGTGTCTTGGAGGAGGTGGGGGTGGAGTAGCGTGTATTGGGGGAGGTAGGGTTTGTGGGTGGAGTGGCGTGTATAGGGGAGGTGGGGGTGTGGATTGCGTGTATTGGAGGAGGTTGGAGTGTGGGTGGGGTGGCGTGTATGGAGGGAGGTAGGAGTGGAGTGGGGTGTATTGGAGATGGTGGGGGGGTGGGTGGAGTGGCGTGTATAGGGGAGGTGGGGGTGTGGATTGCGTGTATTGGAGGAGGTTGGAGTGTGGGTGGGGTGGCATGTATTGTGGGGGGGGGGGAGGGGTGGAGTGGTGTGTACGGGGGGAGGTAGGAGTGGAGTGGGGTGTATTGGAGGTAGTGGGGGAGTGGGTGGAGTGGCGTGTATTGGGGGTGGGGGTGGACTGTGGGTGGAGGGGCGTGTATTGGAGGAGGTGGGGTGGAGTGACGTGTATTGGAGGAGGTGGGGTGGAGTGACGTGTATTGGCGGAGGTGGGGTGGAGTGACGTGTATTGGCGGAGGTGGGGTGGAGTGACGTGTATTGGAGGAGGTGGGGTGGAGTGACGTGTATTGGCGGAGGTGGGGTGGAGTGACGTGTATTGGCGGAGGTGGGGTGGAGTGACGTGTATTGGCGGAGGTGGGGTGGAGTGACGTGTATTGGAGGAGGTGGGGTGGAGTGACGTGTATTGGCGGAGGTGGGGTGGAGTGACGTGTATTGGCGGAGGTGGGGTGGAGTGACGTGTATTGGCGGAGGTGGGGTGGAGTGACGTATTGGCGGAGGTGGGGTGGAGTGACGTGTATTGGCGGAGGTGGGGTGGAGTGACGTGTATTGGAGGAGGTGGGGTGGAGTGACGTGTATTGGCGGAGGTGGGGTGGAGTGACGTGTATTGGCGGAGGTGGGGTGGAGGGGCGTGTATTGGCGGAGGTGGGGTGGAGTGACGTGTATTGGCGGAGGTGGGGTGGAGTGACGTATTGGCGGAGGTGGGGTGGAGTGACGTGTATTGGCGGAGGTGGGGTGGAGTGACGTGTATTGGAGGAGGTGGGGTGGAGTGACGTGTATTGGCGGAGGTGGGGTGGAGTGACGTGTATTGGCGGAGGTGGGGTGGAGTGACGTGTATTGGCGGAGGTGGGGTGGAGTGACGTGTATTGGAGGAGGTGGGGTGGAGTGACGTGTATTGGCGGAGGTGGGGTGGAGTGACGTGTATTGGCGGAGGTGGGGTGGAGTGACGTGTATTGGCGGAGGTGGGGTGGAGTGACGTGTATTGGCGGAGGTGGGGTGGAGTGACGTGTATTGGCGGAGGTGGGGTGGAGTGACGTGTATTGGAGGAGGTGGGGTGGAGTGACGTGTATTGGCGGAGGTGGGGTGGAGTGACGTGTATTGGCGGAGGTGGGGTGGAGTGACGTGTATTGGCGGAGGTGGGGTGGAGTGACGTGTATTGGCGGAGGTGGGGTGGAGTGACGTGTATTGGCGGAGGTGGGGTGGAGTGACGTGTATTGGCGGAGGTGGGGTGGAGTGACGTGTATTGGAGGAGGTGGGGTGGAGTGACGTGTATTGGCGGAGGTGGGGTGGAGTGACGTGTATTGGCGGAGGTGGGGTGGAGGGGCGTGTATTGGCGGAGGTGGGGTGGAGTGACGTGTATTGGCGGAGGTGGGGTGGAGTGACGTATTGGCGGAGGTGGGGTGGAGTGACGTGTATTGGCGGAGGTGGGGTGGAGTGACGTGTATTGGAGGAGGTGGGGTGGAGTGACGTGTATTGGCGGAGGTGGGGTGGAGTGACGTGTATTGGCGGAGGTGGGGTGGAGTGACGTGTATTGGCGGAGGTGGGGTGGAGTGACGTGTATTGGAGGAGGTGGGGTGGAGTGACGTGTATTGGCGGAGGTGGGGTGGAGTGACGTGTATTGGCGGAGGTGGGGTGGAGTGACGTGTATTGGCGGAGGTGGGGTGGAGTGACGTGTATTGGCGGAGGTGGGGTGGAGTGACGTGTATTGGCGGAGGTGGGGTGGAGTGACGTGTATTGGAGGAGGTGGGGTGGAGTGACGTGTATTGGCGGAGGTGGGGTGGAGTGACGTGTATTGGCGGAGGTGGGGTGGAGTGACGTGTATTGGCGGAGGTGGGGTGGAGTGACGTGTATTGGCGGAGGTGGGGTGGAGTGACGTGTATTGGCGGAGGTGGGGTGGAGTGACGTGTATTGGCGGAGGTGGGGTGGAGTGACGTGTATTGGAGGAGGTGGGGTGGAGTGACGTGTATTGGAGGAGGTGGGGTGGAGTGACGTGTATTGGCGGAGGTGGGGTGGAGTGACGTGTATTGGAGGAGGTGGGGTGGAGTGACGTGTATTGGCGGAGGTGGGGTGGAGTGACGTGTATTGGCGGAGGTGGGGTGGAGTGACGTGTATTGGCGGAGGTGGGGTGGAGTGACGTGTATTGGCGGAGGTGGGGTGGAGTGACGTGTATTGGCGGAGGTGGGGTGGAGTGACGTGTATTGGAGGAGGTGGGGTGGAGTGACGTGTATTGGCGGAGGTGGGGTGGAGTGACGTGTATTGGCGGAGGTGGGGTGGAGTGACGTGTATTGGAGGAGGTGGGGTGGAGTGACGTGTATTGGCGGAGGTGGGGTGGAGTGACGTGTATTGGCGGAGGTGGGGTGGAGTGACGTGTATTGGCGGAGGTGGGGTGGAGTGACGTGTATTGGCGGAGGTGGGGTGGAGTGACGTGTATTGGCGGAGGTGGGGTGGAGTGACGTGTATTGGCGGAGGTGGGGTGGAGGGGCGTGTATTGGCGGAGGTGGGGTGGAGTGACGTGTATTGGCGGAGGTGGGGTGGAGTGACGTGTATTGGCGGAGGTGGGGTGGAGTGACGTGTATTGGCGGAGGTGGGGTGGAGTGACGTGTATTGGCGGGGGTGGGGTGGAGTGACGTGTATTGGCGGAGGTGGGGTGGAGTGACGTGTATTGGCGGAGGTGGGGTGGAGTGACGTGTATTGGCGGAGGTGGGGTGGAGTGACGTGTATTGGCGGAGGTGGGGTGGAGTGACGTGTATTGGCGGAGGTGGGGTGGAGTGACGTGTATTGGCGGAGGTGGGGTGGAGTGACGTGTATTGGCGGAGCTGGGGTGGAGTGACGTGTATTGGCGGAGGTGGGGTGGAGTGACGTATTGGCGGAGGTGGGGTGGAGTGACATGTATTGGCGGAGGTGGGGTGGAGTGACGTGTATTGGCGGAGGTGGGGGTGGAGTGACGTGTATTGGCGGAGGTGGGGTGGAGTGACGTGTATTGGCGGAGCTGGGGTGGAGTGACGTGTATTGGCGGAGGTGGGGTGGAGTGACGTGTATTGGCGGAGGTGGGGTGGAGTGACGTGTATTGGCGGAGGTGGGGTGGAGTGACGTGTATTGGCGGAGGTGGGGTGGAGTGACGTGTATTGGCGGAGGTGGGGTGGAGTGACGTGTATTGGAGGAGGTGGGGTGGAGTGACGTGTATTGGCGGAGGTGGGGTGGAGTGACGTGTATTGGCGGAGGTGGGGTGGAGTGACGTGTATTGGAGGAGGTGGGGTGGAGTGACGTGTATTGGCGGAGGTGGGGTGGAGTGACGTGTATTGGCGGAGGTGGGTGGAGTGACGTGTATTGGCGGAGGTGGGGTGGAGTGACGTGTATTGGCGGAGGTGGGGTGGAGTGACGTGTATTGGCGGAGGTGGGGTGGAGTGACGTGTATTGGCGGAGGTGGGGTGGAGTGACGTGTATTGGCGGAGGTGGGGTGGAGTGACGTGTATTGGCGGAGGTGGGGTGGAGTGACGTGTATTGGCGGAGGTGGGGTGGAGTGACGTGTATTCGCGGAGGTGGGGTGGAGGGGCGTGTATTGGCGGAGGTGGGGTGGAGTGACGTGTATTGGCGGAGGTGGGGTGGAGTGACGTGTATTGGCGGAGGTGGGGTGGAGTGACGTGTATTGGCGGAGGTGGGGTGGAGTGACGTGTATTGGCGGAGGTGGGGTGGAGTGACGTGTATTGGCGGAGGTGGGGTGGAGTGACGTGTATTGGTGGAGGTGGGGTGGAGTGACGTGTATTGGCGGAGGTGGGGTGGAGTGACGTGTATTGGCGGAGGTGGGGTGGAGTGACGTGTATTGGCGGAGGTGGGGTGGAGTGACGTGTATTGGCGGAGGTGGGGTGGAGTGACGTGTATTGGCGGAGGTGGGGTGGAGTGACGTGTATTGGCGGAGCTGGGGTGGAGTGACGTGTATTGGCGGAGGTGGGGTGGAGTGACGTATTGGCGGAGGTGGGGTGGAGTGACATGTATTGGCGGAGGTGGGGTGGAGTGACGTGTATTGGCGGAGGTGGGGGTGGAGTGACGTGTATTGGCGGAGGTGGGGTGGAGTGACGTGTATTGGCGGAGCTGGGGTGGAGTGACGTGTATTGGCGGAGGTGGGGTGGAGTGACGTATTGGCGGAGGTGGGGTGGAGTGACATGTATTGGCGGAGGTGGGGTGGAGTGACGTGTATTGGCGGAGGTGGGGGTGGAGTGACGTGTATTGGCGGAGGTGGGGTGGAGTGACGTGTATTGGCGGAGCTGGGGTGGAGTGACGTGTATTGGCGGAGGTGGGGTGGAGTGACGTATTGGCGGAGGTGGGGTGGAGTGACGTGTATTGGCGGAGGTGGGGTGGAGTGACGTGTATTGGCGGAGGTGGGGTGGAGTGACGTGTATTGGCGGAGGTGGGGTGGAGTGACGTATTGGCGGAGGTGGGGTGGAGTGAGGTATTGGCGGAGGTGGGGTGGAGTGACGTGTATTGGCGGAGGTGGGGTGGAGTGACGTGTATTGGCGGAGGTGGGGTGGAGTGACGTGTATTGGCGGAGGTGGGGTGGAGTGACGTGTATTGGAGGAGGTGGGGTGGAGTGACGTGTATTGGCGGAGGTGGGGTGGAGTGACGTGTATTGGCGGAGGTGGGGTGGAGTGACGTGTATTGGCGGAGGTGGGGTGGAGTGACGTGTATTGGCGGAGGTGGGGTGGAGTGACGTGTATTGGCGGAGGTGGGGTGGAGTGACGTGTATTGGAGGAGGTGGGGTGGAGTGACGTGTATTGGAGGAGGTGGGGTGGAGTGACGTGTATTGGCGGAGGTGGGGTGGAGTGACGTGTATTGGAGGAGGTGGGGTGGAGTGACGTGTATTGGCGGAGGTGGGGTGGAGTGACGTGTATTGGCGGAGGTGGGGTGGAGTGACGTGTATTGGCGGAGGTGGGGTGGAGTGACGTGTATTGGCGGAGGTGGGGTGGAGTGACGTGTATTGGAGGAGGTGGGGTGGAGTGACGTGTATTGGCGGAGGTGGGGTGGAGTGACGTGTATTGGCGGAGGTGGGGTGGAGTGACGTGTATTGGAGGAGGTGGGGTGGAGTGACGTGTATTGGCGGAGGTGGGGTGGAGTGACGTGTATTGGCGGAGGTGGGGTGGAGTGACGTGTATTGGCGGAGGTGGGGTGGAGTGACGTGTATTGGCGGAGGTGGGGTGGAGTGACGTGTATTGGCGGAGGTGGGGTGGAGGGGCGTGTATTGGCGGAGGTGGGGTGGAGTGACGTGTATTGGCGGAGGTGGGGTGGAGTGACGTGTATTGGCGGAGGTGGGGTGGAGTGACGTGTATTGGCGGAGGTGGGGTGGAGTGACGTGTATTGGCGGAGGTGGGGTGGAGTGACGTGTATTGGCGGAGGTGGGGTGGAGTGACGTGTATTGGCGGAGGTGGGGTGGAGTGACGTGTATTGGCGGAGGTGGGGTGGAGTGACGTGTATTGGCGGAGGTGGGGTGGAGTGACGTGTATTGGCGGAGGTGGGGTGGAGTGACGTGTATTGGCGGAGCTGGGGTGGAGTGACGTGTATTGGCGGAGGTGGGGTGGAGTGACGTATTGGCGGAGGTGGGGTGGAGTGACATGTATTGGCGGAGGTGGGGTGGAGTGACGTGTATTGGCGGAGGTGGGGGTGGAGTGACGTGTATTGGCGGAGGTGGGGTGGAGTGACGTGTATTGGCGGAGCTGGGGTAGAGTGACGTGTATTGGCGGAGGTGGGGTGGAGTGACGTGTATTGGCGGAGGTGGGGTGGAGTGACGTGTATTGGCGGAGGTGGGGTGGAGTGACGTGTATTGGCGGAGGTGGGGTGGAGTGACGTGTATTGGCGGAGGTGGGGTGGAGTGACGTGTATTGGAGGAGGTGGGGTGGAGTGACGTGTATTGGCGGAGGTGGGGTGGAGTGACGTGTATTGGCGGAGGTGGGGTGGAGTGACGTGTATTGGAGGAGGTGGGGTGGAGTGACGTGTATTGGCGGAGGTGGGGTGGAGTGACGTGTATTGGCGGAGGTGGGTGGAGTGACGTGTATTGGCGGAGGTGGGGTGGAGTGACGTGTATTGGCGGAGGTGGGGTGGAGTGACGTGTATTGGCGGAGGTGGGGTGGAGTGACGTGTATTGGCGGAGGTGGGGTGGAGTGACGTGTATTGGCGGAGGTGGGGTGGAGTGACGTGTATTGGCGGAGGTGGGGTGGAGTGACGTGTATTGGCGGAGGTGGGGTGGAGTGACGTGTATTCGCGGAGGTGGGGTGGAGGGGCGTGTATTGGCGGAGGTGGGGTGGAGTGACGTGTATTGGCGGAGGTGGGGTGGAGTGACGTGTATTGGCGGAGGTGGGGTGGAGTGACGTGTATTCGCGGAGGTGGGGTGGAGTGACGTGTATTGGCGGAGGTGGGGTGGAGTGACGTGTATTGGCGGAGGTGGGGTGGAGTGACGTGTATTGGCGGAGGTGGGGTGGAGTGACGTGTATTGGCGGAGGTGGGGTGGAGTGACGTGTATTGGCGGAGGTGGGGTGGAGTGACGTGTATTGGCGGAGGTGGGGTGGAGTGACGTGTATTGGCGGAGGTGGGGTGGAGTGACGTGTATTGGCGGAGGTGGGGTGGAGTGACGTGTATTGGCGGAGCTGGGGTGGAGTGACGTGTATTGGCGGAGGTGGGGTGGAGTGACGTATTGGCGGAGGTGGGGTGGAGTGACATGTATTGGCGGAGGTGGGGTGGAGTGACGTGTATTGGCGGAGGTGGGGGTGGAGTGACGTGTATTGGCGGAGGTGGGGTGGAGTGACGTGTATTGGCGGAGCTGGGGTGGAGTGACGTGTATTGGCGGAGGTGGGGTGGAGTGACGTATTGGCGGAGGTGGGGTGGAGTGACATGTATTGGCGGAGGTGGGGTGGAGTGACGTGTATTGGCGGAGGTGGGGGTGGAGTGACGTGTATTGGCGGAGGTGGGGTGGAGTGACGTGTATTGGCGGAGCTGGGGTGGAGTGACGTGTATTGGCGGAGGTGGGGTGGAGTGACGTATTGGCGGAGGTGGGGTGGAGTGACGTGTATTGGCGGAGGTGGGGTGGAGTGACGTGTATTGGCGGAGGTGGGGTGGAGTGACGTGTATTGGCGG
>OZ025248.1:64996936-65369109 GCA_964019135.1 Arenicola marina
ACGTGTATTGGCGGAGGTGGGGTGGAGTGACGTATTGGCGGAGGTGGGGTGGAGTGACATGTATTGGCGGAGGTGGGGTGGAGTGACGTGTATTGGCGGAGGTGGGGGTGGAGTGACGTGTATTGGCGGAGGTGGGGTGGAGTGACGTGTATTGGCGGAGCTGGGGTAGAGTGACGTGTATTGGCGGAGGTGGGGTGGAGTGACGTGTATTGGCGGAGGTGGGGTGGAGTGACGTGTATTGGCGGAGGTGGGGTGGAGTGACGTGTATTGGCGGAGGTGGGGTGGAGTGACGTGTATTGGCGGAGGTGGGGTGGAGTGACGTGTATTGGCGGAGGTGGGGTGGAGTGACGTGTATTGGCGGAGGTGGGGTGGAGTGACGTGTATTGGCGGAGGTGGGGTGGAGTGACGTGTATTGGAGGAGGTGGGGTGGAGTGACGTGTATTGGCGGAGGTGGGGTGGAGTGACGTGTATTGGCGGAGGTTGGGTGGAGTGACGTGTATTGGCGGAGGTGGGGTGGAGTGACGTGTATTGGCGGAGGTGGGGTGGAGTGACGTGTATTGGCGGAGGTGGGGTGGAGTGACGTGTATTGGCGGAGGTGGGGTGGAGTGACGTGTATTGGCGGAGGTGGGGTGGAGTGACGTGTATTGGCGGAGGTGGGGTGGAGTGACGTGTATTGGCGGAGGTGGGGTGGAGTGACGTGTATTCGCGGAGGTGGGGTGGAGGGCGTGTATTGGCGGAGGTGGGGTGGAGTGACGTGTATTGGCGGAGGTGGGGTGGAGTGACGTGTATTGGCGGAGGTGGGGTGGAGTGACGTGTATTCGCGGAGGTGGGGTGGAGTGACGTGTATTGGCGGAGGTGGGGTGGAGTGACGTGTATTGGCGGAGGTGGGGTGGAGTGACGTGTATTGGCGGAGGTGGGGTGGAGTGACGTGTATTGGCGGAGGTGGGGTGGAGTGACGTGTATTGGCGGAGGTGGGGTGGAGTGACGTGTATTGGCGGAGGTGGGGTGGAGTGACGTGTATTGGCGGAGGTGGGGTGGAGTGACGTGTATTGGCGGAGGTGGGGTGGAGTGACGTGTATTGGCGGAGGTGGGTGGAGTGACGTGTATTGGCGGAGGTGGGGTGGAGTGACGTATTGGCGGAGGTGGGGTGGAGTGACATGTATTGGCGGAGGTGGGGTGGAGTGACGTGTATTGGCGGAGGTGGGGGTGGAGTGACGTGTATTGGCGGAGGTGGGGTGGAGTGACGTGTATTGGCGGAGCTGGGGTGGAGTGACGTGTATTGGCGGAGGTGGGGTGGAGTGACGTATTGGCGGAGGTGGGGTGGAGTGACATGTATTGGCGGAGGTGGGGTGGAGTGACGTGTATTGGCGGAGGTGGGGGTGGAGTGACGTGTATTGGCGGAGGTGGGGTGGAGTGACGTGTATTGGCGGAGCTGGGGTGGAGTGACGTGTATTGGCGGAGGTGGGGTGGAGTGACGTATTGGCGGAGGTGGGGTGGAGTGACGTGTATTGGCGGAGGTGGGGTGGAGTGACGTGTATTGGCGGAGGTGGGGTGGAGTGACGTGTATTGGCGGAGGTGGGGTGGATTGACGTATTGGCGGAGGTGGGGTGGAGTGAGGTATTGGCGGAGGTGGGGTGGAGTGACGTGTATTGGCGGAGGTGGGGTGGAGTGACGTGTATTGGCGGAGGTGGGGTGGAGTGACGTGTATTGGCGGAGGTGGGGTGGAGTGACGTGTATTGGCGGAGGTGGGGTGGAGTGACGTATTGGCGGAGGTGGGGTGGAGTGACGGTATTGGCGGAGGTGGGGTGGAGTGACGTGTATTGGCGGAGGTGGGGTGGAGTGACGTGTATTGGCGGAGGTGGGGTGGAGTGACGTGTATTGGCGGAGGTGGGGTGGAGTGACGTGTATTGGCGGAGGTGGGGTGGAGTGACGTGTATTGGCGGAGGTGGGGTGGAGTGACGTGTATTGGCGGAGGTGGGGTGGAGTGACGTGTATTGGCGGAGCTGGGGTGGAGTGACGTGTATTGGCGGAGGTGGGGTGGAGTGACGTGTATTGGCGGAGGTGGGGTGGAGTGACGTGTATTGGCGGAGGTGGGGTGGAGTGACGTGTATTGGCGGAGGTGGGGTGGAGTGACGTGTATTGGCGGAGGTGGGGTGGAGTGACGTGTATTGGCGGAGGTGGGGTGGAGTGACGTGTATTGGCGGAGGTGGGGTGGAGTGACGTGTATTGGAGGAGGTGGGGTGGAGTGACGTGTATTGGCGGAGGTGGGGTGGAGTGACGTGTATTGGAGGAGGTGGGGTGGAGTGACGTGTATTGGCGGAGGTGGGGTGGAGTGACGTGTATTGGCGGAGGTGGGGTGGAGTGACGTGTATTGCGGAGGTGGGGTGGAGTGACGTGTATTGGCGGAGGTGGGGTGGAGTGACGTGTATTGGCGGAGGTGGGGTGGAGTGACGTGTATTGGCGGAGGTGGGGTGGAGGGGCGTGTATTGGCGGAGGTGGGGTGGAGTGACGTGTATTGGCGGAGGTGGGGTGGAGTGACGTATTGGCGGAGGTGTGGTGGAGTGACGTGTATTGGCGGAGGTGGGGTGGAGTGACGTGTATTGGAGGAGGTGGGGTGTAGTGACGTGTATTGGCGGAGGTGGGGTGGAGTGACGTGTATTGGCGGAGGTGGGGTGGAGTGACGTGTATTGGCGGAGGTGGGGTGGAGTGACGTGTATTGGCGGAGGTTGGGTGGAGTGACGTGTATTGGCGGAGGTGGGGTGGAGTGACGTGTATTGGAGGAGGTGGGGTGGAGTGACGTGTATTGGCGGAGGTGGGGTGGAGTGACGTGTATTGGCGGAGGTGGGGTGGAGTGACGTGTATTGGCGGAGGTGGGGTGGAGTGACGTGTATTGGCGGAGGTGGGGTGGAGTGACGTGTATTGGCGGAGGTGGGGTGGAGTGACGTGTATTGGAGGAGGTGGGGTGGAGTGACGTGTATTGGCGGAGGTGGGGTGGAGTGACGTGTATTGGCGGAGGTGGGGTGGAGTGACGTGTATTGGCGGAGGTGGGGTGGAGTGACGTGTATTGGCGGAGGTGGGGTGGAGTGACGTGTATTGGCGGAGGTGGGGTGGAGTGACGTGTATTGGCGGAGGTGGGTGGAGTGACGTGTATTGGAGGAGGTGGGTGGAGTAACGTGTATTGGAGGAGGTGGGGTGGAGTGACGTGTATTGGCGGAGGTGGGGTGGAGTGACGTGTATTGGAGGAGGTGGGGTGGAGTGACGTGTATTGGCGGAGGTGGGGTGGAGTGACGTGTATTGGCGGAGGTGGGGTGGAGTGATGTGTATTGGCGGAGGTGGGGTGGAGTGACGTGTATTGGCGGAGGTGGGGTGGAGTGACGTGTATTGGCGGAGGTGGGGTGGAGTGACGTGTATTGGAGGAGGTGGGGTGGAGTGACGTGTATTGGCGGAGGTGGGGTGGAGTGACGTGTATTGGCGGAGGTGGGGTGGAGTGACGTGTATTGGAGGAGGTGGGGTGGAGTGACGTGTATTGGCGGAGGTGGGTGGAGTGACGTGTATTGGCGGAGGTGGGGTGGAGTGACGTGTATTGGCGGAGGTGGGGTGGAGTGACGTGTATTGGCGGAGGTGGGGTGGAGTGACGTGTATTGGCGGAGGTGGGGTGGAGTGACGTGTATTGGCGGAGGTGGGGTGGAGGGGCGTGTATTGGCGGAGGTGGGGTGGAGTGACGTGTATTGGCGGAGGTGGGGTGGAGTGACGTGTATTGGCGGAGGTGGGGTGGAGTGACGTGTATTGGCGGAGGTGGGGTGGAGTGACGTGTATTGGCGGAGGTGGGGTGGAGTGACGTGTATTGGCGGAGGTGGGGTGGAGTGACGTGTATTGGCGGAGGTGGGGTGGAGTGACGTGTATTGGCGGAGGTGGGGTGGAGTGACGTGTATTGGCGGAGGTGGGGTGGAGTGACGTGTATTGGCGGAGGTGGGGTGGAGTGACGTGTATTGGCGGAGGTGGGGTGGAGTGACGTGTATTGGCGGAGGTGGGGTGGAGTGACGTGTATTGGCGGAGGTGGGGTGGAGTGACGTATTGGCGGAGGTGGGGTGGAGTGACATGTATTGGCGGAGGTGGGGTGGAGTGACGTGTATTGGCGGAGGTGGGGGTGGAGTGACGTGTATTGGCGGAGGTGGGGTGGAGTGACGTGTATTGGCGGAGCTGGGGTGGAGTGACGTGTATTGGCGGAGGTGGGGTGGAGTGACGTGTATTGGCGGAGGTGGGGTGGAGTGACGTGTATTGGCGGAGGTGGGGTGGAGTGACGTGTATTGGCGGAGGTGGGGTGGAGTGACGTGTATTGGCGGAGGTGGGGTGGAGTGACGTGTATTGGAGGAGGTGGGGTGGAGTGACGTGTATTGGCGGAGGTGGGGTGGAGTGACGTGTATTGGCGGAGGTGGGGTGGAGTGACGTGTATTGGAGGAGGTGGGGTGGAGTGACGTGTATTGGCGGAGGTGGGGTGGAGTGACGTGTATTGGCGGAGGTGGGTGGAGTGACGTGTATTGGCGGAGGTGGGGTGGAGTGACGTGTATTGGCGGAGGTGGGGTGGAGTGACGTGTATTGGCGGAGGTGGGGTGGAGTGACGTGTATTGGCGGAGGTGGGGTGGAGTGACGTGTATTGGCGGAGGTGGGGTGGAGTGACGTGTATTGGCGGAGGTGGGGTGGAGTGACGTGTATTGGCGGAGGTGGGGTGGAGTGACGTGTATTCGCGGAGGTGGGGTGGAGGGGCGTGTATTGGCGGAGGTGGGGTGGAGTGACGTGTATTGGCGGAGGTGGGGTGGAGTGACGTGTATTGGCGGAGGTGGGGTGGAGTGACGTGTATTGGCGGAGGTGGGGTGGAGTGACGTGTATTGGCGGAGGTGGGGTGGAGTGACGTGTATTGGCGGAGGTGGGGTGGAGTGACGTGTATTGGCGGAGGTGGGGTGGAGTGACGTGTATTGGCGGAGGTGGGGTGGAGTGACGTGTATTGGCGGAGGTGGGGTGGAGTGACGTGTATTGGCGGAGGTGGGGTGGAGTGACGTGTATTGGCGGAGGTGGGGTGGAGTGACGTGTATTGGCGGAGGTGGGGTGGAGTGACTTGTATTGGCGGAGGTGGGGTGGAGTGACGTGTATTGGCGGAGCTGGGGTGGAGTGACGTGTATTGGCGGAGGTGGGGTGGAGTGACGTATTGGCGGAGGTGGGGTGGAGTGACATGTATTGGCGGAGGTGGGGTGGAGTGACGTGTATTGGCGGAGGTGGGGGTGGAGTGACGTGTATTGGCGGAGGTGGGGTGGAGTGACGTGTATTGGCGGAGCTGGGGTGGAGTGACGTGTATTGGCGGAGGTGGGGTGGAGTGACGTATTGGCGGAGGTGGGGTGGAGTGACATGTATTGGCGGAGGTGGGGTGGAGTGACGTGTATTGGCGGAGGTGGGGGTGGAGTGACGTGTATTGGCGGAGGTGGGGTGGAGTGACGTGTATTGGCGGAGCTGGGGTGGAGTGACGTGTATTGGCGGAGGTGGGGTGGAGTGACGTATTGGCGGAGGTGGGGTGGAGTGACGTGTATTGGCGGAGGTGGGGTGGAGTGACGTGTATTGGCGGAGGTGGGGTGGAGTGACGTGTATTGGCGGAGGTGGGGTGGAGTGACGTATTGGCGGAGGTGGGGTGGAGTGAGGTATTGGCGGAGGTGGGGTGGAGTGACGTGTATTGGCGGAGGTGGGGTGGAGTGACGTGTATTGGCGGAGGTGGGGTGGAGTGACGTGTATTGGCGGAGCTGGGGTGGAGTGACGTGTATTGGCGGAGGTGGGGTGGAGTGACGTATTGGCGGAGGTGGGGTGGAGTGACATGTATTGGCGGAGGTGGGGTGGAGTGACGTGTATTGGCGGAGGTGGGGGTGGAGTGACGTGTATTGGCGGAGGTGGGGTGGAGTGACGTGTATTGGCGGAGCTGGGGTAGAGTGACGTGTATTGGCGGAGGTGGGGTGGAGTGACGTGTATTGGCGGAGGTGGGGTGGAGTGACGTGTATTGGCGGAGGTGGGGTGGAGTGACGTGTATTGGCGGAGGTGGGGTGGAGTGACGTGTATTGGCGGAGGTGGGGTGGAGTGACGTGTATTGGAGGAGGTGGGGTGGAGTGACGTGTATTGGCGGAGGTGGGGTGGAGTGACGTGTATTGGCGGAGGTGGGGTGGAGTGACGTGTATTGGAGGAGGTGGGGTGGAGTGACGTGTATTGGCGGAGGTGGGGTGGAGTGACGTGTATTGGCGGAGGTGGGTGGAGTGACGTGTATTGGCGGAGGTGGGGTGGAGTGACGTGTATTGGCGGAGGTGGGGTGGAGTGACGTGTATTGGCGGAGGTGGGGTGGAGTGACGTGTATTGGCGGAGGTGGGGTGGAGTGACGTGTATTGGCGGAGGTGGGGTGGAGTGACGTGTATTGGCGGAGGTGGGGTGGAGTGACGTGTATTGGCGGAGGTGGGGTGGAGTGACGTGTATTCGCGGAGGTGGGGTGGAGGGGCGTGTATTGGCGGAGGTGGGGTGGAGTGACGTGTATTGGCGGAGGTGGGGTGGAGTGACGTGTATTGGCGGAGGTGGGGTGGAGTGACGTGTATTCGCGGAGGTGGGGTGGAGTGACGTGTATTGGCGGAGGTGGGGTGGAGTGACGTGTATTGGCGGAGGTGGGGTGGAGTGACGTGTATTGGCGGAGGTGGGGTGGAGTGACGTGTATTGGCGGAGGTGGGGTGGAGTGACGTGTATTGGCGGAGGTGGGGTGGAGTGACGTGTATTGGCGGAGGTGGGGTGGAGTGACGTGTATTGGCGGAGGTGGGGTGGAGTGACGTGTATTGGCGGAGGTGGGGTGGAGTGACGTGTATTGGCGGAGCTGGGGTGGAGTGACGTGTATTGGCGGAGGTGGGGTGGAGTGACGTATTGGCGGAGGTGGGGTGGAGTGACATGTATTGGCGGAGGTGGGGTGGAGTGACGTGTATTGGCGGAGGTGGGGGTGGAGTGACGTGTATTGGCGGAGGTGGGGTGGAGTGACGTGTATTGGCGGAGCTGGGGTGGAGTGACGTGTATTGGCGGAGGTGGGGTGGAGTGACGTATTGGCGGAGGTGGGGTGGAGTGACATGTATTGGCGGAGGTGGGGTGGAGTGACGTGTATTGGCGGAGGTGGGGGTGGAGTGACGTGTATTGGCGGAGGTGGGGTGGAGTGACGTGTATTGGCGGAGCTGGGGTGGAGTGACGTGTATTGGCGGAGGTGGGGTGGAGTGACGTATTGGCGGAGGTGGGGTGGAGTGACGTGTATTGGCGGAGGTGGGGTGGAGTGACGTGTATTGGCGGAGGTGGGGTGGAGTGACGTGTATTGGCGGAGGTGGGGTGGATTGACGTATTGGCGGAGGTGGGGTGGAGTGAGGTATTGGCGGAGGTGGGGTGGAGTGACGTGTATTGGCGGAGGTGGGGTGGAGTGACGTGTATTGGCGGAGGTGGGGTGGAGTGACGTGTATTGGCGGAGGTGGGGTGGAGTGACGTGTATTGGCGGAGGTGGGGTGGAGTGACGTATTGGCGGAGGTGGGGTGGAGTGACGTATTGGCGGAGGTGGGGTGGAGTGACGTGTATTGGCGGAGGTGGGGTGGAGTGACGTGTATTGGCGGAGGTGGGGTGGAGTGACGTGTATTGGCGGAGGTGGGGTGGAGTGACGTGTATTGGCGGAGGTGGGGTGGAGTGACGTGTATTGGCGGAGGTGGGGTGGAGTGACGTGTATTGGCGGAGGTGGGGTGGAGTGACGTGTATTGGCGGAGCTGGGGTGGAGTGACGTGTATTGGCGGAGGTGGGGTGGAGTGACGTGTATTGGCGGAGGTGGGGTGGAGTGACGTGTATTGGAGGAGGTGGGGTGGAGTGACGTGTATTGGCGGAGGTGGGGTGGAGTGACGTGTATTGGCGGAGGTGGGGTGGAGTGACGTGTATTGGCGGAGGTGGGGTGGAGTGACGTGTATTGGCGGAGGTGGGGTGGAGTGACGTGTATTGGAGGAGGTGGGGTGGAGTGACGTGTATTGGCGGAGGTGGGGTGGAGTGACGTGTATTGGAGGAGGTGGGGTGGAGTGACGTGTATTGGCGGAGGTGGGGTGGAGTGACGTGTATTGGCGGAGGTGGGGTGGAGTGACGTGTATTGGCGGAGGTGGGGTGGAGTGACGTGTATTGGCGGAGGTGGGGTGGAGTGACGTGTATTGGCGGAGGTGGGGTGGAGTGACGTGTATTGGCGGAGGTGGGGTGGAGGGGCGTGTATTGGCGGAGGTGGGGTGGAGTGACGTGTATTGGCGGAGGTGGGGTGGAGTGACGTATTGGCGGAGGTGGGGTGGAGTGACGTGTATTGGCGGAGGTGGGGTGGAGTGACGTGTATTGGAGGAGGTGGGGTGGAGTGACGTGTATTGGCGGAGGTGGGGTGGAGTGACGTGTATTGGCGGAGGTGGGGTGGAGTGACGTGTATTGGCGGAGGTGGGGTGGAGTGACGTGTATTGGCGGAGGTTGGGTGGAGTGACGTGTATTGGCGGAGGTGGGGTGGAGTGACGTGTATTGGAGGAGGTGGGGTGGAGTGACGTGTATTGGCGGAGGTGGGGTGGAGTGACGTGTATTGGCGGAGGTGGGGTGGAGTGACGTGTATTGGCGGAGGTGGGGTGGAGTGACGTGTATTGGCGGAGGTGGGGTGGAGTGACGTGTATTGGCGGAGGTGGGGTGGAGTGACGTGTATTGGAGGAGGTGGGGTGGAGTGACGTGTATTGGCGGAGGTGGGGTGGAGTGACGTGTATTGGCGGAGGTGGGGTGGAGTGACGTGTATTGGCGGAGGTGGGGTGGAGTGACGTGTATTGGCGGAGGTGGGGTGGAGTGACGTGTATTGGCGGAGGTGGGGTGGAGTGACGTGTATTGGCGGAGGTGGGGTGGAGTGACGTGTATTGGAGGAGGTGGGGTGGAGTGACGTGTATTGGAGGAGGTGGGGTGGAGTGACGTGTATTGGCGGAGGTGGGGTGGAGTGACGTGTATTGGAGGAGGTGGGGTGGAGTGACGTGTATTGGCGGAGGTGGGGTGGAGTGACGTGTATTGGCGGAGGTGGGGTGGAGTGACGTGTATTGGCGGAGGTGGGGTGGAGTGACGTGTATTGGCGGAGGTGGGGTGGAGTGACGTGTATTGGCGGAGGTGGGGTGGAGTGACGTGTATTGGAGGAGGTGGGGTGGAGTGACGTGTATTGGCGGAGGTGGGGTGGAGTGACGTGTATTGGCGGAGGTGGGGTGGAGTGACGTGTATTGGAGGAGGTGGGGTGGAGTGACGTGTATTGGCGGAGGTGGGGTGGAGTGACGTGTATTGGCGGAGGTGGGGTGGAGTGACGTGTATTGGCGGAGGTGGGGTGGAGTGACGTGTATTGGCGGAGGTGGGGTGGAGTGACGTGTATTGGCGGAGGTGGGGTGGAGTGACGTGTATTGGCGGAGGTGGGGTGGAGGGGCGTGTATTGGCGGAGGTGGGGTGGAGTGACGTGTATTGGCGGAGGTGGGGTGGAGTGACGTGTATTGGCGGAGGTGGGGTGGAGTGACGTGTATTGGCGGAGGTGGGGTGGAGTGACGTGTATTGGCGGAGGTGGGGTGGAGTGACGTGTATTGTGGGTGGAGTGGCGTGTATAGGGGAGGTGGGGGTGTGGATTGCGTGTATTGGAGGAGGTTGGAGTGTGGGTGGGGTGGCATGTATTGTGGGGGGGGGGGGGGAGGGGTGGAGTGGTGTGTATGGGGGGAGGTAGGAGTGGAGTGGGGTGTATTGGAGGTAATGGGGGAGTGGGTGGAGTGGCGTGTATTGGGGGTGGGGGTGGACTGTGGGTGGAGGGGCGTGTATTGGCGGAGGTGGGGTGGAGTGACGTGTATTGGCGGAGGTGGGGTGGAGTGACATGTATTGGCGGAGGTGGGGTGGAGGGGCGTGTATTGGAGGAGGTGGGGTGGAGTGACATGTATTGGCGGAGGTGGGGTGGAGTGACGTGTATTGGCGGAGGTGGGGTGGAGTGACGTGTATTGGCGGAGGTGGGGTGGAGTGACGTGTATTGGCGGAGGTGGGGTGGAGTGACATGTATTGGCGGAGGTGGGGTGGAGTGACGTGTATTGGCGGAGGTGGGGTGGAGTGACGTGTATTGGCGGAGGTGGGGTGGAGTGACGTGTATTGGCGGAGGTGGGGTGGAGTGACGTGTATTGGCGGAGGTGGGGTGGAGTGACGTGTATTGGCGGAGGTGGGGTGGAGTGACGTGTATTGGCGGAGGTGGGGTGGAGTGACATGTATTGGCGGAGGTGGGGTGGAGGGGCGTGTATTGGCGGAGGTGGGGTGGAGTGACGTGTATTGGCGGAGGTGGGGTGGAGTGACGTGTATTGGCGGAGGTGGGGTGGAGTGACGTGTATTGGCGGAGGTGGGGTGGAGTGACGTGTATTGGCGGAGGTGGGGTGGAGTGACGTGTATTGGCGGAGGTGGGGTGGAGTGACGTGTAGTGGCGGAGGTGGGGTGGAGTGACGTGTATTGGCGGAGGTGGGGTGGAGTGACGTGTATTGGCGGAGGTGGGGTGGAGTGACGTGTATTGGAGGAGGTGGGGTGGAGTGACGTGTATTGGCGGAGGTGGGGTGGAGTGACGTGTATTGGCGGAGGTGGGGTGGAGTGACGTGTATTGGCGGAGGTGGGGTGGAGTGACGTGTATTGGCGGAGGTGGGGTGGAGTGACGTGTATTGGAGGAGGTGGGGTGGAGTGACGTGTATTGGCGGAGGTGGGGTGGAGTGACGTGTATTGGCGGAGGTGGGGTGGAGTGACGTGTATTGGAGGAGGTGGGGTGGAGTGACGTGTATTGGCGGAGGTGGGGTGGAGTGACGTGTATTGGCGGAGGTGGGGTGGAGTGACGTGTATTGGCGGAGGTGGGGTGGAGTGACGTGTATTGGCGGAGGTGGGGTGGAGTGACGTGTATTGGCGGAGGTGGGGTGGAGTGACGTGTATTGGCGGAGGTGGGGTGGAGTGACGTGTATTGGAGGAGGTGGGGTGGAGTGACGTGTATTGGCGGAGGTGGGGTGGAGTGACGTGTATTGGCGGAGGTGGGGTGGAGTGACGTGTATTGGCGGAGGTGGGGTGGAGTGGCGTGTATTGGAGGAGGTGGGGTGGAGTGACGTGTATTGGCGGAGGTGGGGTGGAGTGACGTGTATTGGCGGAGGTGGGGTGGAGTGACGTGTATTGGCGGAGGTGGGGTGGAGTGACGTGTATTGGCGGAGGTGGGGTGGAGTGACGTGTATTGGAGGAGGTGGGGTGGAGTGACATGTATTGGCGGAGGTGGGGTGGAGTGACGTGTATTGGAGGAGGTGGGGTGGAGTGACGTGTATTGGCGGAGGTGGGGTGGAGTGACGTGTATTGGCGGAGGTGGGGTGGAGTGACGTGTATTGGCGGAGGTGGGGTGGAGTGACGTGTATTGGCGGAGGTGGGGTGGAGTGACGTGTATTGGCGGAGGTGGGGTGGAGTGACGTGTATTGGCGGAGGTGGGGTGGAGGGGCGTGTATTGGCGGAGGTGGGGTGGAGTGACGTGTATTGGCGGAGGTGGGGTGGAGGGGCGTGTATTGGCGGAGGTGGGGTGGAGTGACGTGTATTGGCGGAGGTGGGGTGGAGTGACGTGTATTGGCGGAGGTGGGGTGGAGTGACGTGTATTGGCGGAGGTGGGGTGGAGTGGCGTGTATTGGCGGAGGTGGGGTGGAGTGACGTGTATTGGCGGAGGTGGGGTGGAGTGACGTGTATTGGCGGAGGTGGGGTGGAGTGACGTGTATTGGGGGAGGTGGGGTGGAGTGACGTGTATTGGCGGAGGTGGGGTGGAGTGACGTGTATTGGCGGAGGTGGGGTGGAGTGACGTGTATTGGCGGAGGTGGGGTGGAGTGACGTGTATTGGGGGAGGTGGGGTGGAGTGACGTGTATTGGCGGAGGTGGGGTGGAGTGACGTGTATTGGCGGAGGTGGGGTGGAGTGACATGTATTGGCGGAGGTGGGGTGGAGTGACGTGTATTGGCGGAGGTGGGGTGGAGTGACGTGTATTGGCGGAGGTGGGGTGGAGTGACGTGTATTGGTGGAGGTGGGGTGGAGTGACGTGTATTGGCGGAGGTGGGGGTGCGGGTGGACGTGTGTCGTTGTCAATTCTGACCCGAATGCAGTGGAAAAATAACTGCTCCCCATTTATGTCGAGATTGCTGTTGGAAGTCTAGGGACACTGACATACGGCAATCTCACAACATTAGCAATATGACTAATTTGCTATATATTGATTGATGTCAATTTAGTTAAATGAAAAAGGAACTATTAAATTTAGTTGAATTTAGAAGGTCGTATTTTCTGAGTGGATCTGGAGCATTATTTTTGGCATACACTTTTTACAGTGTCTGTACCCTCCCCCCCCCCCCCCTCCACCTCATCTAGTTAAATATTTCATAATCTACACTGGATTATGAGTTTTATGATAATTTACTACGCTAGTGGATATATCAATGGAAAAGAAATTGCCACAGCGTGACCAGAGAAAGAATTTTCCTTATTTTTGTACGAGTCGAGTCGGATCAGTCTCCACACTGATGTCTCTGTCTAGGTGCTGTGCTGGCGGACGGTTCCCGTGGACACCAGCTGTATCGGCGCCGTCGCCAAGGAGGTGGAACCCATAATGAGACAGGTTAGACAAGAAGGGTCATCGCCATATGGAACGCCGACACCGCCAATACATTTTCGTCCAAAAATATTGTTACGCCTAATGTGATGCTTGTAAACTAAACCTTGAAAATATACTTAGAGACCTAATAAGCTTAATCACACTTAGTTTTAGTTTCAACATTGTTTCAAATATTAAAATAAAGGGCGAGTTCAGCAACGATTTGATTATATGCAACAGCCCAGTTTATTTTTGCGTATATGGTAATAAACTATTATTATGAAAACTATGCCACTTTGAGTCAGCGGATGTAAAGTCTATTAATTGACCAACGATGTGTATCAATTAAGGCCTTGCATTGGATGTAGTATGGTCGGTGTCGTAAGTCATGGAACTTTAGCTCGGGCTGGGTTGGCTATATGACCCCGTTTGATCTGTGTGGTGTATATTTGCAGGTGTTTGTGACTGGTGACTTCGACCCAGAGGAACTGCAGAGAAAGGTAATTCATTTTGCGAGATGCTATAGAATGATATGGCTCGCGTGTGAAGACACGCTTGGGTCAAGGCAGAGCGCCGGGGGCCACAGCTAGGACCACACGGATACCTCTATTGACCCGTAAGGTCATGCTGTGCCACTTGGCCGGTCACTGTCAACTCGGACCAATCTCACTTCAGCGCCCTCCATTCATGGTTAAAGAGATGGTGTTGATACCACCATTTCAGTCAACCCAACCGATTTTAGTGCTTACTACAGCAATATCTGTAAGTTGTGTCCAAGTGAAAACGGCAAACCGGTTGAGATATCGATCAATAGATACCATATGACCTTGTAGCCCAGTTAGTTCAGTAAGAGGCCTGGTTTGTCTAACTACGAAGTAAATCCGCTTTAATCAGTGTGAAGTGACTGGTGACCACATTGTGATCCATCCTCTTGCCCCGTCAACACACCGTTCCACCTCAGTGGGTATATACAGTACACTTCGGTTAATTGCAACTTCCGTTTGTAGAGACCATGTCTCTACATGCCCGCTAACAACACCTGGGGGTGACCTCGAATGTTGCAATTATCCGAAGCTCCCTCCCATTTTCAGGTAAATTTGTGTTGCGATTAAGCGGAATTTGCGATTAACCGAAGTTGCGATTAACCGAAGTTGTTAACATGGGGATGTATAGGAAATGGCGTTTGGATTTGAAATTTTTTGCGATTAAGCGGAAGTTGCGATTAACCGAAGTGCGATTGAGTGGCGCGCACTGTATATATATGCATATATATATATGTGTATTGTATTGCCAAATCTCGTGTGGAAACAATATGTTATATATATATGGAGAGAGAGAGAGATAGCCCATTGTACAGTTCACCATAAATCTCGGCAGGTGCGTTTTCTTGATGAGCAGTCTTATATAAACTAGTTCTGGTAACGCTCCTTGACGACCGTGTGCACGTCATCTCGTCACGATGTGGATCGTTTGTACCAAACGGGCAGAGGCCTAAACAAAGCCTGGTCACGTGATAATTTCCCTAATTGGAACTGGTTCCAGCAAGATTGGTCAAGCTTTAACCGGACCGTGTTGTCCAAGATTTCAGATCATAATACCTTCCATTGATCTGCTGAATCACCCAGTATCTAGCTGAGCCTGCGCATACTTGTTTCATCTGTTATGTATCTGCCTATTTACCACAAGCGACCTCACACACTCCCGTTGTCGCCTAGAGCGTCTCAAAGAAAGCACCAGAGTAATTGAACGATTGTTGACGGGGATACTTAGGCATAGCTCGTGGTGGTTGACTTGGAAAAAGGCCAAGCACACAGCATTGAACCCGAAAGCGAAGGCCACAGTCATAATGCAACCGGCAAGCTTAAATTCTGGTTCCCACCGGTCCTTGTTTTCGTTTACCTGTCAGATGCCCGTGATGTAAACCTCCTCCCCCTCTACACCTACGAGATGCCGGTGGTGTCACCCCCCCCCCTCCCCCGCCTTCTCCAACCACCCCCCCTCCACACGTACACATACACCCACACTCATCCACCGCAAATTTTCAAGCGATTTGGCTACAGGATAAGTGGCCATGTATGGCCTTGATGCCCGTGGAGTCACCCACACCCCTCCTCCAACCCCCCACACCTACCCACCGCGCCAATTTGAGCGATTGGCTACATGATAACTGACCATATGTGACCTTTCGTGTGTGGAGTCAAGGGCTAGCTGTTCTGCAGAATTAGGGTGTGCGAAACAAATTAAAGTGGCCGCTGTGCAATCCCCTATTTTGGTGTCCTGCCAAAAGTAGGCTTTAGCGAAGTAAGTCCTGTGTTTACGTTAAGGTCTGGCAATACATATATATATATACATGCACCTTACCCCAATACGTAAAACTTATCAACATTGTCACAAATAATACACCCGTATCATATACATTATATATATATATATGTCTCGTTAGCAGTGACAACAACTCGAGAATTTGGATTTATAAATTCATTATCAGACGTGCACTAGGAAGTAATCATAATCCCCCCGAGTGGTGCTTTATAGACTCAGGAGTGGTGTCACGCAGCAGCCTCTGACACGCGCAGGTGTCGTCTTGACTCTTGTGACCATACTACATGAGTACACCACTAATTCAACATTCACATCGCAGGTTACCGAAATTAAAACCAAAGTAAACCCTAAGGTTGCCAAAATTAAAACCAAAGTTAACCCCAATGTTACCAAAATTAAAAGCAAAGTTAACACTTCGGTTAATTACCAAAATTAAAAACCAAAATCAATGCACTTAGGTTACCAAATTTAAAATCAGAATTAACACTTTCTATTGCAAGCATAATCGCGTGCGATGATGCTTCTTATATCCAAGGCGAAGGAGTAACATTTGCCTAGTTAAGAACCTTTAATAAATGTAAGGTAATCTCATACAGTTGCTTGTCTAAATACTCTCCGAGTACAAACTATAAAGCAAAACGAGTATACACCATAGATAGTTGGGCCTAGGGTACAAGCTATATCCGTTAACGCGAGCGTACAAACGTTGGGCTAGAGTACGAGCTCTCTACGATAACCCGAGAAAATATATAATAATTGGGCACCGATATACCGGACACCTGTAGACGCTGTCCACGCGTAGCGTTCCGGTCGGTTCACGCCATCTCCGGACGTACAGAGGATATGGTACATGGGAGATATGGCTGGATGAGATGATACGTAATGGTGACATGTCTGAGTGAGAGCTATTGGGTGCCCTCATACCGATGAGCGGAAAAGAGTTGCAGATATTCAAATAATATTTCCTCTTTGCATGTTTTGCGAAATATCTTTGTAAATATATCATGACAAAGATGGAACCATCTCCATATAAGGACATGCACACGTAATTATTCTAATAATTTATAATACGCGCGAAAACAATTAATATATGTTTCGCTATAATATGGATGAACGGCCCCAAAACAAATAATCGGCTGTACGTCTAGCTGTCCCACTATTAAACGTATAATGTAGTCATAGATGTCTATATCCAGTAGTTATACATGTAAACAGTGCCAAGCGGTAACTCCCTAAGACCCGTGTATGAGCGCCACACGCCTCTTAATTCTGATTCGATTCGCCTTGGCAGGTCTACTTGCTGCGGAAACAAGCGACGCACTCGATTCCAGAGCACGACTTGCGATTCTACATCTGCAGTCTGAGCACCCGAACTATCGTCTATAAGGTGAGAATGTCCGAATTTACTATCTTCAGAAAATGTATCTCCGCGCAAAAAAAAGAAAAAAAAAAGAGTAAAAAAAAAAGGAGTAAATGTAATAATTGTAATGTACCTCTTTTGAAAATGCGCGTCCCCTTGAGCTCACTTAGATGCATGCGATAATAGAAACCGGAATTATAAATGTGTTTGTATGTTTACTGATAATAATAATAACCTGGTTGTGGATTCAGGGCCTCCTGTCCACCTCCCAGCTATGGACCTACTTCCTCGACCTGATGGAGGCAGACTTCGAGACCTACCTGGCCCTGATCCACAGTAGATTCTCAACCAACACCTTCCCCAGCTTTGAACGCGCCCACCCCCAAAGGTAGGTCTCCCTGACCATGTTGCACCCCTTTCACATTCCATCATTTCTTGTATCTGGCTCACAATGGTGATATCAACACCCTGTTACCCCCTTTCTCACCCCTTTTTTTCACCCCCCTTGCCCAGGTACGTAGCCTACAATGGTGAGGTCAACACCCCTGTTATCCCCCCCCCCCTTTCTCACCCCTTTTTCTCACCCCCTTTCCCCAGTTATCTGGCCTACAATGGTGAGATCAACACCCTATTACCCCCCCCCCTATCTCACCCCCCTTTCTTACCCCCTTACTACAGGCACCTAGCTCACAATGGTGAGATCAACACCCTGTTACCCTCCCTTTCTCACTCCTCTTTTTCACCCCCTTACCACAGGTATCTGGCATACAATGGTGATATCAACGCCCTGTTATGCCCTATCTCACGCCCCTTTCTCACCCCCTCACCACAGGTATCTGGCCTACAATGGTGAGGTCAACACCCTGTTACCCCCCCCCCCTATCTCACCCCCCTTTCTTACCCCCTTACCACAGGTATCTGTCTCACCATGGTGAGATCAACGTCCTGTTATGCCCTATCTCACCCACCTTTCTCACCCCCTTACCACAGGTATCTGGCCCACAATGGTGAGATAGACACCCTGTTACCCCCCCTATCTCACCCCCCTTTCTCACCCCCCTTTCTCACCCCCTTACCACAGGTATCTGTCTCACCATGGTGAGATCAACGCCCTGTTATGTCCTATCTTACCCCTCTTTCTCACCCCCTTACCCCAGATACCTGGCTCACAATGGTGAGATCAACACACTGCGCGGTAACGTCAACCTGATGCGGGCTCGGGAGGGAGTGATGAGGAGCTCAGTGTACGGCGACCGCCTGGCCAAGCTCTACCCTGTCGTGGAGGCTGACCAGTCCGACTCCGGATCCGTCGACAACGTCCTCGAGTTTCTCTGCATGGCCGGGGGACGCTCCCTGCCCGAGGTAGGCTGACAGACATGGCCGGGGGACGCTCCCTGCCTGAGGTAGGCTGACAGACATGGCCGGGGGACGCTCCCTGCCCGAGGTAGGCTGACTGACATGGCCGGGGGACGCTCCCTGCTCGAGGTAGGCTGACAGACATGGCCGGGGGCACTCCCTGCCCGAGGTGGGCTGACAGACATGGCCGGGGGACGCTCCCTGCCCGAGGTAGGCTGACATACATGGCCGGGGGACGCTCCCTGCCTGAGGTAGGCTGACAGACATGGCCGGGGGACACTCCCTGCCTGAGGTAGGCTGACAGACATGGCTGGGGGACGCTCTCTGCCCGAGGTAGGCTGACAGACATGGCCGGGGGACGCTCCCAGCCCGAGGTAGGCTGACAGACATGGCTGGGGGACGCTCCCTGCCCGAGGTAGGCTGACAGACATGGCCGGGGGACACTCCCTGCCTGAGGTAGGCTGACAGACATGGCTGGGGGACGCTCTCTGCCCGAGGTAGGCTGACAGACATGGCCGGGGGACGCTCCCTGCCCGAGGTAGGCTGACAGACATGGCTGGGGGACGCTCCCTGCCCGAGGTAGGCTGACAGACATGGCTGGGGGACACTCCCTGCCTGAGGTAGGCTGACAGACATGGCCGGGGGACGCTCCCTGCCCGAGGTAGGCTGACAGACATGGCTGGGGGACGCTCTCTGCCCGAGGTAGGCTGACAGACATGGCCGGGGGACGCTCCCTGCCCGAGGTAGGCTGACAGACATGGCCGGGGGACGCTCCCTGCCCGAGGTAGGCTGACAGACATGGCTGGGGGACACTCCCTGCCTGAGGTAGGCTGACAGACATGGCTGGGGGACACTCCCTGCCTGAGGTAGGCTGACAGACATGGCCGGGGGACAATCCCTGCCTGAGGTAGGCTGACAGACATGGCTGGGGGACGCTCCCTGCCCGAGGTAGGCTGAGAGACATGGCCGGGGGACGCTCCCTGCCTGAGGTAGGCTGACAGACATGGCCGGGGGACGCTCCCTGCCCGAGGTAGGCTGACAGACATGGCCGGGGGACGCTCCCTGCTCGAGGTAGGCTGACAGACATGGCCGGGGGACACTCCCTGCCTGAGGTAGGCTGACAGACATGGCCGGGGGACACTCCCTGCCTGAGGTAGGCTGACAGACATGGCTGGGGGACGCTCTCTGCCCGAGGTAGGCTGACAGACATGGCCGGGGGACGCTCTCTGCCCGAGGTGGGCTGACAGACATGGCCGGGGGACGCTCCCTGCCCGAGGTAGGCTGACAGACATGGCCGGGGGACACTCCCTGCCTGAGGTAGGCTGACAGACATGGCCGGGGGACGCTCCCTGCCTGAGGTAGGCTGACAGACATGGCCGGGGGACGCTCCCTGCCCGAGGTAGGCTGACAGACATGGCCGGGGGACACTCCCTGCCCGAGGTAGGCTGACAGACATGGCCGGGGGACGCTCTCTGCCTGAGGTAGGCTGACAGACATGGCCGGGGGACACTCTCTGCCCGAGGTAGGCTGACAGACATGGCCAGGGGACACTCTCTGCCCGAGGTAGGCTGACAGACATGGCTGGGGGACGCTCTCTGCCTGAGGTAGGCTGACAGACATGGCCGGGGGACGCTCCCTGCCCGAGGTAGGCTGACAGACATTGCCGGGGGACGCTCCCTGCCTGAGGTAGGCTGACAGACATGGCTGGGGGACGCTCCCTGCCCGAGGTAGGCTGACAGACATTGCCGGGGGACGCTCCCTGCCTGAGGTAGGCTGACAGACATGGCCGGGGGACGCTCCCTGCCTGAGGTAGGCTGACAGACATGGCTGGGGGACGCTCCCTGCCCGAGGTAGGCTGACAGACATTGCCGGGGGACGCTCCCTGCCCGAGGTAGGCTGACAGACATGGCCGGGGGACGCTCCCTGCCTGAGGTAGGCTGACAGACATGGCTGGGGGACGCTCCCTGCCCGAGGTAGGCTGACAGACATTGCCCGGGGACGCTCCCTGCCTGAGGTAGGCTGACAGACATGGCCGGGGGACGCTCTCTGCCTGAGGTAGGCTGACAGACATGGCCGGGGGACACTCTCTGCCTGAGGTAGGCTGACAGACATGGCCGGGGGACGCTCCCTGCCCGAGGTAGGCTGACATACATGGCCGGGGGACGCTCCCTGCCCGAGGTGGGCTAACAGACATGGCCGGGGGACGCTCCCTGCCCGAGGTGGGCTGACTGACATGGCCGGGGGACGCTCCCTGCCCGAGGTAGGCTGACAGACATGGCCGGGGGACGCTCCCTGCCCGAGGTAGGCTGACAGACACGGCCTGGGGACGCTCTCTGCCCGAGGTAGGCTGACAGACATGGCCGGGGGATGCTCCCTGCGCGAGGTAGGCTGACAGACATGGCCGGGGGACGCTCCCTGCCCGAGGTAGGCTGACAGACATGGCCGGGGGACGCTCCCTGCCTGAGGTAGGCTGACAGACATGGTCGGGGGACGCTCCCTGCCCGAGGTAGACTGACATACATGGCCGGGGGACGCTCCCTGCCTGAGGTAGGCTGACAGACATGGCCGGGGGACGCTCCCTGCCCGAGGTAGGCTGACAGACATGGCCGGGGGACGCTCCCTGCCCGAGGTAGGCTGACAGACAGACATGGCCGGGTCGAAGTGTACGAATATATATAGAAGTGATTAGAATATGATCTCTGCTACTGGGTTAACATGAGATGTTTCGGTTTGGTCATATGTTTTCTTTTCTCACGTGACGCCGTAACGACAGACAACGACCGCGCGACTGTTTGTAATGTGTGTATTTACGGGTAAACCAGAAAGCCAGGAAGTACTGTGGCTGGGTAGTCTGATGCTTTTTCGATCTTCAATATGTAATCTTTCTGGTAATGCGGTATGCGGATCGTCAGCAGCAAATGGCGCCGAGGCGAGCGCCGGAAACTGGTGCACCCCCGCGAATCCCGCTCAACTTTAACATGAAAAACTATAAGCCGAAATCCAGCATATTGCCCGGCAACAGTAGTATGAATGACCAAACTAAATGTGTAAGTTTGGCTATGGTTGGATGATGCGGTGACGCCCCGTCCACCACCCGTCCCCTCACATTTTCCCCCGCTCCCCCATTACCTATAGGCTGTGATGACCATGGTGCCCGAGGCCTGGCAGAACGACAAAATCATGCCTCCCGACAAGAGGAACTTCTACAAGTGGGCGGCCTACGCCATGGAACCCTGGGACGGACCGGGTACGCGTCTATAGCCATCCGTGGCGATCTGTCTGTAGCTGCAGTACATCTGGATCTAACACTAAGACTAACCCCATCGGCGATCCCATTATCTAACATGTATTTTTGTACTTAATTGTGAAATTAATGTACGCAATTAAAATAAAACGATAGACTCGTTGACCTATCATTGGTCGACGCTTTCAATAAATATGGACTGCGCTCATTACGCGATCTTTGTCGACAGCCTTGCTGACCTTTTCCGACGGACGCTACATCGGCGCCATCTTGGACCGTAACGGGCTGCGTCCGTCCCGCTTCTACATCACCAAGTCGAACCACATGTACATGGCCAGCGAGGTGGGCGTGGTCGACGTGGCACCCCAGGACGTCATCCAGAAGGTGAGGGCGGGGCCACGGTGACGTCATCACGGGGTGAGGGCGGGGCCCACTGTGACATCATGGGTGTGAGGGCGGGGTCCACGGTGGCATCATTTGTGTGAGGGCGGGTCCACGGTGACGTCTTCAAGGAGTAAGCGTAGATTCCATGGTGACATAATAATGGGATGCAGGGAGGATCCTAAGTGACGTGAGCGTCAGGGGCGAGGACCAGATCCATGGTGACGTCATCATGTTGTGAAGACCAGATACGCAGTGACGTCATCGAAAGCTACTTCCGTGGAAAAGTTCGCCTGGTATATTATCAACATTAAGCTCGAATTAACTAAATGCCAGAAACGATAACCAGTTTATGGACAAGCACATGGTGACAGTGACAATGCTGCTGTCTCGCAGGGCCGCCTGAAGCCGGGTCGCATGCTTCTGGTGGACACCCAGGAGAAGGTCTTCATGAGGGACGACGTGCTCAAGGCCAACATCTCCAACCTCAGACCCGTCAAACAGTGGCTCGAGCAGCAGGTAACCCCCCTTCCCTGTCCTTAGACTGCCGCTACAACACGCCATACAGGAGCCTTACAGGCGAGGTAACCACGAGCGATGGGTTGTCAGACCAGGCTGTATTATTATAAAGAACATGGGATTTTAGGTAAATATCCATTTAAATTGTAACCCTGGACAGGATGTTTTTGCTATCTTCGATCACCCACCATATGATTTATATAATTTCTACAGATGATCACTTTCAGACCTTCATGCCATGTTTGCTCTCGCCAGACCATCACCCGGCCTTTACATGCCATGTTTGCTCTCTCCAGACCATCACCCGGCCTTTACATGCCATGTTTGCTCTCTCCAGACCATCACCCGGCCTTTACATGCCATGTTTGCTCTCTCCAGACCATCACCCGGCCTTTACATGCCATGTTTGCTCTCTCCAGACCATCACCCGGCCTGGACATGCCATGTTTGCTCTCTCCAGACCATCACCCGGCCTTTACATGCCATGTTTGCTCTCTCCAGACCATCACCCGGCCTTTACATGCCATGTTTGCTCTCTCCAGACCATCACCCGGCCTTTACATGCCATGTTTGCTCTCTCCAGACCATCACCCGGCCTTTACATGCCATGTTTGCTCTCTCCAGACCATCACCCGGCCTTTACATGCCATGTTTGCTCTCTCCAGACCATCACCCGGCCTGGACATGCCATGTTTGCTCTCTCCAGACCATCACCCGGCCTAGACATGCCATGTTTGCTCTCTCCAGACCATCACCCGGCCTTTACATGCCATGTTTGCTCTCTCCAGACCATCACCCGGCCTTTACATGCCATGTTTGCTCTCTCCAGACCATCACCCGGCCTTTACATGCCATGTTTGCTCTCTCCAGACCATCACCCGGCCTTTGCATGCCATGTTTGCTGTCTCCAGACCATCACCCGGCCTTTACATGCCATGTTTGCTCTCTCCAGACCATCACCCGGCCTTTACATGCCATGTTTGCTCTCTCCAGACCATCACCCGGCCTTTACATGCCATGTTTGCTCTCTCCAGACCATCACCCGGCCTTTACATGCCATGTTTGCTCTCTCCAGACCATCACCCGGCCTTTACATGCCATGTTTGCTCTCGCCAGACCATCACCCGGCCTGGACATGCCATGTTTGCTCTCGCCAGACCATCACCCGGCCTTTACATGCCATGTTTGCTCTCTCCAGACCATCACCCGGCCTTTACATGCCATGTTTGCTCTCTCCAGACCATCACCCGGCCTGGACATGCCATGTTTGCTCTCTCCAGACCATCACCCGGCCTGGACATGCCATGTTTTCTCTCTCCAGACCATCACCCGGCTGGACATGCCATGTTTGCTCTCTCCAGACCATCACCCGGCCTTTACATGCCATGTTTGCTCTCTCCAGACCATCACCCGGCCTTTACATGCCATGTTTGCTCTCTCCAGACCATCACCCGGCCTTTACATGCCATGTTTGCTCTCGCCAGACCATCACCCGGCCTTTACATGCCATGTTTGCTCTCTCCAGACCATCACCCGGCCTGGACATGCCATGTTTGCTCTCTCCAGACCTGTTTGCTCTCTTCAGACCATCACCCTGGACATGCTGTACACGGCCCACGACCGCTCCAAGCGCCTGACCCGCAGCAGCACGAAGGAGCACCTGACGGACTACAAGGGCAGCGTGGTGGAGGAGGACAGACGGCTGTCCATGTTCGGCTGGACGGCCGAGACCATCAACCTCCTCATCTACCCCATGGTCCAGTCCAAGTACGTCAGTGTGCGGAGACGTGTGGAGAGGCAGAGAATCATTGGGAACGGGGCATATTTAAACTTCCTCAAATTAAAATAATATAAATCAAAGTCAACTTATATGTAAATTCTCAAAGTAAAATTAATGCATACCCCCAAAGTTAAATCAATGTAAAATTAAAGTAAACGTTTACGCATTTTCAAACATCGTGTTGATATGCATATAGCATTGGTTCGAGTGCGGGATGGGTTTATTCCTTACCTGGTGTCACAATAAACCACAGCCAAATGAGTGCGAGAATTTTTAAAAAAGATGGATCTCACAAAACGTTACCACTGTACAAAATGACTTTACCTTTCCATGTATTCATCTTTGACAATGTCGCCCTGATTTAATGTGTAAATGGACTGTGCGGTCTGTCTGCTTGCAGGAAGGAGGCCCTGGGGTCCATGGGTAACGACGTGCCCCTGGCCTGCCTATCCCAACACAACCCCAGACTGTTCGAGTACTTCAAGCAGCTCTTCGCGCAGGTCACCAACCCCCCGATCGACCCCTTCAGGGAGAAGGTCGTCATGTCCTTGGTAAGGTCACGTGTCGTGGCTCCAGTCGGCTACACCTGATGCCACCCAAAGTTGTTTCTGTGACTTCTCATGTATTCGTCATTTGTCGAGTGAAGGAGACATATGGTGTATGCGACCATCGATATCGTGGCACATGGCCACGCTGATTTTAGTATCAAATCCTGAGCGCACGTATTTGTTGTATTGCCTGTGAATATTGCTTGTAATTTTATAATAACGATTTTTGTAATTTGCATGTGTATTGTCTCCAAATGTTTAAAACAAATGTAATAGGGATTTGTAATATATTAGACGACTTTGTTTGCGGCTGATGAGATTTCACTTCTTTACCTTTGCTCTGATGACCTTTGACCTGATGACCTTTGAACTGATGCCCTTTGACCTGGAGTCTTTTGACCTGAAGCCCTTTGACCTGATGACATTTGAACTGATTCCCTTTGACCTGATGCCCTTTGACCTGATGCCCTTTGACCTGATGACATTTGAACTGATTCCCTTTGACCTGAAGCCCTTTGACCTGATGCCCTTTGACCTGATGCCCTTTGACCTGATGCCCTTTGACCTGATTCCCTTTGACCTGATGCCCTTTGACCTGACGCCCTTTGACCTGATGTTGGCAGTCCTGTCCCGTGGGTCCCGAGGCCAACATCCTGGAGCCCAGTGAGGAGCAGTGTCGGAGGCTGTGGCTGAAGCAGCCCATCCTGTCGCGGCGAGACATGCGGGTCATCAAGGCCACGGAGTACCGCGGCTGGAAGGTCAGCCCCCCCCCCCACGCCCCCGTCTCCGCCCCCTCCCAAAACTTGCTTGGAATATCGCAACGTAACCTGAGTATTTCATTCAAATATCTCTCAGCATTGATATATGGCCCTTATATCATTTATGTGATGATAGTATAACCATGGATAGGAGAAGCTATTAAAGTTGTTTGATGAAGCAATTATGTCATGTGGTAAAATAGTAATATATAGGAGGTAAGAATCTTCTCCAAAAGTAAATCACTTGATATTAATGGTGCATGTGCCAATAGAGATTTGCATGTTCTCATTTGTTTCGTAGTATTTTGAATATTATTATTAATCATTCTGATATATGATGCATAAGAACAGTTTATCCCCAAATGCTTAGACAAGACGTCCACGTGACACCCAGTTTCTGGAGTAAGCAGAAGAAACAATAACAATCTGAGTCATACAGGACGCGGAGCGTCTGACATGTCCATTACTGCTGCTACATGCCCATCTCCCCGACCCCCCCCCCCCTCCTACCCTGTCTGTGACTGCAGACCCAGGTGCTGGAAATGACCTACCCCGTGGAGCAGGACGTGGGCGGGCTGACTGTGGCCATCGACCGCCTGTGTGCCCGGGCCGCCCAGGCCGTGAAGGACGGATTCACCCTCCTTGTCCTCTCAGACAGGACTGCCGGCAAGGAGAAAGTGCCGATCAGGTCAGCCTCCAGGCCCTCCTACCACCCGCTGCCGTCGGTGGGGTGGCTACTTGTGATGATACCACTAGCGATAAATTCGAACTTGAAGAAATAAGCAAAGATATTTTTCTATTTTTTTAATAGAGGATAAAGCATGTTATTTTGCAATATATATAACCCAAAGTTTGGTTTACCTATCACAGGATGTTGCTTAATCCGGTCAACCCAATATGTGTAATCCGTGATAATAATATCGCTGTTTGAAAACCATTGTCATAAAGATAACAGCGAGACTATCACCTCGCTTCTCGCGCTGCTGTATGAAGTTATCGTGTGACTTCACGAGACGTGTCACGTGGTGTGTTTTCCAGCTCGGTCCTGGCCCTGGGAGCCGTTCACCACCACCTGATCCGCCAGAAGCTCCGGATGAAGGTCGGATTGCTGGTGGAGACAGGGGAGGCCAGGTAATTAAGACCTGTGGTGTACGGCAAGAATGACCTGATCAGCAGGGAAGCACAGATGTAGGCTGTTAAGTTCTGCTTATTTCTTTAGAATTATGAAGAAGCTTAAGTTCTGTTATTCGTGTAGAATACTGAAGAAGGTAAATGGTATGTAATGATTTTTTTCTGTGTCGAGCGCTGCAAGAAACGCTTGACTCCCATAGTGGACGCCATGTTATGTCAAACGTTTTCTCTCGCACTTCATTAACGACTAGCTTTGATCAAAGTGCGAGAATATTTCCGTTTAAACGGACGATCTTTTAGAAGATTTTGTTAGTTTACATCCACCATTTACTGTTTTAATACTTGCACATGTAGGAAAATAAATCAACCTTGGACTAGAAGAAAATATTTTGACTGAAGAAATACTTCTGCCACCTGTAGATCTCATTGGATATCAATCTATATTCCAGAGAGGTGCACGACTTCTGCGTGTTGCTGGGTTACGGCGCGGACGCCGTCTGTCCCTACCTGGTCCTGGAGACCCTCAGCGCCCTCCGGCGGCAGAACCCGCAGGAGGTGACGGTGGACGACGAGGAGATCTTTGTCAACTACATGGCGGCCATTTCAAGGGGAATCAGCAAGGTCATGGCCAAGATGGGCATCAGTACGCTGCACAGCTACAAGGTCAGCCACCCTCCCGCGGCCATCTTGCTCTAGGACTCACTCCCATATCCTATGTATTCATGTATGTTATATGGTCGCAATATTCTCTGAATTCAACTCCGCCATGGGAAGCGGGTGGGTGCTAATGGGGGAGGGGTAACTGTTATGCCCCTGAAACGTGAATCATCGTTTACATATAACAATAATTAAATGATGACTATGCTGCGATAAATATTGCATATAATAATTGTCGTCACCCGGTTAAAGTTCTCAGTCAGATGCTGTATGCTGTGGACGTGGAGACTGTCGACTGAAGCGATTTTCTCGCCAGTAACAGTATATATATAGTTCCATGTTAACGGTCCCGTACCTCTGCCACCCCCCCCCCCTCCCCCTCCTCTTGCAGGGCGCCCAGATCTTCGAGGTGGTCGGTCTGCATGAGGACGTAGTCAGCAAGTGTTTCGTGGGCACGGCGTCCCGACTGGGCGGCGTCTCCTTCGACGTCCTTGCCATGGAGGTCAGCACCACGCGCCGCTGTGTAACCATGGCAACGCCATCCGTCTTCGGACACCAAATCCTAACCGTCGTTCAATGTTTGTCACTTGCGTGTCAGGGGCAGCCACTAAGTCTAAGGCGAAGTCTCCCGTGTTTTAATGCGCTGCAATCCCCATCGGTTTCGTGTAGCTTGTAAGGGAGATGATAATTATAAAGATAATGATAACGAAGCATGTAAGAATCGGATGTAAACTTATTAAAACGTTATAATTGTATATTAAGTATTTGATTTGCATTTCATCACCCCCAAATACATCTTCACGGCACACTTTTTATAATTGTTGCTTAAGTTAAGCTTAAAAAGGTTCCAAATCTTTAATGCCATTGTCGAATTTGCTGCTGTTTGAAGTCGTTGTCGGGTCTTTGCAGTCTCTAAACCGCCACAACTACGCGTACAGCTCACGTGCATGTGACAACCGGATGGTGATGTCGCCAGGCTTCTACCACTGGAGAGACGGCGGCGAAAAACACATGAACGACCCCATGACCATCGCCAACATGCAGGTCAGTCTCTAACGCATAACCATCGCCAACATACTGGTCAGTCTCTAACGCATAACCATCGCCAACATACTGGTCAGTCTCTAACGCATGACCATCGCCAACATGCAGGTCAGTCTCTAACGCACAACCATCGCCAACATACTGGTCAGTCTCTAACGCATAACCATCGCCAACATGCAGGTCAGTCTCTAACGCATAACCATCGCCAACATGCAGGTCAGTCTCTAACGCACAACCATCGCCAACATACTGGTCAGTCTCTAACGCACAACCATCGCCAACATACTGGTCAGTCTCTAACGCATAACCATCGCCAACATGCAGGTCAGTCTCTAACGCATAACCATCGCCAACATGCAGGTCAGTCTCTAACGCATAACCATCGCCAACATACTGGTCAGTCTCTAACGCACAACCATCGCCAACATACTGGTCAGTCTCTAACGCATAACCATCGCCAACATGCAGGTCAGTCTCTAACGCACAACCATCGCCAACATACTGGTCAGTCTCTAACGCACAACCATCGCCAACATGCAGGTCAGTCTCTAACGCAAAACCATCGCCAACATGCAGGTCAGTCTCTAACGCAAAACCATCGCCAACATGCAGGTCAGTCTCTAACGCGTGACCATCACCAACATACTGGTCAGTCTCTAACGCGTGACCATCACCAACATACTGGTCAGTCTCTAACGCGTGACCATCGCCAACATGCAGGTCAGTCTCTAACGCATAACCATCGCCAACATGCAGGTCAGTCTCTAACGCATAACCATCGCCAACATGCAGGTCAGTCTCTAACGCGTGACCATCGCCAACATACTGGTCAGTCTCTAACGCGTGACCATCACCAACATACTGGTCAGTCTCTAACGCGTGACCATCGCCAACATGCAGGTCAGTCTCTAACGCATAACCATCGCCAACATGCAGGTCAGTCTCTAACGCATAACCATCGCCAACATGCAGGTCAGTCTCTAACGCAAAACCATCGCCAACATGCAGGTCAGTCTCTAACGCACAACCATCGCCAACATGCAGGTCAGTCTCTAACGCATAACCATCGCCAACATGCAGGTCAGTCTCTAACGCAAAACCATCGCCAACCTACTGGTCAGTCTCTAACGCATAACCATCGCCAACATACTGGTCAGTCTCTAACGCATAACCATCGCCAACATGCAGGTCAGTCTCTAACGCAAAACCATCGCCAACATGCAGGTCAGTCTCTAACGCAAAACCATCGCCAACAGGCAGGTCAGTCTCTAACGCACAACCATCGCCAACCTACTGGTCAGTCTCTAACGCATAACCATCGCCAACATACTGGTCAGTCTCTAACGCATAACCATCGCCAACATGCAGGTCAGTCTCTAACGCAAAACCATCGCCAACATGCAGGTCAGTCTCTAACGCGCAACCATCGCCAACATACTGGTCAGTCTCTAACGCATAACCATCGCCAACATACTGGTCAGTCTCTAACGCATAACCATCGCCAACATACTGGTCAGTCTCTAACGCATAACCATCGCCAACATACTGGTCAGTCTCTAACGCATAACCATCGCCAACATGCAGGTCAGTCTCTAACGCACAACCATCGCCAACATGCAGGTCAGTCTCTAACGCAAAACCATCGCCAACATGCAGGTCAGTCTCTAACGCAAAACCATCGCCAACCTACTGGTCAGTCTCTAACGCATAACCATCGCCAACATACTGGTCAGTCTCTAACGCATAACCATCGCCAACATGCAGGTCAGTCTCTAACGCAAAACCATCGCCAACATGCAGGTCAGTCTCTAACGCGCAACCATCGCCAACATACTGGTCAGTCTCTAACGCATAACCATCGCCAACATACTGGTCAGTCTCTAACGCATAACCATCGCCAACATACTGGTCAGTCTCTAACGCATAACCATCGCCAACATGCAGGTCAGTCTCTAACGCAAAACCATCGCCAACATGCAGGTCAGTCTCTAACGCATAACCATCGCCAACATGCAGGTCAGTCTCTAACGCATAACCATCGCCAACATGCAGGTCAGTCTCTAACGCATAACCATCGCCAACATGCAGGTCAGTCTCTAACGCACAACCATCGCCAACATACTGTTCAGTCTCTAACGCATAACCATCGCCAACATACTGGTCAGTCTCTAACGCATAACCATCGCCAACATGCAGGTCACTCTCTAACGCAAAACCATCGCCAACATGCAGGTCAGTCTCTAACGCATATCCATCGCCAACATGCAGGTCAGTCTCTAACGCACAACCATCGCCAACATACTGGTCAGTCTCTAACGCATGACCATCGCCAACATACTGGTCAGTCTCTAACGCACAACCATCGCCAACATACTGGTCAGTCTCTAACGCAAAACCATCGCCAACATGCAGGTCAGTCTCTAACGCATATCCATCGCCAACATGCAGGTCAGTCTCTAACGCACAACCATCGCCAACATACTGGTCAGTCTCTAACGCATGACCATCGCCAACATACTGGTCAGTCTCTAACGCACAACCATCGCCAACATACTGGTCAGTCTCTAACGCATAACCATCGCCAACATACTGGTCAGTCTCTAACGCATAACCATCGCCAACATGCAGGTCAGTCTCTAACGCACAACCATCGCCAACATACTGGTCAGTATCTAACGCATAACCATCGCCAACATACTGGTCAGTCTCTAACGCAAAACCATCGCCAACATACTGGTCAGTCTCTAACGCATAACCATCGCCAACATCCAGGTCAGTCTCTAACGCATAACCATCGCCAACATACTGGTCAGTCTCTAACGCATGACCATCGCCAACATACTGGTCAGTCTCTAACGCATAACCATCGCCAACATCCAGGTCAGTCTCTAACGCATAACCATCGCCAACATACTGGTCAGTCTCTAACGCATGACCATCGCCAACATACTGGTCAGTCTCTAACGCACAACCATCGCCAACATGCAGGTCAGTCTCTAACGCATAACCATCGCCAACATGCAGGTCAGTCTCTAACGCATGACCATCGCCAACATACTGGTCAGTCTCTAACGCATAACCATCGCCAACATACTGGTCAGTCTCTAACGCGAAACCATCGCCAACATACTGGTCAGTCTCTAACGCATAACCATTGCCAACATGCAGGTCAGTCTCTAACGCATAACCATCGCCAACATACTGGTCAGTCTCTAACGCATGACCATCGCCAACATGCAGGTCAGTCTCTAACGCATAACCATCGCCAACATACTGGTCAGTCTCTAACGCACAACCATCGCCAACATGCAGGTCAGTCTCTAACGCATAACCATCGCCAACATGCAGGTCAGTCTCTAACGCATGACCATCGCCAACATACTGGTCAGTCTCTAACGCAAAACCATCGCCAACATGCAGGTCAGTCTCTAACGCAGGACCATCGCCAACATGCAGGTCAGTCTCTAACGCATAACCATCGCCAACATACTGGTCAGTCTCTAACGCACAACCATCGCCAACATGCAGGTCAGTCTCTAACGCATAACCATCGCCAACATACTGGTCAGTCTCTAACGCACAACCATCGCCAACATGCAGGTCAGTCTCTAACGCATAACCATCGCCAACATGCAGGTCAGTCTCTAACGCATAACCATCGCCAACATACTGGTCAGTCTCTAACGCACAACCATCGCCAACATGCAGGTCAGTCTCTAACGCACAACCATCGCCAACATGCAGGTCAGTCTCTAACGCATAACCATCGCCAACATGCAGGTCAGTCTCTAACGCATAACCATCGCCAACATACTGGTCAGTCTCTAACGCACAACCATCGCCAACATGCAGGTCAGTCTCTAACGCATAACCATCGCCAACATGCAGGTCAGTCTCTAACGCATAACCATCGCCAACATACTGGTCAGTCTCTAACGCACAACCATCGCCAACATGCAGGTCAGTCTCTAACGCATAACCATCGCCAACATACTGGTCAGTCTCTAACGCATGACCATCGCCAACATACTGGTCAGTCTCTAACGCACAACCATCGCCAACATACTGTTCAGTCTCTAACGCATAACCATCGCCAACATACTGGTCAGTCTCTAACGCACAACCATCGCCAACATACTGGTCAGTCTCTAACGCATAACCATCGCCAACATGCAGGTCAGTCTCTAACGCATAACCATCGCCAACATACTGGTCAGTCTCTAACGCACAACCATCGCCAACATGCAGGTCAGTCTCTAACGCATAACCATCGCCAACATACTGGTCAGTCTCTAACGCATGACCATCGCCAACATACTGGTCAGTCTCTAACGCAAAACCATCGCCAACATGCAGGTCAGTCTCTAACGCATAACCATCGCCAACATACTGGTCAGTCTCTAACGCATGACCATCGCCAACATACTGGTCAATCTCTAACGCATAACCATCGCCAACATACTGGTCAGTCTCTAACGCATGACCATCGCCAACATACTGGTCAGTCTCTAACGCACAACCATCGCCAACATGCAGGTCAGTCTCTAACGCATAACTATCGCCAACATACTGGTCAGTCTCTAACGCATGACCATCGCCAACATACTGGTCAGTCTCTAACGCATGACCATCGCCAACATGCAGGTCAGTCTCTAACGCATAACCATCGCCAACATACTGGTCAGTCTCTAACGCATGACCATCGCCAACATACTGGTCAGTCTCTAACGCACAACAATCGCCAACATGCAGGTCAGTCTCTAACGCATAACCATCGCCAACATACTGGTCAGTCTCTAACGCATGACCATCGCCAACATACTGGTCAGTCTCTAACGCATGACCATCGCCAATATGCAGGTCAGTCTCTAACGCATAACCATCGCCAACATACTGGTCAGTCTCTAACGCACAACCATCGCCAACATGCAGGTCAGTCTCTAACGCATAACCATCGCCAACATACTGGTCAGTCTCTAACGCATGACCATCGCCAACATACTGGTCAGTCTCTAACGCATGACCATCGCCAACATGCAGGTCAGTCTCTAACGCATAACCATCGCCAACATACTGGTCAGTCTCTAACGCACAACCATCGCCAACATGCAGGTCAGTCTCTAACGCATAACCATCGCCAACATACTGGTCAGTCTCTAACGCATGACCATCGCCAACATACTGGTCAGTCTCTAACGCAAAACCATCGCCAACATGCAGGTCAGTCTCTAACGCATAACCATCGCCAACATGCAGGTCAGTCTCTAACGCACAACCATCGCCAACATACTGGTCAGTCTCTAACGCACAACCATCGCCAACATACTGGTCAGTCTCTAACGCATAACCATCGCCAACATACTGGTCAGTCTCTAACGCAAAACCATCGCCAACATACTGGTCAGTCTCTAACGCATAACCATCGCCAACATCCAGGTCAGTCTCTCTAAACCATCTCCAAGCCATTCTTTCACTAATATAACCCTCTCGCTCTATCAGGATCAAGCCATTCTCTCACAAATCTCACCCTCTCGCTCTATCAGGATCAAGCTATTCCCTCACTAATCTCACCTTCTCGCTCTATCAGGATCAAGCTATTCCCTCACTAATCTCACCCTCTCGCTCTCTCAGGATCAAGCCATTTCACTAATATAACCCTCTCGCTCTATCAGGATCAAGCCATTCTCACACAAATCTCACCCTCTCGCTCTATCAGGATCAAACCATTCTCTCACTAATCTCACCCTCTCGCTCTATCAGGATCAAGCTATTCCCTCACATCTCACCTTCTCGCTCTATCAGGATCAAGCCATTCCCTCACTAATCTCACCCTCTCGCTTTATCAGGATCAAGCCATTCCCTCACTAATCTCACCCTCTCGCTCTATCAGGATCAAGCCATTCCCTCACTAATCTCACCCTCTCGCTCTATCAGGATCAAGCTATTCCCTCACTAATCTCACCTTCTCGCTCTATCAGGATCAAGCCATTCCCTCACTAATCTCACCCTCTCGCTCTCTCAGGATCAAGCCATTCTCTCACTAATCTCACCCTCTCGCTCTATCAGGATCAAGCTATTCCCTCACTAATCTCACCCTCTCGCTCTATCAGGATCAAGCCATTCTCTCACTAATCTCACCCTCTCGCTCTCTCAGGATCAAGCCATTCCCTCACTAATCTCACCCTCTCGCTCTCTCAGGATCAAGCCATTCTCTCACTAATCTCACCCTCTCGCTCTATCAGGATCAAGCCATTCCCTCACTAATCTCACCCTCTCGCTCTATCAGGATCAAGCCATTCCCTCACTAATCTCACCTTCTCGCTCTATCAGGATCAAGCCATTCTCTCACTAATCTCACCCTCTCGCTCTATCAGGATCAAGCCATTCTCTCACTAATCTCACCCTCTCGCTCTATCAGGATCAAGCCATTCTCTCACTAATCTCACCCTCTCGCTCTATCAGGATCAAGCCATTCCCTCACTAATCTCACCCTCTCGCTCTATCAGGATCAAGCTATTCCCTCACTAATCTCACCCTCTCGCTCTATCAGGATCAAGCCATTCTCTCACTAATCTCACCCTCTCGCTCTCTCAGGATCAAGCCATTCCCTCACTAATCTCACCCTCTCGCTCTCTCAGGATCAAGCCATTCTCTCACTAATCTCACCCTCTCGCTCTATCAGGATCAAGCCATTCCCTCACTAATCTCACCCTCTCGCTCTATCAGGATCAAGCCATTCCCTCACTAATCTCACCCTCTCGCTCTATCAGGATCAAGCCATTCTCTCACTAATCTCACCCTCTCGCTCTATCAGGATCAAGCCATTCCCTCACTAATTTCACCTTCTCGCTCTATCAGGATCAAGCCATTCCCTCACTAATCTCTCCCTCTCCCTCTATCAGGATCAAACCATTCCCTCACTAATCTCACCTTCTCGCTCTATCAGGATCAAGCCATGCTCTCACTAATCTTACCCTCCCTCTCTATCAGGACGCTGCCCGCAACAACAACAAGAACTCGTACGAGAAGTTCGTGGAGTCGGCCACGGAGAGCGCGCGGAACTGCACCCTGCGGGGTCAGCTGGGGCTGGTGTACGCCGACGAGCCGCTGGCCTTGGCAGAGGTCGAGTCCGCCGCCAGCATCGTCCGTCGATTCGTCACAGGTGAGACCCCCCCCCACCCCCACTAGGTTCCCACCATACGTGCATGTGCACAGAAAGCGTCTTTTTTATGATCATATAATGTATGTATTTCGCGTTTGAAATTTCGGAATATTCTTGTTTGATGTTGGTATGACTTAAATTAATTAAATGGAAATGGCCAGGGAATGGGCACCATCTTGGGACGGCTATACCGTACGTAGCAGACCTCTTAAACAAGGTGCGATGTTTCGTTCGTGCTTTAATTTTTTTGTTAAACGGAGTTAATATGTTCCTAGCGGTAGTTTCACGTACGGTCACGCGATAGTAGAGCAAAGGGCAGATGGTTATTTAAGCATTATTGGTGATATGTATTAAGGGTGAATTGGATATCAAATTATGTGCATTCTTACAATAACACAAATTTTGACTACAAGGCTGCACTGCATACCATAAATATCCTGACTCGCCATGCCCACCCTGTGCCCCTGTTAATTCTGACGTATACTGACCCCGTGTGACCCCTCCAATGGCTGTGTCCCAGGCGCCATGAGCTTCGGGAGCATCTCGTGGGAGGCACACACCACGCTGGCCATCGCCATGAACGCGCTGGGGGCCAAGAGCAATACGGGGGAGGGGGGCGAGGTGGCCGAGCGCTACCTCAACCCGGACCCCAACCGCAACGCACGCTCAGCCATCAAACAGGTCATTCCGTAGAATAATGTTCTTGTTTGATATGTTCCGAACAATGTTAATTTAATCAGTTTATACGCAGCAAACGTACAGCCAAAGAGGCATTTCTTTCTTCAATTACTCTTCACTATCTCACCAAACAGGTACTTTCAATAAGTATGGTTTGAATGATCGTTATCCAAGCAAAGGTAAATAATTGTACCAATCGTTAAAAACAAACAAAAAAGCCTGTGTGAATGAAATACACTTTGGACTACAAATATGTAATGTGCTTAACTTCCGCTAGGTGGCGTCCGGTCGTTTTGGGGTGACCAGCTCTTACTTGGCTCACGCCGACGAACTGCAGATCAAGATGGCTCAGGGAGCGAAGCCGGGAGAGGGTGGAGAGCTCCCTGGCTACAAGGTACCCTGACCAGATCATTCATCTCCCAACATCAGCAAAACTAAACCGTTTATGTTCCAGTCATACCGACGGTATTTATAAGCCAAGGTATAACTCGGGATGAACTACAAAATATCAGCTGGATAAATGTCGAAACTAGAAAATAAACGTCACTTAACAACATTATTTATATAATATTTCAATATAAGTAATGTCTATCAATGATTAATTGCAATTGACTCATTACAAGAAGCCTATACTTTTGTCTGTGTTGGTTGCCATGGGTTGTGTAGGTGACGAAGGAGATCGCGCGGACCCGCCACTCCATCCCGGGGGTGGGTCTCATCAGCCCCCCTCCCCACCACGACATCTACTCCATCGAGGACCTGGCGGAGGTAACCAGCTCCCCCCCCCCCCGTACACATGCTACATAAACCAGATATATCCTCTATACAGCCTCGACTCGTTAATTTCGTACATGTATCTTGCTGGTACTCTTAAGATCTTATAGTGCAGTGTAATTGACAATAGCATGGCGTTTTACCTTTTTTTACTACCGGTTTATACAAGTGACGCGGTAAAGTCGCATGTACTACCCGTAACCCTCCAAAATTAGACTTCAAGTTAATGTTCCGTTAAATAGTGGTGAGACATTTTATGCCTTAATAGGTTGCACTTATGGCACGAAAATGTCACAATCTGTCAATAACTCCGGGGGTATAGAAACTGAGTAGCATTTTCTGTTTGAATGTAAGTATATGCGGATTTGCGAAAAAACAGTTTATATTGAAACAGATTTTGAACAGTAATTGCGAGGAGGGACATTGTTAAACTACTAAATCTGTATAATTGTTCCCTGAGATATTAGAAATTATTTATTTTTTTGGCTGAGCAAAAGAGATGTAAAATTGTATTAGATATTTAAGAGACCCACCGTACTGTGGTAAAATATACTTATCACAGTAACTGATATGAGCCGGAGGCCCTAAATCAATGTTTATTAAACAAACTAAACATAGTTCTGTATTTATGAACCGTCGTAAGGAATAAAGATATGTATATACATATATAAGTTTGTTTTGGACCCTTAGTTGATCTACGACTTGAAGTGCTCCAACCCTATCGCCAGGATCAGCGTGAAGCTCGTGTCGGAGGTCGGCGTGGGCATCGTGGCGGCCGGCGTCGCCAAGGTCAGTAAGGTCACGAACCATATATAGCGGGTTCCCAATGAACGGAAACCCATCACTTTCATGTCAAGAGCATTTTATCTACAATTTGGTTGGCTGTATATTCAGGACGTTTTAATTAACCAATTCGGGTCATTTCGCGTCTATTTTCTTGGAAGTTTTACGTCAACATGTAATGTCAACATAAAGTATTACGTGACGGTATTAAAGCAGACCGTTTTAACGGCTGTAGGGCAAGGCGGAGCACATCACTATTTCCGGTCACGACGGCGGCACCGGCGCCAGCAGCTGGACCGGGATCAAACACGCGGGGTTGCCATGGGAACTGGGTGTGGCTGAGACTCACCAGACGCTGGTGATGAATGACTTGCGATCCAGGGTGACGCTCCAGGCGGACGGACAGATAAGGACGGGTCAGTAAGCCCAACTGGATTCAGGATTATGTGTTTTTTAAAGTTTTATTTTGCTACAGGATACATTAATGCATTTCAATATGAATAATGGTGTTTTTCATTAGATTTCTTTTAACGAATGTAAACCTGGTTATATATGTAATGGTGTATAATGATGGCTTCCTTAGAGTATGAAGATGATGCAGTCTTGTGTCCCGTAAAAGAGACTAAAATAGTTTTATAAAATAAGTCTTTATAAACTTTAAACGGCACAATAAGTACAACAACAGCTGTTACATTCGCAGGTGCAACTTGGACAAGATAAGACATTGCTTGAGGACAAGATTTGCGTATCCAGTGTGATAATGACTATTGTATACCCCACCCCCCTCTCCCCCCAGGCCTGGATGTGATGGTGGCCGCCCTGCTGGGGGCCGACGAATTCGGGTTTTCCACGGCGCCTCTCATCGCCATGGGCTGCACCATGATGAGGAAGTGTCACCTCAACACCTGCCCGGTCGGCATAGCAACGCAGGTCAGAGGTCACGGTGCAAAGAGATAGCGAGGACTGATGTCGGTGCATCTTCATTAACGACTTGCGTTCCGCGCTTCTATCAATGAATTTAGGCCATTACTTCTATCATAACGTAAAGTGTTACTGTATACAAATGATATTTACTATCCGTACCTAATGTCTTTAGGAAAAAACAATTCCCCTAAACAAAGGCTCAATACAATTGTTTTTTGTTGTTTTCTTTTCTGCGAAAACCTGCTCTGACATCTGAGAAGCAATGCCAACTTGTTTTGTGACGTAACAGTGGCGCCTCACCATGCGTCACTCGGGGTCACTCCTCTGACGTCATCCTTCTGATTGCCTCCCCCAGGACCCGGTTCTGCGTAAGAAGTTCAAAGGTGAACCCGAGCACGTGGTCAACTACCTGCTGCTGCTGGGCGAGGAGGTGCGTCAGTACATGGCCAAGATGAGGTTCCGGACCTTCCAGGAGATGGTCGGACGCTCCGACAAGCTCCAGTTCGCCCCAAACCCCGGCAACGCTAAAGCGAGTCTCCTCAACTTCGAATCCGTCCTGAAGAACGCCCTGGTTCTGAGACCCGGAATCAACATCCGAGCAGGCAGCGTGGCGCAGGACTTCAGCCTGGGCAAGAGACTGGTAGGCTGGGGGACCGCGGAATCCTGGAGGTGTTATGGGCACTATTCATTATCGCCGATAGACCACGTGGTAATGGAGGGTTAGGATTACTACATATTATCGCCGATAGACCACGTGGTGATGGAGGGTTAGGATTACTATTTATTATCGACGATAGGACCACGTGGTGATGAAGGGTTAGGATTACTACTTATTATCGCCAATAGGACGACGTGGTAGTGGAGGGTTAGGATAGCTACTATATCGCCGATAGGACCACGTGGTCGTGGAAGGTTAGAATAACTACTTATGATTATTATAATTATCATTGTTAACTCCAAAGTCTCGATGTGGCCACGATACTTTGGAGGGAGTATGCTAACTGCTTAATATCGCCGATAGGACCACGTGGTGATAGAGAAAGCACGTGATGTGTTGGACGGCAAGTCAGACCACGTGATGATGGAGATGCCCATCACCAATGAGGATCGTACATTCGGTACCACTCTCAGCTACCACATCTCGATGTAAGTACGGGGGACGCCGAGTTTTACTCTCAATTTTAAATACAAGGGTGTACTACTTTATTATATATTTTATTTACCTCTCTCATATAAACTATCCCGAGACGTTAATGCTTGGGGTCCACAGCCGATGCACTGGTAGAAGTGTCCGCTATAGTGCGCCACGAGTATAAACTCTGGCTGCCTCTGCTGCCTCTTTCTGGCCACAGGAAGTACGCGGAGGAGGGACTTCCGGACCGCAGTATCCAGGTGCGCCTGACGGGGTCAGGAGGTCAGAGCTTCTGCGCCTTCCTGGCGCGTGGAGTCCACGTGGAGCTCGAGGGAGACGCCAACGACTATGTCTGTAAGGTGAGGAGCCACATGCGTCAGGCTGGAGCCACGTGCGTCAGGCTGGGGCCACGTGCGTCAGGCTAGAACCACGGGCGTCAGGCTGGGGCCACGTGCCTCGGGCTAGAGCCACTTGCGTCAGGCTGGGGCCACGTGCCTCGGGCTAGAGCCACGGGCGTTAGGCTAGAGCCACGCGCGTCAGGCGGGGGCTACGTGTGTCAGGCCAGAGCCACGTGCGTCAGGCTGGGGCCACGTGCGTCAGGCTGGAACCACGTGCGTCAGGCTGGGGCCACGTGCGTCAGGCCAGAGCCACGTGCGTCAGGCTGGAACCACGTGCGTCAGGCTGGAACCACGTGCGTCAGGCTGGGGCCACGTGCGTCAGGCTGGAACCACGTGCGTCAGGCTGGAACCACGTGCGTCAGGCTGGGGCCAAGTGTGTTTGATCAGGTCGGTATTTGTCTAGCGTTTTTGTTAACAATAATAATTAAAAAACACTACGCAATAAGTGACGTATATAGAAGGTATTAATGACCGACACGTGCCTGTTCCTATAGCAACACGCAGACTGTGCTCGGCATGTGGCCGACTGTCCCTTTAAGCAGGCTGTCTCTGATCGCCGCAGGGTCTGTCTGGCGGTGAGGTTGTCATCTACCCGCCCAAGACGATGCCAGAGTCCTTCAAGTCCGAAAGCAACATCTTGGTGGGCAACGTGGTGCTGTACGGAGCCACCTCGGGCCGAGCCTACTTCAGGGGTCAGGCTGCCGAGAGGTTCTGTGTCCGCAACTCTGGAGCCATCGCCGTGTGTGAGGTAAGGAGGGTGGGTGAGAGGGAAGGAGGGAAGGGGGGGTGAGGGGGAAGAAGGGAGGGGGGAAGGCGTGAGGGGGAAGGAGGGAAGAGGTGAGGGGGGAGGGAAAAGGGGGGTGAGGAGTATGGGGGAAGGGGGAGAGGAGGGGGAAGGAGGGGGGTGGGGGAGTGAGGGGTGCTGTACGGAGCCACCTCGGGCCGAGCCTACTTCAGGGGTCAGGCTGCTGAGAGGTTCTGTGTCCGCAACTCTGGAGCCATCGCCGTGTGTGAGGTAAGGAGGGTGGGTGGATGGGGTCGGAGTGTAAAGGTTGCTGTATATGATATTTGCTGATGTAGTACAGCAGAAAGGAATGTGTCTGTCTTGGCTTTTGTGTAACAGGCTTGTCGGGGCCTCATGTGTCCGTTGACCATACGTGTAGGTTCTCTCTAGTGTTGTGGGCGATCGGTGGGTGGTGTTATACCCAGAAGGCAGTTTGCAAACATATCATGGCATGTCAAGTCCAGTGCATTGACTTCAATCGCCAGTACTAATAAACGGTAATTTGTGTGAGACGTCGAAGGGAAACTCTCTTTTATGTCGTCACATTCTGGAGAGACGCATAAGGTATATGGACACATACGCCCTCGACATACGTGTTTGACCCCGTATGTGCTGATTGTTAACTGTAATATACTCTGTAAATGTTGTATATAATTCGGAGTGGGTGTTTCAGGGCTGTGGGGACCACGGCTGTGAGTACATGACCGGCGGCCGCGCCATCATCCTCGGTCTCACGGGCAGGAACTTCGCGGCCGGCATGTCGGGCGGACTGGCCTATATACTGGACAGGTGAGTCCCCATTCTGACCTATATACTGGACAGGTGAGTCCCCATTCTGACCTATATACTGGTACGGTGAGTCTCCATGCTGACCTATATACTGGACAGGTGAGTCCCCATCGTGGCCTATATACTGGTCAGGTGAGCCCCACCCTTTGTCATCTCAGGCGGACTGGCCTATATACTGGACAGATGAGGCCCCATACTGACCTATATACTGGACAGGTGAGCCCCATCGTGGCCTATATACTGGACAGGTGAGTCCCCATCGTGACCTATATACTGGACAGGTGAGCCCCACCCTTTGCCATCTCAGGCGGACTGGCCTATATACTGGACAGATGAGGCCCCATACTGACCTATATACTGGACAGGTGAGCCCCATCGTGGCCTATATACTGGACAGGTGAGTCCCCATCGTGACCTATATACTGGACAGGTGAGCCCCACCATTTGCCATCTCAGGCGGACTGGCCTATATACTGGACAGGTGAGCCCCATCCTTTGTCATCTCAGGCGGACTGGCCTATATACTGGACCGAGTTGCAATGTATGTTATGCCTCGACACGCAGTATTACTAGGTATCGCGGCGATGGGAAGGGACAAGCTAGAGAGGAGCCATGTCTCCGGGAGTAAACCCCGCACTCTTTGCGAATAAAGACATCTGTATCCTGCACTAACCGCGTGTTAATGGCCACCAGCGCCACCCCTTGCCGTGAGAGTTATAAGTGTGTCTCCATCGCTGTTTGTCTTGTGTGTGTGTGTCTGCAGAGAGAAGACCTTTGAGATTAAGTGCAACAAGGAATCGGTGTCTCTGAATCCCGTGGAGTCCGCCGAGGATCTGGATTGGCTGAAGCTGACTCTGGAGGACTTCGCCACCACCACGGGGTCCGAAGTGGCCTCCCGCGTCCTCAACGACTGGCCCAACGCCGCCAAGGACTTCGTCAAGGTCAGATTGGGGCGGGCATATTCTCGTGATGGTCAAACTTAGGTGCAGTGGTAGATAATAGTGACATATCTATAAATTATATGGCTGTATTTTGATTTTATTATTGCCTGGTATTCTGTTTTATTTTTGGTATATTTCTTTAACGGGTTTTACTGTTTTAAACATATAATTCATCTTTAAAATCTATTGCTTTTGTATATGGAAGATTTACTATATTTATCACCGTATGTGCGAGCCCATTGGCGCTCCGATCTTTACCTCGCCTTGACCTGGTCTTGACTCCGACCTGTCATTGATTTGACCTTGACCTGACTTGATATGACCTTGACCTTCCTTCATCTGACCCTCCCCCAGGTGTTCCCCCACGAATACCGCCGAGCCCTGGAGGAGCTGGCCCTGGAGCAGGCGGAGGCCCTGGCCACGCCCTCCCCCGACACCCCCGAGGCCCCCGACACCCCCACCACCCCGGGGGTGGGCGGCGACTCGCTGGCCGAGGAGGAGGACAAGGAGTATGACGAGGACATGGTCAACCCCGAGGAGATTGACGAGCCAAAGGTGGGTCAGGAGGTCAGGAGGTCAGGAGATCAGACAATGCAGTTCATGCGTGGAGGGGGGAGGGGAGGGCGGTGCGTGGTGGTAAGGTATGAAAGAAAGTGTGGATGAGGAGAGGGGACCCTGCAGAAGGGAGGGGACGGGGAGGGGACGGGAGGACCCATGAAAAGGGGGCCCGGGTAAAGGCCAGGAGGGAGTGGGGGGGCGGGTGGGGGGGGGGGGGGGTAAGGGCCGACCCTCACATAGTGTTTGGCCCCAGTGTACAATTTAGTGTTTCATCGTTAGGCATGGAACTCTGCCAATATGTCGCGTGATGTACTAGGCGTGCACTGATTAACATACAGAGGACCAGCCCCGAGAGCGATCAAGTGAGCGATCAGCATTCCGTACTGAGCGGAAAGCGCTATGATTGCTGGAGCGACAAGGGCAATCGTATTTGAGCCTTGCCCTCTTATTAATACTTGAGATTAACTGATAGAGTATCGAGTTTAAATGCCGTAGACTCACGTTTCGGCCCAGATTTTCCGCGAATTTTCCGCGATCACTCTGAAAATCACTGACGTAAGAAAGCGACACCGGGCAAGTTTGATGATACCAAACTTACGTGTTTACTGCGATGTTATTCTTTCTTAAGACACAACCAATTTATGACTGACTTTATGTTAATCCAGAGGTATTGTATACGTTAATCGCGTATCACATATGTTACTATACATTGGAGTACGGAAAAAGTGTGGTTAACTATGCACTGACATTTATTTCAGTTTTATCTACCTTTCAATGCTGTGCTGATTAATAATGGAGATGTCGTTTCTGTGTTGCAGGGCCTGTGTGTAAGTGAGGCGGTATATTACTGTGCATTACATTGGCTACGTGCAAGGCACCGAGCTTTGTAAGGGCAAATGACTTGCCTTCATCCATTTCAACTTGTCATTGTCACGTCGAACCTTTTATATTCTAATTCCAATGTCTCTTTGAAACATCTGTTAACCCTGCGGCCTTGCGTGTATGTGTGTGTGAGATCCTGCTTAATGGGGGAGAAACAATGCAAAATTTCTCTTCTTGTGTTACATTGACATTAAACCCTTGAACTTGAACTTGCGTAGACCTGGACACAGTATCGTCCTTGCAACTTTAGGATCAACACTATTTTGATAGTGTGTAAACTAACATTTGGGAGATTAGGCAATATACCGCCAAAGATATTAGTACACTAATATCTTTGATACCGCATAAACTGACCCTCTGAAGGTGGCAGCCAATAGTGTTACTTACATCGTGGCGTGTTTATGAAGAGAACTTTAGTGTTGACCCAAGCTGTGTGATACCTACGTCATTGACATCCCTTTATGTGATTAATATTCTCATTTTCCCGGAAATCATGCTTTCTGAACAACGTTTAACTTCAACATTTTCTTGGTTCCCTGCTTCTTGTTGGCAATTAATAGTGCATTTCTGTGTTTTTTTTTTGTGTTTTGGTGTCATATTTACGTCCGCCTTGCAAACACCTACCAAACTACTTGTCTTTCTCGTGACATGCTAACGCAGTTTGAGTATTGCTTCGGGTTAACTTTACTTGCGTCTTTTTATCTTCGTAAGATTGTGTCTTGAATCTAGATATTTGAATGCAACTTTTAACTTGCATAAAAATACTAGATTAGTGAACAGGTAATCGTTGGTGCTTGCGGGCACAATATACAGATACTGGTAACAATATTATTACAGTTTATCCTACCATCACAGCCATAATCACTCTTCAGCTATAGTAGAAGGTGCTGTCGCTTCGTCGCGTATTGCAGTATTGCGGTCATGATACAGACTTCACCAAACCCAGTCTGTATATGTATTTGTCGTATGTTCTTTCCTTCAGGACTTTAAAGGGAAGTCAGGTTATGTATCTTCTGCTATTGTTCACCCGACATCAGACGGCATATAGGAGATACCAATCCTGTCTGCTATAAAACGGAACCTTTGAATTGTGATTAATTGGTTTAAATAGGACGCTTTAACCTCTGTAGGTCATATCGCGACATTGAGAAGGGTTAAGGTTGAGAAGTGCCTCTCTGGGAGCTCGTCACTCCGAAGAATCTGCGTTTAGTTATCTTGTCGTCTGCTGTTTCCCGCCAGAAACCTATCGACATTCCCGAGGCCGACGAAGAGGAGGAGGAGACGCCGAAGGAAGCGCCTGCGCCAAGGGCACCGGTGCCAATCGACTTGAAGGTGAACGGTCCTGTTGAGCCCAAGGTGAAGGACATCGAGGACCTGTTGTCGCCCTCCGCCAAGGAGCCGCTCGACAAGAAAAAGTAAGCGTTTTGTTTCTAGTGTGTGCATAGAGATTCGTCTGGGGCGGTTTATATGTCAAAGGGCGTCACAGGTGGTTGAACGTGAGAGAAAATTGGAGTATAGCAATTTACATCGAAAGCAAAAATGAAAAAGCTGCAGTTTCAGCCACGGAATAACAGTGCTTCAGCTTTCATCTTATTCAGTCGTATTGATTCCTGTGATCGGCCATGCATTATGCGAGCAAACTTAGAAGTGATTTAGTAAACTGGCGTGTAGGAATGTACGACCTTTAATCTGTCAGGAGAACGCATCGAGCGGTGAACACGTAGTATATAACATCTAAATCTGTCCCCGGGGTTGTGTGATGGCGAGGCCACGTAGTATATAACATCTAAATCTGTCCCCGGGGTTGTGTGATATCGAGGCCACGTAGTATATAACATCTAAATCTGTCCCCGGTGTTGTGTGATGGCGAGGCCACGTAGTATATAACATCTAAATCTGTCCCCGGGGTTGTGTGATGGCGAGGCCACGTAGTATATAACATCTAAATCTGTCCCCGGGGTTGTGTGATGGCGAGGCCACGTAGTATATAACATCTAAATCTGTCCCCGGGGTTGTGTGATGGCGAGGCCACGTAGTATATAACATCTAAATCTGTCCCCGGGGTTGTGTGATGGCGAGGCCACGTAGTATATCACATCTAAATCTGTCCCCGGGGTTGTGTGATGGCGAGGCCACGTAGTATATAACATCTAAATCTGTCCCCGGGGTTGTGTGATGGCGAGGCCACGTAGTATATAACATCTAAATCTGTCCCCGGTGTTGTGTGATGGCGAGGCCACGTAGTATATAACATCTAAATCTGTCCCCGGGGTTGTGTGATGGCGAGGCCGCGTAGTATATAACATCTAAATCTGTCACCGGGGTTGTGTGATGGCGAGGCCACGTAGTATATAACATCTAAATCTGTCCCCGGGGTTGTGTGATGGCGAGGCCACGTAGTATATAACATCTAAATCTGTCCCCGGGGTTGTGTGATGGCGAGGCCACGTAGTATGTAACATCTAAATCTGTCCCCGGGGTTGTGTGATGGCGAGGCCACGTAGTATATAACATCTAAATCTGTCCCCGGGGTTGTGTGATGGCGAGGCCACGTAGTATATAACATCTAAATCTGTCCCCGGGGTTGTGTGATGGCGAGGCCACGTAGTATATACCATCTAAATCTGTCCCCGGGGTTGTGTGATGGCGAGGCCACGTAGTATATAACATCTAAATCTGTCCCCGGGGTTGTGTGATGGCGAGGCCACGTAGTATATAACATCTAAATCTGTCCCCGGGGTTGTGTGATGGGGAGGCCACGTAGTATATAACATCTAAATCTGTCCCCGGGGTTGTGTGATGGCGAGGCCACGTAGTATATAACATCTAAGTCTGTCCCCGGTGTTGTGTGATGGCGAGGCCACGTAGTATATAACATCTAAATCTGTCCCCGGGGTTGTGTGATGGCGAGGCCACGTAGTATATAACATCTAAATCTGTCCCCGGGGTTGTGTGATGGCGAGGCCACGTAGTATATAACATCTAAATCTGTCCCCGGGGTTGTGTGATGGCGAGGCCACGTAGTATATAACATCTAAATCTGTCCCCGGGGTTGTGTGATGGCGAGGCCACGTAGTATATAACATCTAAATCTGTCCCCGGGGTTGTGTGATGGCGAGGCCACGTAGTATATAACATCTAAATCTGTCCCCGGGGTTGTGTGATGGCGAGGCCACGTAGTATGTAACATCTAAATCTGTCCCCGGGGTTGTGTGATGGCGAGGCCACGTAGTATATACCATCTAAATCTGTCCCCGGGGTTGTGTGATGGCGAGGCCACGTAGTATATAACATCTAAATCTGTCCCCGGGGTTGTGTGATGGCGAGGCCACGTAGTATATAACATCTAAATCTGTCCCCGGGGTTGTGTGATGGCGAGGCCACGTAGTATATAACATCTAAATCTGTCCCCGGGGTTGTGTGATGGCGAGGCCACGTAGTATATACCATCTAAATCTGTCCCCGGGGTTGTGTGATGGCGAGGCCACGTAGTATATAACATCTAAATCTGTCCCCGGGGTTGTGTGATGGCGAGGCCACGTAGTATATAACATCTAAATCTGTCCCCGGGGTTGTGTGATGACGAGGCCACGTAGTATATAACATCTAAATCTGTCCCCGGGGTTGTGTGATGGCGAGGCCACGTAGTATATAACATCTAAATCTGTCCCCGGGGTTGTGTGATGGCGAGGCCACGTAGTATATCACATCTAAATCTGTCCCCGGTGTTGTGTGATGGCGAGGCCACGTAGTATATAACATCTAAATCTGTCCCCGGGGTTGTGTGATGGCGAGGCCACGTAGTATATAACATCTAAATCTGTCCCCGGGGTTGTGTGATGGCGAGGCCACGTAGTATATAACATCTAAATCTGTCCCCGGGGTTGTGTGATGGCGAGGCCACGTAGTATATAACATCTAAATCTGTCCCCGGGGTTGTGTGATGGCGAGGCCACGTAGTATATAACATCTAAATCTGTCCCCGGGGTTGTGTGATGGCGAGGCCACGTAGTATATAACATCTAAATCTGTCCCCGGGGTTGTGTGATGGCGAGGCCACGTAGTATATAACATCTAAATCTGTCCCCGGGGTTGTGTGATGGCGAGGCCACGTAGTATATAACATCTAAATCTGTCCCCGGGGTTGTGTGATGGCGAGGCCACGTAGTATATAACATCTAAATCTGTCCCCGGGGTTGTGTGATGGCGAGGCCACGTAGTATATAACATCTAAATCTGTCCCCGGTGTTGTGTGATGGCGAGGCCACGTAGTATATAACATCTAAATCTGTCCCCGGGGTTGTGTGATGGCGAGGCCACGTAGTATATAACATCTAAATCTGTCCCCGGTGTTGTGTGATGGCGAGGCCACGTAGTATATAACATACAAATCTGTCCCCGGTGTTGTGTGATGGCGAGGCCACGTAGTATATAACATCTAAATCTGTCCCCGGGGTTGTGTGATGGCGAGGCCACGTAGTATATAACATCTAAATCTGTCCCCGGGGTTGTGTGATGGCGAGGCCACGTAGTATATACCATCTAAATCTGTCCCCGGGGTTGTGTGATGGCGAGGCCACGTAGTATATAACATCTAAATCTGTCCCCGGGGTTGTGTGATGGCGAGGCCACGTAGTATGTAACATCTAAATCTGTCCCCGGGGTTGTGTGATGGCGAGGCCACGTAGTATATAACATCTAAATCTGTCCCCGGGGTTGTGTGATGGCGAGGCCACGTAGTATATAACATCTAAATCTGTCCCCGGGGTTGTGTGATGGCGAGGCCACGTAGTATATAACATCTAAATCTGTCCCCGGGGTTGTGTGATGGCGAGGCCACGTAGTATATACCATCTAAATCTGTCCCCGGGGTTGTGTGATGGCGAGGCCACGTAGTATATACCATCTAAATCTGTCCCCGGGGTTGTGTGATGGCGAGGCCACGTAGTATATAACATACAAATCTGTCCCCGGGGTTGTGTGATGGCGAGGCCACGTAGTATATAACATACAAATCTGTCCCCGGGGTTGTGTGATGGCGAGGCCACGTAGTATATAACATCTAAATCTGTCCCCGGGGTTGTGTGATGGCGAGGCCACGTAGTATATAACATCTAAATCTGTCCCCGGGGTTGTGTGATGGCGAGGCCACGTAGTATATAACATCTAAATCTGTCCCCGGGGTTGTGTGATGGCGAGGCCACGTAGTATATAACATCTAAATCTGTCCCCGGGGTTGTGTGATGGCGAGGCCGCGTAGTATATCACATCTAAATCTGTCCCCGGGGTTGTGTGATGGCGAGGCCACGTAGTATATAACATCTAAATCTGTCCCCGGGGTTGTGTGATGGCGAGGCCGCGTAGTATATCACATCTAAATCTGTCCCCGGGGTTGTGTGATGGCGAGGCCGCGTAGTATATAACATCTAAATCTGTCCCCGGGGTTGTGTGATGGCGAGGCCACGTAGTATATAACATCTAAATCTGTCCCCGGGGTTGTGTGATGGCGAGGCCACGTAGTATATAACATCTAAATCTGTCCCCGGGGTTGTGTGATGGCGAGGCCACGTAGTATATAACATCTAAATCTGTCCCCGGGGTTGTGTGATGGCGAGGCCACGTAGTATATAACATCTAAATCTGTCCCCGGGGTTGTGTGATGGCGAGGCCACGTAGTATGTAACATCTAAATCTGTCCCCGGGGTTGTGTGATGGCGAGGCCACGTAGTATATAACATCTAAATCTGTCCCCGGGGTTGTGTGATGGCGAGGCCACGTGGTATATAACATCTAAATCTGTCCCCGGGGTTGTGTGATGGCGAGGCCACGTAGTATATAACATCTAAATCTGTCCCCGGGGTTGTGTGATGGCGAGGCCACGTAGTATATAACATCTAAATCTGTCCCCGGGGTTGTGTGATGGCGAGGCCACGTAGTATATAACATCTAAATCTGTCCCCGGGGTTGTGTGATGGCGAGGCCACGTAGTATATAACATCTAAATCTGTCCCCGGGGTTGTGTGATGGCGAGGCCACGTAGTATATAACATCTAAATCTGTCCCCGGGGTTGTGTGATGGCGAGGCCACGTAGTATATAACATCTAAATCTGTCCCCGGGGTTGTGTGATGGCGAGGCCACGTAGTATATAACATCTAAATCTGTCCCCGGGGTTGTGTGATGGCGAGGCCACGTAGTATATAACATCTAAATCTGTCCCCGGGGTTGTGTGATGGCGAGGCCACGTAGTATATAACATCTAAATCTGTCCCCGGGGTTGTGTGATGGCGAGGCCACGTAGTATATAACATCTAAATCTGTCCCCGGGGTTGTGTGATGGCGAGGCCACGTAGTATATAACATCTAAATCTGTCCCCGGGGTTGTGTGATGGCGAGGCCACGTAGTATATAACATCTAAATCTGTCCCCGGGGTTGTGTGATGGCGAGGCCACGTAGTATATAACATCTAAATCTGTCCCCGGGGTTGTGTGATGGCGAGGCCACGTAGTATATAACATCTAAATCTGTCCCCGGGGTTGTGTGATGGCGAGGCCGCGTAGTATATAACATACAAATCTGTCCCCGGGGTTGTGTGATGGCGAGGCCACGTAGTATATACCATCTAAATCTGTCCCCGGGGTTGTGTGATGGCGAGGCCACGTAGTATATAACATACAAATCTGTCCCCGTGGTTGTGTGATGACGAGGCCACGTAGTATATACCATCTAAATCTGTCCCCGGGGTTGTGTGATGGCGAGGCCGGGCCTCATATAGTGATGATTACTGTTCTATATAGGTCTGTAGTTATGATTACTGACCTATATATAACACAGGGAGTACTGTAGTGATGATTACTGACCTGTATATAACCCAGGGAGTACCGTAGTGATGATTACTGACCTATATATAACACAGGGAATACTGTAGTGATGATTACTGACCTATATATAACACAGGGAATACTGTAGTGATGATTACTGACCTATATATAACGGAGTATTGTAGTAATGATTACTGACCTATATATAACACAGGGAATACTGTAGTGATGATTACTGACCTATATATAACGGAGTATTGTAGTAATCATTACTGACCTATATATAACACAGGGAATACTGTAGTGATGATTACTGACCTATATATAACGGAGTATTGTAGTAATGATTACTGACCTATATATAACACAGGGAGTACTGTAGTGATGATTACTGACCTATATATAACACAGGGAATACTGTAGTGATGATTACTGACCTATATATAACGGAGTATTGTAGTAATGATTACTGACCTATATATAACACAGGGAATACTGTAGTGATGATTACTGACCTATATATAACGGAGTATTGTAGTAATGATTACTGACCTATATATAACACAGGGAATACTGTAGTGATGATTACTGACCTATATATAACGGAGTATTGTAGTAATTATTACTGACCTATATATAACGGAGTATTGTAGTAATGATTACTGACCTATATATAACACAGGGAATACTGTAGTGATGATTACTGACCTATATATAACCCAGGGAGTATTGTAGTAATGATTACTGACCTATATATAACCCAGGGAGTATTGTAGTAATGATTACTGACCTATATATAACACAGGGAGTACTGTAGTGATGATTACTGACCTATATATAACACAGGGAGTACTGTAGTGATGATTACTGACCTATATATAACACAGTGAGTGCTGTAGTGATGATTACTGACCTATATATAACACAGGGAGTATTGTAGTAATGATTACTGACCTATATATAACACAGGGAGTACTGTAGTGATGATTACTGACCTATATATAACACAGGGAGTACTGTAGTGATGATTACTGACCTATATATCACACGGAGTACTGTAGTGATGATTACTGACCTATATATAACACAGGGAGTACTGTAGTGATGATTACTGACCTATATATAACACAGGGAATACTGTAGTGATGATTACTGACCTATATATCACACGGAGTACTGTAGTGATGATTACTGACCTATATATAACACAGGGAATACTGTTGTGATGATTACTGACCTATATATAACACAGGGAGTACTGTAGTGATGATTACTGACCTATATATAACACAGGGAATACTGTTGTGATGATTACTGACCTATATATAACACAGGGAATACTGTTGTGATGATTACTGACCTATATATAACACAGGGAGTACTGTAGTGATGATTACTGACCTATATATAACATAGGGAATACTGTTGTGATGATTAGTGACCTATATATAACACAGGGAATACTGTAGTGATGATTACTGACCTATATATAACCCAGGGAGTACTGTAGTGATGATTGCTGACCTATATATAACACAGTGAGTACTGTAGTGATGATTGCTGACCTATATATAACACAGGAAGTACTGTAGTGATGATTACTGACCTATATATGACGGAGTATTGTAGTAATGATTACTGACCTATATATAACACAGGGAATACTGTAGTGATGATATACTGACCTATATATAATCCAGGGAGTATTGTAGTAATGATTACTGACCTATATATAACACAGGGAGCACTATAGTGATGGTTGTTGACTTCTCGGCAGGGGCTTCGTGAAGTACCAGCGGGCCACCAACCAGTACCGCCCCAGCGAGGAACGCCTCGAGGACTGGAAGGAAATCTACAACCACAACGGCGTGATGCAGGGTCTGCGCACACAGGCCGCCAGGTAACTCCACCAGCCCCCACCCCCCAACCCCACCCCGTCCCCGTGCTGGGGGGAGGGGTCTGCGCACACAGGCCGCCAGGTATCTCCACCAGCCCCCACCCCCCAACCCCACCCCGTCCCCGTGCTGGGGGGAGGGGTCTGCGCACACAGGCCGCCAGGTAACTCCACCAGCCCCCACCCCCCAACCCCACCCCGTCCCCGTGCTGGGGGGAGGGGTCTGCGCACACAGGCCGCCAGGTAACTCCACCAGCCCCCACCCTCCAACCCCACCCCGTCCCCGTGCTGGGGGGAGGGGTCTGCGCACACAGGCCGCCAGGTAACTCCACCAGCCCCCACCCCCCAACCCCACCCCGTCCCCGTGCTGGGGGGAGGGGTCTGCGCACACAGGCCGCCAGGTAACTCCACCAGCCCCCACCCCCCAACCCCACCCCGTCCCCGTGCTGGGGGGAGGGGTCTGCGCACACAGGCCGCCAGGTAACTCCACCAGCCCCCACCCCCCAACCCCACCCCGTCCCCGTGCTGGGGGGAGGGGTCTGCGCACACAGGCCGCCAGGTAACTCCACCAGCCCCCACCCTCCAACCCCACCCCGTCCCCGTGCTGGGGGGAGGGGTCTGCGCACACAGGCCGCCAGGTAACTCCACCAGCCCCCACCCTCCAACCCCACCCCGTCCCCGTGCTGGGGGGAGGGGTCTGCGCACACAGGCCGCCAGGTAACTCCACCAGCCCCCACCCCCCAACCCCACCCCGTCCCCGTGCTGGGGGGAGGGGTCTGCGCACACAGGCCGCCAGGTAACTCCACCGCCCCCAACCCCCAACCCCACCCCGTCCCCGTGCTGGGGGGAGGGGTCTGCGCACACAGGCCGCCAGGTATCTCCACCAGCCCCCACCCCCCAACACCACCCCGTCCCCGTGCTGGGGGGAGGGGTCTGCGCACACAGGCCGCCAGGTATCTCCACCAGCCCCCACCCCCCAACCCCACCCCGTCCCCGTGCTGGGGGGAGGGGTCTGCGCACACAGGCCGCCAGGTATCTCCACCAGCCCCCACCCCCCAACCCCACCCCGTCCCCGTGCTGGGGGGAGGGGTCTGCGCACACAGGTTGCCAGGTAACTCCACCGCCCCCTCTCCACCGCACCCCCGCCCACCACCGCTGTTTTTATACTATTCGGTGTATAATCCAACATTAACATTACGTTATCTTGAGAATTACCAAGTTTACACATTTACAAATGTAAAGTTTCGAAGTTTACACTATTATTAAAATTGAGTATTTATTTTCCGATCTAAATTCGCAGGCAGGATCAGCCAACATTCGACGTGGTCATTCAAATGTGAATGCGTTATTCATTGACATAAGTAATGCTTGACAAAGGATATCTTAATTAGGAAGTCCTTTGCTTCATGAACTATCTTGCTGGATATTACGCTGTGTGCTGACCTGTCGTTAATTTGGTCAGATGTATGGACTGCGGGGTGCCCTTCTGCCAGTCTGACCACGGCTGTCCCCTTGGCAACATCATCCCCAAGTGGATACGACCTCGTCTTCAAGGTACCCACACCGCAGCCAGCCCCACTCACCGTCTGTCTCGTCCATTGTGGGACGGCGACAATATACTGGAGCAATAAGGCAGTCAGATATATAGGGTTACCCTGTCACCATTCTCATGCAATCGCGTAGGTCAATGGTATGCCTAGAGATGAAATGTGTAGCTGATTTTAGGAGTAGTCATTTCTTCCCTTTTCTCAATTCTACTTAAGAAGTTTGTTGTTACATATATAATGTTGCGTATACAAACGGTAAATGTAGAATTTCGGTACGCTACTTATGAGGTATGTGTGACATTTATATTATATATGAAGCGGTTATGTCTGGACATATTTCAGCAACACTGGAAGGAGGCTTTGCACACACTGCTGCAAACCAACAACTTTCCTGAGTTCACTGGGAGGTGTTGTCCCGCGCCGTGCGAGGTAAAGACGCCGTCCATGTCCCCGGGGGGGGGGGGGGGGGGGAGGGGGGGGGGTCACTGTGAGGTGTTGTGCCTCGCCGTGCGAGGTAAAGACGCCGTCCATGTCCCCAGGGGGGGGGGTCACTGTGAGGTGTTGTCCCTCGCCGTGGGAGGTAAGGACGCCTTCCATGTCCCCGGGGGGAGGGGGAGGTGAGAGAGGGTGGGGTCACTGGGAGGTTATATTCCGCGCCGTGCGAGGTAAGGACGCCTTCCATGTCCCCGGGGGGAGGGGGAGGGGGGTCATTGGGAGGTGTTGTCCCGCATCGTGCGAGGTAAGGACGCCTTCCATGTCCCCGGGGGTAGGGGGGAGGGGAGGGAGGGGGGATCACTGGGAGGTGTTGTCCCGCGCCGTGCGAGGTAAGGGTGCCTTCCATGTCCCCGGGGGGAGGGGGAGGGGGGGTCATTGGGAGGTGTTGTCCCGCATCGTGCGAGGTAAGGACGCCTTCCATGTCCCTTGGGGGGGGGGGGGGTCATTGGGAGGTGTTCTCCCGCATCGTGCGAGGTAAGGACGCCTTCCATGTCCCGGGGGGGGGGGGAGGGGGGGTCATTGGGAGGTGTTGTCCCGCATCGTGCGAGGTAAGGACGCCTTCCATGTCCGCGGGGGTGGGGGGGAGGGGAGGGAGGGGGGTCACTGGGAGGTGTTGTCCCGCGCCGTGCGAGGTAAGGGTGCCTTCCATGTCCCCGGGGGGAGGGGGAGGGGGGGTCATTGGGAGGTGTTGTCCCGCATCGTGCGAGGTAAGGACGCCATCCATGTCCCTTGTGGGGGTGGGTGGGGGGTCATTGGGAGGTGTTCTCCCGCATCGTGCGAGGTAAGGACGCCTTCCGTGTCCCCGGGGGGGGGGGGGGAGGGGGGGTCATTGGGAGGTGTTGTCCCGCATCGTGCGAGGTAAGGACGCCTTCCATGTCCCCGTCTATCTTCATTACCGCTGCATCAACATACTGTTCCAGACTGTCAATTATTCATTGACGTCACTGTTGGTTTTGTCCAATCGTTTGACGAAAAATAGTCGGACAAACAAAGCAGCATGTCACTTTCTCATCAGTTTCGGAGAACTTCTCACTTTTACCTACCATCAGCTATATGTCAATTTCTTACTCACGCGTAGGCGGGGCTTAGCTCGGAGTGTGGAACGGTGTGTTATGAGCTGGAACAAAATAATAACCGTAAAAAATGTGGAACGGTGTATTGCTATGAGCTAGAACAAAATACTAACCGTTAAAAATGTGGAACGGTGTATTGTTATGAGCTAGAACAAAATAGTAACCGTTAAAAATGTGGAATGGTGTATTGTTATGAGCTGGAACAAAATACTAACCATTAAATGTGTGGAACGGTGTATTGTTATGAGCTAGAACAAAATACTAACCATTACAAGTGGATTCTATTTACTCGCTGCATAGTTTGCAGAGTCCATTAAACTCGCTACACAGTTTTCAGAAGCGTTTATATTATATGTTTGATGTGATGTAAGCCACAGTGCAGTAAGACAACTGTTCTCTGGCTGTTATACCTGAGCTACAGCCATGATATATACGGTATTGTGATGCCCCCCCCCCACCCACGCTGCAGGGCGCCTGTGTCCTGGGCATCAACGACCCGCCAGTGACCATCAAGAACATCGAGAACTCCATCATTGACCACGGATTCGCCATGGGGTGGATGGCCCCCGAGCCGCCGGAAGTACGCACCGGGCGCCGCGTGGCCGTGGTGGGCAGTGGACCCTCCGGCCTCGCCGCCGCCGCGCAGCTCAACAAGGTCAGTCACGTCTCCCTCCCCCCCCCCCCCACCCACCACCACCCCCCCTCTCCCACCGGGCCCTGCGTAGCCGCGTGAAGAACCCTTTTGTCTATAACTATGTTACGTAGACGCTACGGAGGAGGGTAGACACATGGAGTTGGCGAAGGAAGGGTGAAAGGGGGGGGGGCGGTCTCGGAGCGGGAGCGTCATCCCGGCCGGACGCGTTGAAGGTCACCATCGCTTGCCACCTAACTCGTAAAGTGTCGCAGCGACCTTGGATATCTATTCTCGAGAATCCTTATTATATTGATTACGTGATGTAGTTTGAAATATAAACGGAGCAAGAGGATTATCATGGCATAATGATCTTTGAACAAGCTACACTAAGGCTAGGAGATTGAGATTGCGTGTGTAAGCCTGTGTTGAGGAGATGGGTGTGGTGAGATGAGTATGTTTGTGTGTTGTCCAGGCTGTGTTGAGGAGATGGTTGTGCACTGAGATGGGTGTGTTGAGATGAGTATGTTTGTGTGTTGTCCAGGCTGTGTTGAGGAGATGGTGTGCACTGAGATGGGTGTGTTGAGATGAGTATGTTTGTGTGTTGTCCAGGCTGTGTTGAGGAGATGGTTGTGCACTGAGATGGGTGTGGTGAGATGAGTATGTTTGTGTCTTATCCAGGCCGGCCACTTGGTGACTGTGTACGAAAGAAATAACAGGATCGGCGGCCTGCTCCGCTACGGCATCCCCACCATGAAGCTGGGCAAAGACGTGAGTACCCCACGCCACCTGGTGGCAGAGAGTGTCCTAAATCAACCGCCACCTGGTGGCAGAGATTGTCTGTGAAATCTACCGTCACCTGGTGTTAAATGCCTTCAGTACTCATGTAATAACATCAGCACGAGTGGCAAGATTAGACACATTTTAATGATGTTTAAATCTTTAAATCTTTGCCAGTATGTGATTTGCTGAACAATTGTGCAACTATCGAATGACCCCCTGTCTAAGCATTCCCTCTGTGTCCAAACCCATCCACCATCCCACCCACTGTCACCCTATTCTGCACCCGGTCACCCCTTCCTGCCTCTACCTCAGGCCTCCCCGTGGTGATCCTGCCCCTCCCACCCACACCTTCATTTCTTCTCCCACCATTGCTCACCCTTGCAGACCCTGACCCACCCACCCCCCTTGCCTGCCCCCACCCCCTATTAGTTCTTCAGGCCCCGGGGCTTCAGTCTCCCACCCCGCCCCCCCCCTTGTTGACCCTGCCCCTTCCCCCTGTCCTTGTTGTTGGCCCTGCCTCCCCCTCCCCCCCCGTATTGACCCTGCCCCTCGCGCCCGTCCACATAGTTGACCCTCCCCCTTCCCCCCCCCCACCCTGCCCCCCCTCTATGTGTTCCCTTATTGACCCCTCCTCTGTTGTCTCTCCAGGTGGTAGACCGGCGCGTGCAGCTGATGCGGGACGAGGGGGTGACGTTCGTGACGGACACGGCGGTGGGGGAGAGCGTGGCTGCCGCCAACCTTCTCCAAGACAACGACGCCCTCCTGCTGTGTATGGGGTCCACCTGGCCCCGTGACCTCCCCATCCCAGGTAGGCACAGCTGTGTATGTGGTCCACCTCGCCCCGTGACCTCCCTCCCCATCCCAGGTAGTCCACCTGGCCCCGTGACCTCCCCATCCCAGGTAGGCACAGCTGTGTATGGGGTCCACCTGGCCCCGTGACCTCCCCATCCCAGGTAGGCACAGCTGTGTATGGGGTCCACCTGGCCCCGTGACCCCCCTCCCCATCCCAGGTAGGCACAGCTGTGTATGGGGTCCACCTGGCCCCGGGACCTCCCCATCCCAGGTAGGCACAGCTGTGTATGGGGTCCACCTGGCCCCGTGACCTCCCTCCCCATCCCAGGTAGGCACAGCTGTGTATGGGGTCCACCTGGCCCCGTGACCTCCCCATCCCAGGTAGGCACAGCTGTGTATGGGGTCCACCTGGCCCCGTGACCCCCCTCCCCATCCCAGGTAGGCACAGCTGTGTATAGGGTCCACCTGGCCCCGGGACCTCCCCATCCCAGGTAGGCACAGCTGTGTATGGAGTCCACCTGGCCCCGGGACCTCCCTCCCCATCCCAGGTAGGCACAGCTGTGTATGGGGTCCACCTGGCCCCGTGACCTCCCTCCCCATCCCAGGTAGGCACAGCTGTGTATGGGGTCCACCTGGCCCCGTGACCTCCCCATCCCAGGTAGGCACAGCTGTGTATGGGGTCCACCTGGCCCCGTGACCTCCATCCCCATCCCAGGTAGGCACAGCTGTGTATAGGGTTCACCTGGCCCCGTGACCTCCCCATCCCAGGTAGGCACAGCTGTGTATGGGGTCCACCTGGCCCCGTGACCTCCCTCCCCATCCCAGGTAGGCACAGCTGTGTATGGGGTCCACCTGGCCCCGGGACCTCCCCATCCCAGGTAGGCACAGCTGTGTATGGGGTCCACCTGGCCCCGTGACCTCCCTCCCCATCCCAGGTAGGCACAGCTGTGTATGGGGTCCACCTGGCCCCGTGACCTCCCTCCCCATCCCAGGTAGGCACAGCTGCGTATGGGGTCCACCTGGCCCCGGGACCTCCCCATCCCAGGTAGGCACAGCTGTGTATGGGATCCACCTGGCCCCGTGACCTCCCCATCCCAGGTAGGCACAGCTGTGTATGGGGTCCACCTGGCCCCGTGACCTCCCCATCCCAGGTAGGCACAGCTGCGTATGGGGTCCACCTGGCCCCGGGACTTCCCCATCCCAGGTAGGCACAGCTGTGTATGGGGTCCACCTGGCCCCGTGACTTCCCTCCCCATCCCAGGTAGGCACAGCTGTGTATGGGGTCCACCTGGCCCCGTGACCTCCCCATCCCAGGTAGGCACAGCTGTGTATGGGGTCCACCTGGCCCCGTGACCTCCCTCCCCATCCCAGGTAGGCACAGCTGTGTATGGGGTCCACCTGGCCCCGTGACCTCCCTCCCCATCCCAGGTAGGCACAGCTGTGTATGGGATCCACCTGGCCCCGTGACCTCCCTATTCTAGGTAGGCACAGCTGTGTATGGGGTCCGCCTGGCCCCGTGACCTCCCCATCCCAGGTAGGCACAGCTGTGTATGGGGTCCACCTGGCCCCGTGACCTCCCTCCCCATCCCAGGTAGGCACAGCTGTGTATGGGGTCCACCTGGCCCCGGGACCTCCCCATCCCAGGTAGGCACAGCTGTGTATGGGGTCCACCTGGCCCCGTGACCTCCCTCCTCATCCCAGGTAGGCACAGCTGTGTATGGGGTCCACCTGGCCCAGTGACCCCCCTCCCCATCCCAGATAGGCACAGCTGTGTATGGGGTCCACCTGGCCCCGTGACCTCCCCATCCCAGGTTGGCACAGCTGTGTATGGGGTCCACCTGGCCCCGTGACCTCCCCATCCCAGGTAGGCACAGCTGTGTATGGGGTCCACCTGGCCCCATGACCTCCCCATCCCAGGTAGGCACAGCTGTGTATGGGGTCCACCTGGCCCCGTGACCTCCCCATCCCAGGTAGGCACAGCTGTGTATGGGGTCCACCTGGCCCCGTGACCTCCCTCCCCATCCCAGGTAGGCACAGCTGTGTATGGGGTCCACCTGGCCCCGGGACCTCCCCATCCCAGGTAGGCACAGCTGTGTATGGGGTCCACCTGGCCCCGTGACCTCCCTCCCCATCCCAGGTAGGCACAGCTGTGTATGGGGTCCACCTGGCCCCGGGACCTCCCCATCCCAGGTAGGCACAGCTGTGTATGGGGTCCACCTGGCCCCGTGACCTCCCCATCCCAGGTAGGCACAGCTGTGTATGGGGTCCACCTGGCCCCGTGACCTCCCTATCCCAGGTAGGCACAGCTGTGTATGGGGTCCACCTGGCCCCGGGACCTCCCCATCCCAGGTAGGCACAGCTGTGTATGGGGTCCACCTGGCCCCGTGACCTCCCCATCCCAGGTAGGCACAGCTGTGTATGGGGTCCACCTGGCCCCGTGACCTCCCCATCCCAGGTAGGCACAGCTGTGTATGGGGTCCACCTGGCCCCGTGACCTCCCTCCTCATCCCAGGTAGGCACAGCTGTGTATGGGGTCCACCTGGCCCCCGTGACCTCCCCATCCCAGGTAGGCACAGCTGTGTATGGGGTCCACCTGGCCCCGTGACATCTCCATCTCAGGTAGGCACAGCTGTGTATGGGGTCCACCTGGCCCCGTGACCTCCCTATTCCAGGTAGGAACAGCTGTGTATGGGGTCCACCTGGCCCCCGTGACCTCCCCATCCCAGGTAGGCACAGCTGTGTATGGGGTCCACCTGGCCCCGTGACCTCCCTCCCCATCCCAGGTAGGCACAGCTGTGTATGGGGTCCACATGGCCCCGTGACCTCCCTCCCCATCCCAGGTAGGCACAGCTGTATATGGGGTCCACCTGGCCCCGTGACCTCCCCATCCCAGGTAGGCACAGCTGTGTATGGGGTCCACCTGGCCCCGGGACCTCCCTCCCCATCCCAGGTAGGCACAGCTGTGTATGGGATCCACCTGGCCCCGTGACCTCCCTCCCCATCCCAGGTAGGCACAGCTGTGTATGGGGTCCACCTGGCCCCGTGACCTCCCTCCCCATCCCAGGTAGTCCACCTGGCCCCGTGACCTCCCCATCCCAGGTAGGCACAGCTGTGTATGGGGTCCACCTGGCCCCGTGACCTCCCCATCCCAGGTAGGCACAGCTGTGTATGGGGTCCACCTGGCCCCGTGACCCCCCTCCCCATCCCAGGTAGGCACAGCTGTGTATGGGGTCCACCTGGCCCCGGGACCTCCCCATCCCAGGTAGGCACAGCTGTGTATGGGGTCCACCTGGCCCCGTGACCTCCCTCCCCATCCCAGGTAGGCACAGCTGTGTATGGGGTCCACCTGGCCCCGTGACCTCCCCATCCCAGGTAGGCACAGCTGTGTATGAGGTCCACCTGGCCCCGTAACCTCCCCATCCCAGGTAGGCACAGCTGTGTATGGGGTCCACCTGGCCCAGTGACCCCCCTCCCCATCCCAGGTAGGCACAGCTGTGTATGGGGTCCACCTGGCCCCGGGACCTCCCCATCCCAGGTTGGCACAGCTGTGTATGGGGTCCACCTGGCCCCGGGACCTCCCCATTCCAGGTTGGCACAGCTGTGTATGGGGTCCACCTGGCCCCGGGACCTCCCCATCCCAGGTAGGCACAGCTGTGTATGGGGTCCACCTGGCCCCGTGACCTCCCCATCCCAGGTAGGCACAGCTGTGTATGGGGTCCACCTGGCCCCGTAACCTCCCCATCCCAGGTAGGCACATCTGTGTATGGGGTCCACCTGGCCCCGTGACCTCCCTCCCCATCCCAGGTAGGCACAGCTGTGTATGGGGTCCACCTGGCCCCGTGACCTCCCTATTCCAGGTAGGTACAGCTGTGTATGAGGTCCACCTGGCCCCGTGACCTCCGCATCCCAGGTAGGCACAGCTGTGTATGGGGTCCACCTGGCCCCGTGACCTCCTTATCCCAGGTAGGCACAGCTGTGTATGGTTGTCGTGAGTCATACGGGAGTAATGGTTCGCCCGTACCGACACGGGGGAAAACGGACTTAGAAACCCCGAAAGACGGAATGTTGGAATTCGTAAATTTGAGCACGAAATTACTCTGTCGTTTGACTTACAATACTATAGGTCTTGGGAGCCAACCTCTAAAGATTCTCTAGATTTCGAGACGGGGGTTTGGGACCGCGAGAGTTATCCTGTCAGGGTGCTACCGCCTTGAGTAGGGTCGTTACTTACATACATGGATATAAAGAAAGATGTCGTAACTAACGCCTGACTAATCTTATGGGATGTGTGTCCTGCAGGTCGGAATCTGAACGGGATTCACTTTGCCATGAGCTTCCTGGAGACGTGGCAGAAGAAACAGTCGGGAGACAGCGTGGCCCTGGGTGACCTTCAGGCCGAGGGCAAGGACGTTCTGGTGATGGGTGGAGGCGACACGGGAGTCGACTGTATCGCCACCTCACTGAGACAGGTAACTAGAATACCGATTGCCACGTGACCAAGAGGGCACGTGTCCCGCCAACTCTCGTAAAGTTGCGTTCTGGGCTGGCGTCCTTGCAGTATCACGCCATCTTATCTTGTCCATGACCCAATACCGTTCTGCATTTGATCGCTAGGGGGCCAAGAGCATCACGACCTTCGAGATTCTGCCTGCGCCCCCTGCCGAGAGGTCCAAGGACAACCCGTGGCCCACGTGGCCGCGCGTCTTTCGCGTCGACTACGGACATGATGAGGTGAAGCTCAGGTTCGGCAAGGACCCTCGGGTCTTCAGCGTCATGAGCAAGGTCAGTGCTATCCCAAGGTCATTGTCACTGTAATATCAGTGCTATGCCAAGGTCATTGTCACTGTAATGTCAGTGCTATCCCAAGGTCATTGTCACTGTAATATCGGTGCTATCCCAAGGTCATTGTCACTGTAATATCAGTGCTATCCCAAGGTCATTGTCAGTGTAATATCAGTGCTATCCCAAGGTCATTGTCACTGCTATCCCGAAGTCATTGTCACTGTAACATCATAAGTTCCGCCCGAAGGTCATTGTTGTAATATCAGTGCCACCCCAACGTCTTTGTCACTGCTAGGTCGATACCCTCCAAGGTCAATGTCATCCCAAGGTTAATGCCAGCCCCATCCCCAGTGCGGCATGGAAACGCCGAAGAATAATACCAAGATATACCGTGAAACTGCTGTTGCGAAGTTGTTTCATAGTAAAAAGCACGTCGATAACTAAAGAGGTTTTGAAAATGCATGTACTAACTGTGTCATTGTCATGGTGACGTGCGCAGGAGTTCCTTGACGACGGCCATGGCAACGTGAGCGGTGTGAAGACTGTCATGGTGAAGTGGGTGAAGGACGACACGGGACGCTGGGTGATGAACGAGGAACCAGGTTAGTGAGCGGCGCCTCGTAGGGTGAGGGTGAAGCGGGGAACGAGGCTTACAACAGTCTCTTCCTGTCAGAGCAGATCGTTAGCATCCGGCCCTCTGCGTCAGAGACGGTGGGAGCTGCGTATTGCCTTTTTCTGTGGTTTAAATACTGCTATTAATTGTGCGATGATGTTTATGACAAGCTAAGGAAGCATAGTGTTTTGGTCGATGATTTATCGCTTTCGAGAACATACGGTAATATGATAAGAAAATGAATATACAACCCACCATCCTTATTATCTGAAAAAAATGGCAATTAAAGACGAATTGACGGTTCGTGATCATAGAAGAGTTTCTGATTTCAGGCACGGAGAAGACGTACAAGTGTGACCTTGTCCTGCTGGCGATGGGATTTCTGGGTCCGGAGAACAAGGTCATCGACCAGCTGAGCCTGGATCAGGACCCCCGCAGCAACGTGGAGACACCGCGCGGGAAATACTGCTCCAGCCTGCCCAAGGTGTTCGCGGCGGGAGGTAAGACCCAACAGCCTGCCTGTCCGAGGTGTTGGCGGCAGGAGGTAAGACCCACCAGCCTGCCTGTCCGAGGTGTTGGCGGCGGCCCGTAAGACTCACCAGCCTGCCTGTCCGAGGTGTTGGCGGCGGGAGGTAAGAACCACCAGCCTGCCTGTCCGAGGTGTTGGCGGCGGGAGGTAAGACCCACCAGCCTGCCTGTCCGAGGTGTTGGCGGCGGGAGGTAAGACCCACCAGCCTGCCTGTCCGAGGTGTTGGCGGCGGCCAGTAAGACTCACCAGCCTGCCTGTCCGAGGTGTTGGCGGCGGCCCGTAAGACTCACCAACCACGCCTGTCCGAGGTGTTCGCGGCGGGAGGTAAGACCCACCAACCACGCCTGTCCGAGGTGTTGGCGGCGGGAGGTAAGACCCACCAACCACGCCTGTCCGAGGTGTTGGCGGCGGGAGGTAAGACCCACCAGCCTGCCTGTCCGAGGTGTTGGCGGCGGGAGGTAAGACCCACCAGCCTGCCTGTCCGAGGTGTTGGCGGCGGGAGGTAAGACCCACCAGCCTGCCTGTCCGAGGTGTTGGCGGCGGGAGGTAAGACTCACCAGCCTGCCTGTCCGAGGTGTTGGCGGCGGGAGGTAAGACCCACCAGCCTGCTTGTCCCAGGTGTTGGCGGCGGGAGGTAAGACTCACCAGCCTGCCTGTCCGAGGTGTTGGCGGCGGGAGGTAAGACCCACCAACCACGCCTGTCCGAGGTGTTGGCGGCGGGAGGTAAGACCCACCAGCCTGCCTGTCCGAGGTGTTGGCGGCGGGAGGTAAGACCCACCAGCCTGCCTGTCCGAGGTGTTCGCGGCGGGAGGTAAGACCCACCAGCCTGCCTGTCCGAGGTGTTGGCGGCGGCCAGTCAGACTCACCAGCCTGCCTGTCCGAGGTGTTGGCGGCGGGAGGTAAGACCCACCAGCCTGCCTGTCCGAGGTGTTGGCGGCGGCCAGTAAGACTCACCAGCCTGCCTGTCCGAGGTGTTGGCGGCGGCCAGTAAGACTCACCAGCCTGCCTGTCCGAGGTGTTGGCGGCGGGAGGTAAGACCCACCAACCACGCCTGTCCGAGGTGTTGGCGGCGGGAGGTAAGACCCACCAGCCTGCCTGTCCGAGGTGTTGGCGGCGGGAGGTAAGACCCACCAGCCTGCCTGTCCGAGGTGTTGGCGGCGGGAGGTAAGACCCACCAACCACGCCTGTCCGAGGTGTTGGCGGCGGGAGGTAAGACCCACCAGCCTGCCTGTCCGAGGTGTTGGCGGCGGGAGGTAAGACTCACCAGCCTGCCTGTCCGAGGTGTTGGCGGCGGGAGGTAAGACCCACCAGCCTGCCTGTCCGAGGTGTTGGCGGCGGGAGGTAAGACCCACCAGCCTGCCTGTCCGAGGTGTTGGCGGCGGGAGGTAAGACCCACCAGCCTGCCTGTCCGAGGTGTTGGCGGCGGGAGGTAAGACTCACCAGCCTGCCTGTCCGAGGTGTTGGCGGCGGGAGGTAAGACCCACCAGCCTGCTTGTCCCAGGTGTTGGCGGCGGGAGGTAAGACTCACCAGCCTGCCTGTCCGAGGTGTTGGCGGCGGGAGGTAAGACCCACCAACCACGCCTGTCCGAGGTGTTGGCGGCGGGAGGTAAGACCCACCAGCCTGCCTGTCCGAGGTGTTGGCGGCGGGAGGTAAGACCCACCAGCCTGCCTGTCCGAGGTGTTGGCGGCGGGAGGTAAGACCCACCAGCCTGCCTGTCCGAGGTGTTGGCGGCGGCCAGTCAGACTCACCAGCCTGCCTGTCCGAGGTGTTGGCGGCGGGAGGTAAGACCCACCAGCCTGCCTGTCCGAGGTGTTGGCGGCGGCCAGTAAGACTCACCAGCCTGCCTGTCCGAGGTGTTGGCGGCGGCCAGTAAGACTCACCAGCCTGCCTGTCCGAGGTGTTGGCGGCGGGAGGTAAGACCCACCAACCACGCCTGTCCGAGGTGTTGGCGGCGGGAGGTAAGACCCACCAGCCTGCCTGTCCGAGGTGTTGGCGGCGGGAGGTAAGACCCACCAGCCTGCCTGTCCGAGGTGTTGGCGGCGGGAGGTAAGACCCACCAACCACGCCTGTCCGAGGTGTTGGCGGCGGGAGGTAAGACCCACCAGCCTGCCTGTCCGAGGTGTTGGCGGCGGGAGGTAAGACTCACCAGCCTGCCTGTCCGAGGTGTTGGCGGCGGGAGGTAAGACCCACCAGCCTGCCTGTCCGAGGTGTTGGCGGCGGGAGGTAAGACCCACCAGCCTGCCTGTCCGAGGTGTTGGCGGCGGGAGGTAAGACCCACCAGCCTGCCTGTCCGAGGTGTTGGCGGCGGGAGGTAAGACCCACCAGCCTGCCTGTCCGAGGTGTTGGCGGCGGGAGGTAAGACCCACCAACCACGCCTGTCCGAGGTGTTGGCGGCGGGAGGTAAGACCCACCAGCCTGCCTGTCCGAGGTGTTGGCGGCGGGAGGTAAGACTCACCAGCCTGCCTGTCCGAGGTGTTGGCGGCGGGAGGTAAGACCCACCAGCCTGCCTGTCCGAGGTGTTGGCGGCGGGAGGTAAGACTCACCAGCCTGCCTGTCCGAGGTGTTGGCGGCGGGAGGTAAGACCCACCAACCACGCCTGTCCGAGGTGTTGGCGGCGGGAGGTAAGACCCACCAACCACGCCTGTCCGAGGTGTTGGCGGCGGGAGGTAAGACCCACCAGCCTGCCTGTCCGAGGTGTTGGCGGCGGGAGGTAAGACTCACCAGCCTGCCTGTCCGAGGTGTTGGCGGCGGGAGGTAAGACCCACCAGCCTGCCTGTGTGAGGTGTTGGTGGCGGGAGGTAAGACCCACCAGCCTGCCTGTCCGAGGTGTTCGCGGCGGCCAGTAAGACTCACCAGCCTGCCTGTCCGAGGTGTTGGCGGCAGGAGGTAAGACCCACCAGCCTGCCTGTCCGAGGTGTTGGCGGCGGCCAGTAAGACTCACCAGCCTGCCTGTCCGAGGTGTTGGCGGCGGCCAGTAAGACTCACCAGCCTGCCTGTCCGAGGTGTTGGCGGCGGCCAGTAAGACACCAGCCTGCCTGTCCGAGGTGTTCGCGGCGGCCAGTAAGACTCACCAACCACGCCTGTCCGAGGTGTTCGCGGCGGGAGGTAGGACCCACCAACCACGCCTGTCCGAGGTGTTGGCGGCGGGGGGTAAGACCCACCAACCTGCTTGTCCCAGGTGTTGGCGGCGGGAGGTAAGACCCACCAGCCTGCCTGTCCGAGGTGTTGGCGGCGGGAGGTAAGACTCACCAGTCTGCTTGTCCCAGGTGTTGGCGGCGGGAGGTCAGACCCACCAGCCTGCCTGTCCGAGGTGTTGGCGGCGGCCAGTAAGAGTCACCAGGGAGCTGTCGCCGCGGCCCGTCCCTCGTGGTTCTGATATATAAACCTTGCCTTACAGACTGTCGCCGCGGTCAGTCCCTCGTGGTTCTGATATATAAACCTTGCCTTACAGACTGTCGCCGCGGTCAGTCCCCCGTGGTTCTGATATATAAACCTTGCCTTACAGACTGTCGCCGCGGTCAGTCCCCCGTGGTTCTGATATTTAAACCTTGCCTTACAGACTGTCGCCGCGGTCAGTCCCTCGTGGTTCTGATATATAAACCTTGCCTTACAGACTGTCGCCGCGGTCAGTCCCTCGTGGTTCTGATACATAAACCTTGCCTTACAGACTGTCGCCGCGGTCAGTCCCTCGTGGTTCTGACATTTAAACCTTGCCTTACAGACTGTCGCCGCGGTCAGTCCCTCATGGTTCTGATATATAAACCTTGCCTTACAGACTGTCGCCGCGGTCAGTCCCTCGTGGTTCTGATATTTAAACCTTGCCTTACAGACTGTCGCCGCGGTCAGTCCCTCGTGGTTCTGATATATAAACCTTGCCTTACAGACTGTCGCCGCGGCCCGTCCCTCGTGGTTCTAATATATAAACCTTGCCTTACAGACTGTCGCCGCGGTCAGTCCCTCGTGGTTCTGATATATAAACCTTGCCTTACAGACTGTCGCCGCGGTCAGTCCCTCGTGGTTCTGATATTTAAACCTTGCCTTACAGACTGTCGCCGCGGTCAGTCCCTCGTGGTTCTGATATATAAACCTTGCCTTACAGACTGTCGCCGCGGTCAGTCCCTCGTGGTTCTGATACATAAACCTTGCCTTACAGACTGTCGCCGCGGTCAGTCCCTCGTGGTTCTGATATTTAAACCTTGCCTTACAGACTGTCGCCGCGGTCAGTCCCTCGTGGTTCTGATACATAAACCTTGCCTTACAGACTGTCGCCGCGGTCAGTCCCTCGTGGTTCTGATATTTAAACCTTGCCTTACAGACTGTCGCCGCGGTCAGTCCCTCGTGGTTCTGATATATAAACCTTGCCTTACAGACTGTCGCCGCGGTCAGTCCCTCGTGGTTCTGATACATAAACCTTGCCATACAGACTGTCGCCGCGGTCAGTCCCTCGTGGTTCTGATATATAAACCTTGCCTTACAGACTGTCGCCACGGTCAGTCCCTCGTGGTTCTGATATTTAAACCTTGCCTTACAGACTGTCGCCGCGGTCAGTCCCTCGTGGTTCTGATATATAAACCTTGCCTTACAGACTGTCGCCGCGGTCAGTCCCTCGTGGTTCTGATATATAAACCTTGCCTTACAGACTGTCGCCGCGGTCAGTCCCTCGTGGTTCTGATATATAAACCTTACCTTACAGACTGTCGCCGCGGTCAGTCCCTCGTGGTTCTGATATATAAACCTTACCTTACAGACTGTCGCCGCCGTCAGTCCCTCGTGGTTCTGATATATAAACCTTGCCTTACAGACTGTCGCCGCGGTCAGTCCCTCGTGGTTCTGATATTGAAAAATTTCCCTTGCCTTACAGACTGTCGCCGCGGTCAGTCCCTCGTGGTTCTGATATATAAACCTTGCCTTACAGACTGTCGCCGCGGTCAATCCTTCGTGGTTCTGATATATAAACCTTGCCTTACAGACTGTCGCCGCGGTCAGTCCCTCGTGGTTCTGATATTGAAAAATTTCCCTTGCCTTACAGACTGTCGCCGCGGTCAGTCCCTCGTGGTTCTGATATATAAACCTTGCCTTACAGACTGTCGCCGCGGTCAGTCCCTCGTGGTTCTGATATTGAAAAATTTCCCTTGCCTTACAGACTGTCGCCGCGGTCAGTCCCTCGTGGTTCTGATATATAAACCTTACCTTACAGACTGTCGCCGCGGTCAGTCCCTCGTGGTTCTGATATTTAAACCTTACCTTACAGACTGTCGCCGCGGTCAGTCCCTCGTGGTTCTGATATATAAACCTTGCCTTACAGACTGTCGCCGCGGTCAGTCCCTCGTGGTTCTGATATATAAACCTTGCCTTACAGACTGTCGCCGCGGTCAGTCCCTCGTGGTTCTGATATATAAACCTTACCTTACAGACTGTCGCCGCGGTCAGTCCCTCGTGGTTCTGATATATAAACCTTACCTTACAGACTGTCGCCGCGGTCAGTCCCTCGTGGTTCTGATATATAAACCTTGCCTTACAGACTGTCGCCGCGGTCAGTCCCTCGTGGTTCTGATATATAAACCTTGCCTTACAGACTGTCGCCGCGGTCAGTCCCTCGTGGTTCTGATATATAAACCTTACCTTACAGACTGTCGCCGCGGTCAGTCCCTCGTGGTTCTGATATATAAACCTTGCCTTACAGACTGTCGCCGCGGTCAGTCCCTCGTGGTTCTGATATATAAACCTTGCCTTACAGACTGTCGCCGCGGTCAGTCCCTCGTGGTTCTGATATATAAACCTTACCTTACAGACTGTCGCCGCGGTCAGTCCCTCGTGGTTCTTATATATAAACCTTACCTTACAGACTGTCGCCGCGGTCAGTCCCTCGTGGTTCTGATATATAAACCTTGCCTTACAGACTGTCGCCGCGGTCAGTCCCTCGTGGTTCTGATATATAAACCTTGCCTTACAGACTGTCGCCGCGGTCAGTCCCTCGTGGTTCTGATATATAAACCTTGCCTTACAGACTGTCGCCGCGGTCAGTCCCTCGTGGTTCTGATATATAAACCTTACCTTACAGACTGTCGCCGCGGTCAGTCCCTCGTGGTTCTGATATATAAACCTTGCCTTACAGACTGTCGCCGCGGTCAGTCCCTCGTGGTTCTGATATATAAACCTTGCCTTACAGACTGTCGCCGCGGCCCGTCCCTCGTGGTTCTGATATTTAAACCTTACCTTACAGACTGTCGCCGCGGTCAGTCCCTCGTGGTTCTGATATTTAAACCTTGCCTTACAGACTGTCGCCGCGGTCAGTCCCTCGTGGTTCTGATATATAAACCTTGCCTTACAGACTGTCGCCGCGGTCAGTCCCTCGTGGTTCTGATATATAAACCTTACCTTACAGACTGTCGCCGCGGTCAGTCCCTCGTGGTTCTGATATATAAACCTTACCTTACAGACTGTCGCCGCGGTCAGTCCCTCGTGGTTCTGATATATAAACCTTGCCTTACAGACTGTCGCCGCGGTCAGTCCCTCGTGGTTCTGATATATAAACCTTGCCTTACAGACTGTCGCCGCGGTCAGTCCCTCGTGGTTCTGATATATAAACCTTACCTTACAGACTGTCGCCGCGGTCAGTCCCTCGTGGTTCTGATATATAAACCTTGCCTTACAGACTGTCGCCGCGGTCAGTCCCTCGTGGTTCTGATATATAAACCTTGCCTTACAGACTCTCGGCGCGGTCAGTCCCTCGTGGTTCTGATATATAAACCTTGCCTTACAGACTGTCGCCGCGGTCAATCCCTCGTGGTTCTGATATATAAACCTTGCCTTACAGACTGTCGCCGCGGTCAGTCCCTCGTGGTTCTGATATATAAACCTTGCCTTACAGACTGTCGCCGCGGTCAATCCCTCGTGGTACATGCCATCAACGAGGGCAGACAAGCCGCCAGAGAGATCGACCAGTTCCTGATGGGCAAGACATCCCTGGCCGGTCCTGGTGGCGTAGTCCAGGCTCTCCGATCAGTGTCCTCGCTCTAGAGTACACGCCGTTGGCTGAATATTGCTTTTAAACGCACGCCATTAGCTGACTGTCTCGTACTAGAGAGCACGCCATTGGCTGACTGTCTCGTACTAGAGAGCACGCCATTGGTTAACTGTCTCGTACTAGAGAGCACGCCATTGCCTGACTGTCTCGTCATAGAGGGCACGCCATTGGTTAACTGTCTCGTACTAGAGAGCACGCCATTGGCTGACTGTCTCGTACTAGAGAGCACGCCATTGGCTGGCTGTCTACACAGAGCCGTCATTGGTCGATTGCTTCTGGCATTCCTAGATGTTCGCTTGTTCACGCCACTGGTTAATTCAATGCAAGATGCCATGGAGCTTAGCAATGGGGACCATAAATCTCCTTTTAGTGCTTATATTGAGCCTTCCACTGATATATCGCAACAATTGTAACAACTGCTTACTGTTCTTACTAAATGTGGTTATGCCAGCAGACGGGGGTCAAAATCGAATTGAGGGCTGAATCACAACTGTTCTTCTCTTTTTGTCTCAGTATTATTTACAATTCGTACTATGTTATTAATTGCAACTTTTTCCACGTATCCAGTTATTATTTACTGCTTTCTATTATGAACGTTATTATGTATTATAACAATACAAAAGTTGTTTTCTTTTGCGCTAGTGGCCACGAAGCAATAGTAACGCCACGTTGGAGTAATACGTGAGCTAGATTGCAGATCAATTTTTCATTTGAATATCATCAAAATATATGAACTGATTTACTATCATGTGAATGACCAGCAATAACATATCCAGGGGGTATTTCATCCAGATCTCGTAGCGTTTGCTCGTAAACTTTAAAACTTGTATTGCCAGGCCGATGAGAAACGATAGACATATAATTTATCATCAATATTTGTCTTTTTCTTTTTTGAAAGTATTTGCTTTATTTATCATAAATATTTGCCTTCTTGTTTTTCAAAGTATTTGCTTTATTTATCATAAATATTTGTCTTAATTTTTTTCACAGTATTTGCTAAAAAAAAAAAAGGAAAAAAAATAGTTTACGGCTTGTAGTTAAATTAGCATATAACTGTAGTGTTACGAGCTTGTACCTCTTTGCGAAACGCTTGCCGGACCCGGACTTGGCTACCAGTGTGCGATGACATAGTGCAAGCCAAATTGCACGTATAATAAACAACCATGAAACCGTTGTAATACTTTACTTTAATTTCTGCAAAGAATAGCAATATGGATTATGCCCTTCTGCCAATATGATTTACTGATATGTGACACTCCTTGTGTCACTTTGAGTGAGGTTGGATTTCCATATAACTAGACTATTGTGATATATAATGTGTTAACGGAACAACTTGAATTAAGGTTGATAAGTGTGAATTTTTATTGTTCGAGTATTACAAATGTATAAATGTTGTCAGTCTCAGAACAATTGTCAGCAAATTAGAATATTGTCAGTGTGGTTCCAGTCGTATCAAGTTGTCCGTGCGCAGGTATAGGAAGTATGGATATTGTCAAAACATGCGGAACAAATATCAATATTTTCAGTGTGAGTATAGGAGGTATGGCGTCATTGTCAAGTGGAACAACTGTTAAAATTGTCGGTGTGTTTGTCTAATTATTAACAATGTGTTTGTATGTTGTATGTGATATTGCAAGTGTATGCTGACAAAGCAACTGTCAATATGATTATTTCGTAAATTAAGCACGTTAGTTTACGAGCAGAATAAGTACAGTTTTCGTTTCATCAAGTATAAAATATTTGTCAGTGTAAGTAGCAGTCTTTGTGTAGGTGTCGCTGCAGTTCGCGACAGTCACTTGTTCAAACATGGGTGTACTAAATTAATGCTTCAGGAGTGATAAAGATACTTATTCGCAGGATTGTTTGTGGGATGTCAGGACAGGCAGAGCCAAGGAGACGCTGGCCTAAGTAGAAAGTTGGGATCAGGCCAACGTGCCTGGAGTGTAAAGGGTAAATACTTACTCTGGGACAGTCGTTGAAAGAGCTGAAAATGTCTCTTCATAGAATGTAGGTGTGCCAGCCATGAATGTGTAGTTGTCGCGCTCTCTCGCACGTGGTGTATGTAGCATACCCGGATGTAAGTAGCCCGGCCCCTATAGCCCCCCTGATAGCAACTGATAGCCTCCCATTGGTCCGCTTGATAACCACTGATAACCTCCCATTGGTCACCGATAGCCTCCCATTTGGCCCGCTTGATAACCACTGATAACCTCTCATTGGTCACTGATAACCACTGATAGCCACCCATTGGTCACTGATAACTACTGATAGCCTCCCATTGGTCCGCTTGATAACCGCTGATAACCTCCCATTGGTCACCGATAGCCTCCCATTGACCCGCTTGATAACCACTGATAGCCTCCCATTGGTCCGCTTGATAACCACTGATAGCCTCCCATTGGTCCGCTTGATAACCACTGATAGCCTCCCATTGACCCGCTTGATAACCACTGATAACATCCCATTGGTCACTGATAACCACTGATTGGTCCGCTTGATAACCACTGATAGCTTCTCATTGGTCCGATTGATAACCACTGATAACCTCCCATTGGTCCCTGATAACCACTGATTGGTCCGCTTGATAACCACTGATAACATCCCATTGGTCACTGATAACCACTGATTGGTCCGCTTGATAGCCACTGATAACATCCCATTGGTCACTGATAACCACTGATTGGTCCGCTTGATAACCACTGATAACATCCCATTGGTCACTGATAACCACTGATAACTTCTCATTGGTCCGCTTGATAACCACTGATAGCTTCTCATTGGTCCGCTTGATAACCACTGATAACCTCCCATTGGTCCCTGATAACCACTGATTGGTCCGCTTGATAACCACTGATAACATCCCATTGGTCACTGATAACCACTGATTGGTCCGCTTGATAACCACTGATAGCCTTCCATTGGTCCGCTTGATAACCACTGATAACCTCCCATTGGTCACTGATAACCACTGATTGGTCCGCTTGATAACCACTGATAGCTTCTCATTGGTCCGATTGATAACCACTGATAGCCTCCCATTGGTCCGCTTGATAACCACTGATAGGTTCTCATTGGTCGCTAATAACCACTGATAGCTTCTCATTGGTCAGTGTCATAACCACTATCACAACAGTAAGTGTAGGAGATGTATATCGCATAGAGTTTGTTTGTACAGATATCAGTTTTGTAGATGTTTTCCTGCAAATTGTTCGATGGCTATTTAGTGAACAAGTTCTTCACACCAAATGACCTATTCCTTGAAATCACGAAATCAAGAATTGGATCTTGCTCTATACTATTTTATACGGCTATCTCGCGTGCCATTGTCCAGCTTACAGTGAAATCATGGCAGCAGATCTCAACTGTCAATTCATTGTGTGACATTATGCTAAGTGCCCTCCAATTGTATGACGTCAGGGTGGCAGATTTGGAATTGCAGTAGATTTGACTTGCGCCCAACAATATGACGTCACCGCTGTGGCTCTTGCCCTCTAGTGATGTTACTTTTCGTTACACCTCGTCGCTGCCAGTGTGAACCGTTTGTGGTGAAATAAACCAAGACTTGTTATCTTGTTTCCAGTTTTATTTGACTGATATGCGTGGCTTTGTATAAATATATTGGTACGGGTCGTGTGATGAATCCGATTATCTGCAGTATATTTATAACAGAATCAAGTTGTTGAGAAAAATTTGTTGACACTGAAAATCGGCGCCAGAATAGTATGGAAAACGCTTCCGAAGGGAAGTTATCACAATGTATCACAAGCAACAAAACAAATTGTGGACGGAACATATTGGGACTACTGTTCAGTTCGTGACGTCATTGTGACGTCACGCTGCTTCCCTGGCGGTCCGGCTAGCATGACTTTTGGGGAACGAGCACGGCCGTGTCCGAAGCTGGACGAGACGTGACGTCACGCTGCCTCTTCATGGCGCGTTCAGGGAACGCTGACTGGAGCGTCTGAAGTGAGACGTGACGTCACGCTGCCGCCACGTGACTCGTCCTAAGGGACGCTCACTGGGGTGTCTGAAGTAAAATGACATGATATATCGCTTCAATGTCTTAAAGTAAAGTTTTAGAACGTCTCTAGCCAATCTGTGGACATTTTACACCGAAGATCATCAACAAATTATGGCAGTATGAAATAGGAAGTAGCAACATTTATTTACGTACAATTTATGCAGCAACCAATTTTCTCACAAAGCGATGAGGTTTCCATGGCTACCAAACATCTCTGTACAGTCTTGGTGGCGCTGTAACCGTGATTCTCGAGAGCAAAGTTATGATTGACCCCGGAAGGGGGAGGGGTGTACCCACCTGGCTGGCGCGTGGGTCTGATAGGGCCCTGTCCGGACGGGGGTCTGGTTGCCACGTAGGTCACCCCCGGGGCCTTGCCTCCCTGGGGGCTGTCGGGTCCCCTGTTGTCATACTCGTATGCAGTCAGCACGGGTCGAAGCAGTCAAGGAACCAGCTCAGTTCACACAGATACATAAATAACGCGCCTTGAAGGCAAACCATAGATATGTACGGACTTAATCCTATACAATGCGATTAGACTATTTAACTTTCAACTTGCAAACGTCATCCTTGTAAGTTCTAAGGGTTCGAACCCGCGACCTGTTGGTCTGCCGCTCAGTTAGCTGATCAAGTCAGCCGGGTAATCCCATCACTCGACCATCCACCCTTCACAGACTTCGCCACGAGGCGGAGCACGGTGACAAGTCAGCCACTGCGGGTAGCCGCCATGAGGGAATCCCCAGATAATGGACATGGACATGTAGGCTACAAGCCAGGGCCGGCCTGTATAGCTCATACAATTAACTAGTACATATTATACATTTAACTAGTACATATTATGCCTTTGACTAGTATATATCATGCATTGACTGGGATATATTATGCATTGACTAGTACATATATATTACGCATATGATTAGTATATATTATACATCTGACTAGGATATAATATAAAATAGGTGCTACCTAAAAAATGCGAGCGTATGTTTCTTAATTTAGATATTCCGAGGGAATACATCTAGATTAATATGCAAAATTAATCTCACTTCGGCTTGCCACAATGCATATCTTTGGCGGGATGACGTATACCATGCACGTGCTTGTGGCATATTATTCGGTTGCTTATGAACTCCCATTGTGATGGGCGGTCACCAAGAGGGCTCTGCTTGGAGATTGGCAACAGACATTTAGCGCGTCGCTTATGAATTAACTTTAATTTTAATTATACATCCGGTGTTAACATTGAATAATTTATTCGTTATTTCTGTGGGGCATTTGATTTAATTATTAAAGACATGACATCATAGGCTTCGACCTCTCTTTGGTTGAATATATTTATGTATAGCTGATATTTACTCCGAACTCGAAAACGTCTCATGGGGGTTGTTACGCGAAATGAAAGTCCTAAGCCTATATGCTTGAAATGGACTTTGAATATGCATGCATTTTACCTTAAGAGCTCGCTTGCGCTCGCTATTATACATTTGACTAGGATATATTATAATTTAACTAGTATATATTATAATTTAACTAGTATATATTATAATTTAACTAGTATATATTATAATTTAACTAGTATATATTATAATTTAACTAGTATATATTATGAATTGCCAAGTACATGTAATAAATTAAGTTGAGCGAGAACCTGACATTTTATACGAGCGTGCACGGTCGTTGGCACCAAAAGGATATTTGCCGAGAGCGGGAGGAAGAGGTGGTCTGTCTCGGTGATGATTTCCAGGCGGTGGGAGATGCGCCCCACCCCACGGCCACCCTGCACCCCCACCGCGATGGCGTACATCTCCAAGGTTATCTCGCCCTTCAGGCCCGCCGCGATCTGCAAGGTGAAGGTCACACAAGAGTGCAGACAAAAGCCATACATGGGTTCATCCAGGCATATATTGTGTCTCGTGATGATAGTGATAACGCTACCGATACGCAGCGCCGCGTACGTACTGCGCCAGACACTAATATAGATATGCGAGATATGCAACCTGTCTCGCAACAAATATATCACATTTAATAGCAAAAAACATACCACATTTAATAGCCAAAAACATACCACATTTAATAGCAAAAAAAGATTTAGTACAACACACCATTTTGCCCCGGCACAGAAGGGTTTCCTGGCAGGAAGACCGAAACACAGAGACTAAACGCGCAGTGAAAATAAAATTTACAAAATCGATAAAATAAAAAAAACACACGTACGGGCCCTGGTTTGTAGATGACCTTGATCCCAGTAGCCGGGGGTGGTTGTTTGACCTTGAAGCGGCAGGAATCGACGCCTGTGTTTTTCAGAATGACGTTGACCCGGTAGGTGGCGCCCTCTCTGAGGACGCCGAAGTCCACGTGGTCGGGAAGCAGCTCGAGGCCTCGCATAGCGTTCAGGATGAAGGTGCCCTTGGGCGTGGCGCCCGTGATCGAGGTCGTGTACACCTTACGGCGCACCGGGTCCTCTGTCTCCAGGAACTGAAACAGCGACACGCGACATGACACTGACACTGACACCGAGTCCTCGGTCTCCAGGAACTGAAACAGCGACACGCGACATGACACTGACACTGACACCGGGTCCTCGGTCTCCAGGAACTGAAACAGTGACACGCGACATGACACTGACACTGACACCGGGTCCTCGGTCTCCAGGAACTGAAACAGCGACACGCGGCATGACACTGACACTGGGTCCTCGGTCTCCAGGAACTGAAACAGCGACACGCGACATGACACTGACACCGGGTCCTCTGTCTCCAGGAACTGAAACAGCGACACGCGACATGACACTGACACCGGGTCCTCGGTCTCCAGGAACTGAAACAGCGACACGCGACATGACACTGACACTGACACCGGGTCCTCTGTCTCCAGGAACTGAAACAGCGACTCGCGACATGACACTGACACTGAAACCAGGTCCACGGTCTCCAGGAACTGAAACAGCGACACGCGACATGACAGTGACACTGGGTCCTCGGTCTCCAGGAACTGAAACAGCGACACGCGACATGACACTGACACTGAAACCAGGTCCACGGTCTCCAGGAACTGAAACAGCGACACGCGACATGACAGTGACACTGACACCGGGTCCTCGGTCTCCAGGAACTGAAACAGCGACATGACACTGACACTGACACCGGGTCCTCTGTCTCCAGGAACTGAAACAGCGACACGCGACATGACACTGACACTGACTCCTCGGTCTCCAGGAACTGAAACAGCGACACGCGACATGACAGTGACACTGACACCGGGCCCTCGGTCTCCAGGAACTGAAACAGCGACATGCGACATGACACTGACACTGAAACCAGGTCCACGGTCTCCAGGAACTGAAACAGCGACACGCGACATGACAGTGACACTGACACCGGGTCCTCGGTCTCCAGGAACTGAAACAGCGACACGCGACATGACACTGACACTAGGTCCACGGTCTCCAGGAACTGAAACAGCGACACGCGACATGACACTGACACTGGGTCCTCTGTCTCCAGGAACTGAAACAGCGACACGCGACATGACACTGACACTGACACCGGGTCCTCTGTCTCCAGGAACTGAAACAGCGACACACGACATGACACTGACACTGACACCGGGTCCTCGGTCTCCAGGAACTTAAACCGCGACACGCGACATGACACTGACACTAGGTCCTCGGTCTTCAGGAACTGAAACAGCGACACGCGACATGACAATGACACTGACACAGGGTCCTCGGTCTCCAGGAACTCAAACAGTGACACGCGACATGACACTGACACTGACACCGGGTCCTCGGTCTCCAGGAACTGAAACAGCGACACGCGACATGACACTGACACTGACACCGGGTCCTCGGTCTCCAGGAACTGAAACAGCGACACGCGACATGACACTGACACCGGGTCCTCGGTCTCCAGGAACTGAAACAGCGACACGCGACATGACACTGGCACTGACACCGGGTCCTCGGTCTCCAGGAACTGAAACAGCGACACGCGACATGACAATGACACTGACACAGGGTCCTCGGTCTCCAGGAACTGAAACAGTGACACGCGACATGACACTGACACTGACACCGGGTCCTCGGTCTCCAGGAACTGAAACAGCGACACGCGACATGACACTGACACTGACACCGGGTCCTCGGTCTCCAGGAACTGAAACAGTGACACGCGACATGACACTGACACTCACACCGGGTCCTCGGTCTCCAGGAACTGAAACAGCGTCACGCGACATGACACTGACACCGGGTCCTCGGTCTCCAGGAACTGAAACAGCGACACGCGACATGACACTGGCACTGACACCGGGTCCTCTGTCTCCAGGAACTGAAACAGCGACACGCGACATGACACTGACACTGAAACCAGGTCCACGGTCTCCAGGAACTGAAACAGCGACACGCGACATGACACTGACACTGACATCGGGTCCTCTGTCTCCAGGAACTGAAACAGCGACACGCGACATGACACTGACACCAGGTCCACGGTCTCCAGGAACTGAAACAGCGACACGCGACATGACACTGACACTGATACCGGTTCCTCTGTGTCCAGGAACTGAAACAGCGACACGCGACATGACACTGATACTGACGTGGTATGTGACCAGGGGTCCCGCCGATACTGACCTTTATATTGGGGATTGCTCCTGGGCGACCGCTCTGGTGGTACCCTGGCATGCGCCCATGCCCTGCCGTATCCATGGTAACAGATCCGCCGCTGAGCAATTTCGCGCCTACAAAAATTAAACGATCATGATAACGCCCTGTTCACTATGTTTATCACAGGTCAGACTGAGTACAGACGGAAGAACAAATTTAACACTCTATATATATGTAGACACACTGAGATACATCGAGCGGATGGCTTTCACGGTCGTCACTGTTCGTACAGACTGATGGATCGGTGTTTCCGGCCACCTTTGTGTACACATGGGTTACGTACACAATGAATCCCTATTCTGACGTCACTTCTTACTATTTCTGGCGTTCATCTCGCCATCGCCCGGTGACTCCGGAACTGCGGGATTCTTCATACTCGGTGACCCTGGATCATCCAGAAGACATGTGACGGTTACAGTTATAACTCCCATTTTATTGCAGCGATGTAAATGGAAGAGATGCGCATTTCAATGGTATTTCCCAATGGCACAGAACCTAAATATAGTTACCTAGTTCCAGTAAAGATTATATATATATATATTGAAATGAAATAGAACGTCAGGCATTTGATAAAAGACGAATGTTGCATTTAAATATAAAAGTTAATATTAATAAGTATTGGTTAATTTTACGTATTATAATAGCTAGAAGGGAGGTCGGGTGTGGGCGTACCTGGTCTCTCTGGGACATCCTTGTATGCGTGGGCGGGGGTGGGGGCGTCGGGCCTGACGGGGGCGGGCGAGCCCAGGCCGGTGGCGTGTCCTGGAGTGGGGTTGCCGGGACGCGTGGAGGTGGGGGTCGTCCCCGTCATACCTGTGACACGTGACCATGCAGAGGGTGTAAGCCAGGTTTTTATTTCAATATTCTAACATAGCTCACGTATGACTCACGTATACCATTTATTATAATAATCCATTTCGGGGGCTGTAACATGGAAGATATGGACCCAAACCACACAAACTAGCCCTCGACTAAAATAAGACTGACTGAAAAGGAGTCTCACTTCTTAATTAATATCAGAATACAATATAAAATAATTTATGTGATGAATACAATCGTGCGACGAGCAATATGACATCAGTCACGGTTACCATGATAAGTGGCGTGACAGTTGTGTATCGGTGCTATGGCCTGTAGTTGTTACGTGGCGCCCGGGTTATAGGGAGAGCCAGGAGAGAGGGAGGGGGGGGGGGGATGACTTACCTCTGGCCGGGGAGAGTGTCTCGGTGCTCCCCTGCCCCCCCTCACCACGATCAGCCAGCTCGTCGTTGCGGCTGGGGGTAAACTGGTAATCTGCATTGAAAGGAACAACCCCGGTGAAAAGTAGCTCTTATAAGTCCGACATCTGCAAGCACTTCTCCAAGCCATTGTTTTGGGATTTTATTACATGGCGTTCAGGACAGAACAAGTATAACGCGTCCCCAAATAATGCCTTACCCTTGACTTCGTCAGATTAATGTGAAATCTACTTAACTTATTTCTTTCACAAGGTTCACAACAGCGCATACACATGTTAACGATGACCTCAAGCTTCTTGTTTAATAAGTGAATGGATACTCACTGGGCGGGGGAATGCTCCTCTGGTTACCGTGGTCGCCGCTGGGGGGCGTGCTGTCCGGCATCGTCCTGACCGCTCGTGTCTCCCCCTGGCGGGGGTCCTGTGAGAGTTGTCTCGCCAGAGCCTCCATGTCCGGTGCCTGCAAGACATACAGCGCAGTCAGTCAGTAAGATCAGATGCAGACCGAGATTAATGCAGGTACTGATTCACACCATCATATTATGGTACACTTTATTTTCGACTTGACTGTGATGCTATGAGTGAAGATTTTCTCTCATAAAGACATATTAATCATTTTATTTGATATTTATTTATTCCACCAGGAATACAACAAAACAATTCAAAACAAACTAGAAAATGAGTATAAATCCTGGTGGAGGAGACCACCATTTTGACCATAGTTGAGAGTCGCTGGCATGGTGGCCACCTCAACGAACAAAATTAAATTTAAAAAATACAAACAGCGGGAACAAGACTATATCAAGATAACTTGAGTAAACATTATCATAACCTTGTGGGAGCCTACAAACATATCTGTTAACACGTAGCAATGTGAAGTTGCATCATGACGATGCTTTGTTCGCTGACCTGTGTCAGGAGGAAGGCGCGCCCCATCTCGCTCTCGAAGTATGGCGGTACCACGTGATCATGGAGCGCCCTCCGATTGGCCGCCTCCTGAGTCAGTTCACGTGCGTCCCGCTCCCAGTCGGCCTCGGTCCGCTTGGGGGTCGGGGTGGGCGGGGGGCTGGGCACAGGGGGCGCCGTGGCCCGTTCGTACAAAGCCTTCACGTCACCTGCGCGGGATATACCAGTATGTCATCTATAGGTAGTTATTCAGCAATCATATCAACACATATTTTTTTTTATATATTTATTGGTGTCAGAATTACCATAAACAGTGTTATTTTAATATCTTAATAGCATTCTATTTGCAAAAAATAAGGAATGCTAATATTGTTGTATCGTGCTTGTACATATTTTAGCATAATATATAGAATTTTGGTGACTTGTAAGGTGTTGTAATTGAAGCGATTTGTGAAACACGTGGGATGCAGATTCAAGATGGGTTACATCATTATTACTGATGGACTTAATAAAATGGAGAGAGCGGCGCCCACCAATCCACGGAACATCCCTCTGTTAGCTCTGATAGCTCTGGCGGTCAGCTCTGTTAGTAAGCAGGATAAGCGGCCAATCAAGAGGTTGTGGGTTTGCGCCCTGCATGGTACCTGCACCTGACTGAGAAACCTCAGTCCATGTTATCCCGGGAGGTTTCTCAGTCCATGTTATCCTGGGAGGTTTTTCAGTCCATGTTATCCCGGGAGGTTTTTCAGTCCATGTTATCCCGGGAGGGTTCTCAGTCCATGTTATCCCGGGAGGTTTCTCAGTCCATGTTATCCCGGGAGGTTTCTCAGTCCATGTTATCCCGGGAGGTCTCTCAGTCCATGCCATCCCGGGAGGTTTTTCAGTCCATGTTATCCCGGGAGGTTTCTCAGTCCATGTTATCCGGGGAGGTTTCTCAGTCCATGCCATCCCGGGAGGTTTCTCAGTCCATGTTATCCCGGGAGGTCTCTCAGTCCATGCCATCCCGGGAGGTTTTTCAGTCCATGTTATCCCGGGAGGTTTCTCAGTCCATGTTATCCCGGGAGGTCTCTCAGTCCATGCCATCCCGGGAGGTTTCTCAGTCCATGTTATCCCGGGAGGTTTCTCAGTCCATGTTATCCCGGGAGGTTTTTCAGTCCATGTTATCCCGGGAGGTTTCTCAGTCCATGTTATCCCGGGAGGTTTCTCAGTCCATGTTATCCGGGGAGGTTTCTCAGTCCATGTTATCCCGGGAGGTTTCTCAGTCCATGTTATCCCGGGAGGTTTCTCAGTCCATGTTATCCCGGGAGGTTTCTCAGTCTATGTTATCCCGGGAGGTTTCTCAGTCCATGTTATCCCGGGAGGTTTCTCAGTCCATGTTATCCCGGGAGGTTTCTCAGTCCATGTTATCCCGGGAGGTTTCTCAGTCCATGTTATCCCGGGAGGTTTCTCAGTCCATGTTATCCCGGGAGGTTTCTCAGTCCATGCCATCCCGGGAGGTTTCTCAGTCCATGTTATCCCGGGAGGTTTCTCAGTCCATGTTATCCCGGGAGGTTTCTCAGTCCATGCCATCCCGGGAGGTTTCTCAGTCCATGTTATCCGGGGAGGTTTCTCAGTCCATGTTATCCCGGGAGGTTTCTCAGTCCATGCCATCCCGGGAGGTTTCTCAGTCCATGTTATCCCGGGAGGTTTCTCAGTCCATGTTATCCCGGGAGGTTTCTCAGTCCATGTTATCCCGGGAGGTTTCTCAGTCCATGTTATCCCGGGAGGTTTCTCAGTCCATGTTATCCCGGGAGGTTTCTCAGTCCATGTTATCCCGGGAGGTTTCTCAGTCCATGTTATCCGGGGAGGTTTCTCAGTCCATGCCATCCCGGGAGGTTTCTCAGTCCATGTTATCCCGGGAGGTTTCTCGGTCCATGCCATCCCGGGAGGTTTTTCAGTCCATGTTATCCCGGGAGGTTTCTCAGTCCATGTTATCCGGGGAGGTTTCTCAGTCCATGTTATCCCGGGAGGTTTCTCAGTCCATGCCATCCCGGGAGGTTTCTCAGTCCATGTTATCCCGGGAGGTTTCTCAGTCCATGCCATCCCGGGAGGTTTCTCAGTCCATGTTATCCCGGGAGGTTTCTCAGTCCATGTTATCCGGGGAGGTTTCTCAGTCCATGTTATCCCGGGAGGTTTCTCAGTCCATGCCATCCCGGGAGGTTTCTCAGTCCATGTTATCCCGGGAGGTTTCTCAGTCCATGTTATCCCGGGAGGTTTCTCAGTCCATGTTATCCCGGGAGGTTTCTCAGTCCATGTTATCCGGGGAGGTTTCTCAGTCCATGCCATCCCGGGAGGTTTCTCAGTCCATGTTATCCCGGGAGGTTTCTCAGTCCATGTTATCCTGGGAGGTTTCTCAGTCCATGTTATCCCGGGAGGTTTCTCAGTCCATGTTATCCCGGGAGGTTTCTCAGTCCATGCCATCCCGGGAGGTTTCTCAGTCCATGTTATCCCGGGAGGTTTCTCAGTCCATGCCATCCCGGGAGGTTTCTCAGTCCATGTTATCCCGGGAGGTTTCTCAGTCCATGTTATCCCGGTAGGTTTCTCAGTCCATGCCATCCCGGGAGGTTTCTCAGTCCATGTTATCCCGGGAGGTTTCTCAGTCCATGTTATCCCGGGAGGTTTCTCAGTCCATGTTATCCCGGGAGGTTTCTCAGTCCATGTTATCCCGGGAGGTTTCTCAGTCCATGCCATCCCGGGAGGTTTCTCAGTCCATGTTATCCCGGGAGGTTTCTCAGTCCATGTTATCCGGGGAGGTTTCTCAGTCCATGTTATCCCGGGAGGTTTCTCAGTCCATGTTATCCCGGGAGGTTTCTCAGTCCATGTTATCCCGGGAGGTTTCTCAGTCCATGTTATCCCGGGAGGTTTCTCAGTCCATGTTATCCCGGGAGGTTTCTCAGTCCATGTTATCCCGGGAGGTTTCTCAGTCCATGTTATCCCGGGAGGTTTCTCAGTCCATGTTATCCTGGGAGGTTTCTCAGTCCATGTTATCCCGGGAGGTTTCTCAGTCCATGTTATCCCGGGAGGTTTCTCAGTCCATGTTATCCCGGGAGGTTTCTCAGTCCATGTTATCCCGGGAGGTTTCTCAGTCCATGTTATCCGGGGAGGTTTCTCAGTCCATGCCATCCCGGGAGGTTTCTCAGTCCATGCCATCCCGGGAGGTTTCTCAGTCCATGTTATCCCGGGAGGTTTCTCCGTCCATGTTATCCCGGGAGGTTTCTCCGTCCATGTTATCCCGGGAGGTTTCTCAGTCCATGTTATCCCGGAAGGTTTCTCAGTCCATGTTATCCCGGGAGGTTTCTCCGTCCATGTTATCCGGGGAGGTTTCTCAGTCCATGTTATCCCGGGAGGTTTCTCAGTCCATGTTATCCTTCCTGTACACAAAGGCGGCAAAACACCCAACATTTCCCTCCTTGCCTCGCCGTGACCCACCCCCTACAGACCACTCACCATCCAGATGACTGAGGCGGCCGTCCAGGGCGGAGGTCGGGCGCAGCTCAGCGGCCGCCTCTCGCTCGTCCTGGCTGCGTGGATCCTGAACCTGGAGGGCTTCCGAGTCCAGATTCCGGCGCAGCACGAACTCGGCGTAGTCCCGCAATCCGGACGTCAGTCTGGGCGGAGCGGGACAGACATAACAGGAGACTTCAACGACGACACGTTATTAGCAAGATTCGTCATGCATTCACTGATACTGATTTAGTTGTATTAAGACCATGAAACATTACAGTAGTATGAACTGCATAAGGTACACCTATTCGGCAATTAGGTTTTAAAGTTTGGCAGACATGGGTGAGAATTTGAAAATGGGGACGTTCCTGTCCTGAAGTTCGGCAGACATGGATGCAAATCTCACAGTGTGGACCTACCTGTCGCGAAGTTCGGCAGAAACGGGTGTGAACTGCAGTAGGCGGCGGACTTCGAGGACGTCAGGACACTTGAGGGAGGGCGGCGGTGGCTGGCTGACGACCAGACTGCCCACGGCCAGCCCCTGGCCCGCCGTCTTGCCGAACTCCGGACCCTCCGTCCGGACCTCGCGGGCCGGCAGGGTGGTCAGATCCCGGTTCGTCAGTCCGGGCGGCAGGATCGACTGCTGCGTGTAAGGCTTCACCCAGCGTTCGGACAGGGTCTGGAGGCGGGGCTTGAGGAAGGTCAAGGCCATGACCCCCGGGGTGTCCGGCAGGGGCTCCATGAGGATGGCGGTGGTGGGGTCGTCCTCGGCCGCCGCGATGTAGTCGGAGACCTCCTGGAAGCGGAGCAGTTCCACCCCGCTACCGTCGGGCTGCAGCACAAACAGGCGGGGGGCGTGCTGTCTGTACTCCGCCAGACCCTCCTCGGGTGGTGGGGGGCACTCGGGCGCCGTGCCGGGGGGAGGCGACCCGGACCCCAGATCAGCAGCGGCATCTATCCCCTCCTCCTCCTCAGCATCCTTCGCCGGCTCTTCCGCGCATTGGCTCACCCCCTCCGCCTCCTCTCGCTCCGCCACGGCGTCCTCTCGCTGACCTCCGTCTGCTTCCGTCGCCTCCGCGGGCCGGTGGACCACCTCCCCCTCCTCCCCCTCCTCCGCCATCACCACAGACGTCTGCCCAGACTTGTCCACCTCGAACACGTGACCCATGTTGTCGCGCGCCCGGCAGATGACGTCATCGGCGTGGCTCATGACGTACTTGAGCTGCCGGGACGGGTCCAGGAGTTCAAGGTCGTTATTGGGACGCGGGAAGTAGAGGGCGCTGCCGTCGTCCTGGACGCTGAGGTAGCCGCCATCTTGGCTGTAGACGTCGTAGGCGCCGCTCAGGAAGCTGTTGACGATGGCGCCGTTGGCCAGCTCCGTGCTGCACTCACTGGTCTCGGTGTCGAACCGCAGTGTGGCAAACCCGCGGCACTCCACCTGGGTCAGACTCACCTTTCGGGTCTCCTTGGAAACAACCTCTGTAAATATATAAAGTATCTTTCGTCAACTTTTTTGTTACTGCGTTTGCTAAAGGTTTAAAGACACACACCAAGAGAAACAGTCATACTAATACCAGGCGCCACGCACCTACATACATTGTACTGATCCCGGCATATGTCATTGGATTTTTAAATTCATCATTACATTTTTTTACTATTCAGATCGAATGTGTGAAAGTCCTGGTTAGTTCACCCCTGGCGGTATACCTACCCCCTCAGTGGCGCCCTCGTCCTCCCTGACTGTACCTACCTCCCTCCACGGCGCCCTCGCCGTCCACCTGGACGTCTCGCTGACACGTGATGACGCCACCCCCCACTGAGTGTACCTACCCCCCTCCACGGCGCCCTCGCCGTCCACCTGGACGTCTCGCTGAGACGTGATGACGCCCCCCCTGACTGTACCTACCTCCCTCCACGGCGCCCTCGCCGTCCACCTGGACGTCTCGCTGACACGTGATGACGACCCCCCCTGACTGTACCTACCCCCTTCCACGGCGCCTTCGCCACCCGCCTGGACGTCTCGCTGACACGTGATGACGCCACCCCCCCCACTGAGTGTACCTACCCCCCTCCACGGCGCCTTCGCCGTCCACCTGGACGTCTCGCTGACACGTGATGACGCCCCTCCCTGACTGTACCTACCCCCCTCCACGGCGCCCTCGCCGTCCACCTGGACGTCTCGCTGACATGTGATGACGCCCCTCCCTGACTGTACCTACCCCCCTCCACGGCGCCTTCGCCGTCCACCTGGACGTCTCGCTGACACGTGATGACGCCCCCCACCCACTGGCTGTACCTACCCCCCTCCACGGCGCCTTCGCCGTCCACCTGGACGTCTCGCTGACACGTGATGACGCCCCTCCCTGACTGTACCTACCCCCCTCCACGGCGCCCTCGCCGTCCACCTGGACGTCTCGCTGACATGTGATGACGCCCCCCCCCCTGACTGTACCTACCTCCCTCCACGGCGCCCTCGCCGTCCACCTGGACGTCTCGCTGACACGTGATGACGCCCCCCACCCACTGGCTGTACCTACCCCCCTCCACGGCGCCCTCGCCGTCCACCTGGACGTCTCGCTGACACGTGATGACGCCCCCCACCCCCTGACTGTACCTACCCCCCTCCACGGCGCCCTCGCCGTCCACCTGGACGTCTCGCTGACACGTGATGACGCCCCCCACCCACTGGCTGTACCTACCCCCCTCCACGGCGCCCTCGCCGTCCACCTGGACGTCTCGCTGACATGTGATGACGCCCCCCACCCCCTGACTGTACCTACCCCCCTCCATGGCGCCCTCGCCGTCCACCTGGACGTCTCGTTGACACGTGATGACGCCCCCCCCCACCCACTGACTGTACCTACCCCCCTCCACGGCGCCCTCGCCGTCCACCTGGACGTCTCGCTGACACGTGATGACGCCCCCCCTGACTGTACCTACCCCCCTCCACGGCGCCCTCGCCGTCCACCTGGACGTCTCGTTGACATGTGATGACGCCCCCCCTGACTGTACCTACTTCCCTCCACGGCGCCCTCGCCGTCCACCTGGACGTCTCGCTGACATGTGATGACGCCCCCCCTGACTGTACCTACCCCCCTCCACGGCGCCCTCGCCGTCCACCTGGACGTCTCGTTGACATGTGATGACGCCCCTCCCTGACTGTACCTACCCCCCCCCACCCCCACGGCGCCCTCGCCGTCCACCTGGACGTCTCGTTGACATGTGATGACGCCCCCCCTGACTGTACCTAACTCCCTCCACGGCGCCCTCGCCGTCCACCTGGACGTCTCGCTGACACGTGATGACGCCCCCCCCCCACCCACTGGCTGTACCTACCCCCCTCCACGGCGCCTTCGCCGTCCACCTGGACGTCTCGCTGACACGTAATGACGCCCCCCCCCTGGGTGTACCTACCCCCCTCCACGGCGCCCTCGCCGTCCACTTGGACGTCTTGCTGACACGTGATGACGCCCCCCACCCCCTGACTGTACCTACCCCCCTCCACGGCGCCCTCGCCGTCCACTTGGACGTCTCGCTGACACGTGATGACGCCCCCCCCTGACTGTACCTACCCCCCTCCACGGCGCCCTCCCCGTCTACCTGGACGTCTCGCTGACACGTGATGACGCCCCCCACCCGCTGTACCTACCCCCCTCCACGGCGCCCTCCCCGTCCACCTGGACGTCTCGCTAACATGTGATGACGCCCCCCCCTGACTGTACCTAACTCCCTCCACGGCGCCCTCGCCGTCCACCTGGACGTCTCGCTGACACGTGATGACGCCCCCCACCCACTGGCTGTACCTACCCCCCTCCACGGCGCCCTCGCCGTCCACCTGGACGTCTCGCTGACACGTGATGACGCCCCCCACCCACTGGCTGTACCTACCCCCCTCCACGGCGCCCTCGCCGTCCACCTGGACGTCTCGCTGACACGTGATGACGCCCCCACCCACTGGCTGTACCTACCCCCCTCCACGGCGCCCTCGCCGTCCACCTGGACGTCTCGCTGACACGTGATGACGCCCCCCACTGACTGTACCTACCCCCCTCCACGGCGCCTTCGCCGTCCACCTGGACGTCTCGCTGACACGTGATGACGCCCCCCACCCACTGACTGTACCTACCCCCCTCCACGGCGCCCTCGCCGTCCACCTGGACGTCTCGCTGACACGTGATGACGCCCCCCACCCACTGGCTGTACCTACCCCCCTCCACGGCGCCCTCGCCGTCCACCTGGACGTCTCGCTGACACGTGATGACGCCCCCACCCACTGGCTGTACCTACCCCCCTCCACGGCGCCCTCGCCGTCCACCTGGACGTCTCGCTGACACGTGATGACGCCCCCCACTGACTGTACCTACCCCCCTCCACGGCGCCTTCGCCGTCCACCTGGACGTCTCGCTGACACGTGATGACGCCCCCCACCCACTGACTGTACCTACCCCCCTCCACGGCGCCCTCGCCGTCCACCTGGACGTCTCGCTGACACGTGATGACGCCCCCCCCTGACTGTACCTACCTCCCTCCACGGCGCCCTCGCCGTCCACCTGGACGTCTCGCTGACACGTGATGACGCCCCCCCCCCACCCACTGGCTGTACCTACCCCCCTCCACGGCGCCCTCGCCGTCCACCTGGACGTCTCGCTGACACGTGATGACGCCCCCCCCCCACCCCTTGACTGTACCTACCCCCCTCCACGGCGCCCTCGCCGTCCACCTGGACGTCTCGTTGACACGTGATGACGCCCCCCCCACCCACTGACTGTACCTACCCCCTCCACGGCGCCCTCGCCGTCCACCTGGACGTCTCGCTGACACGTGATGACGCCCCCCCTGACTGTACCTACCCCCCTCCACGGCGCCCTCGCCGTCCACCTGGACGTCTCGTTGACATGTGATGACGCCCCTCCCTGACTGTACCTACCCCCCTCCACGGCGCCCTCGCCGTCCACCTGGACGTCTCGCTGACATGTGATGACGCCCCCCCACCCACTGACTGTACCTACCCCCCTCCACGGCGCCCTCGCCGTCCACCTGGACGTCTCGCTGACATGTGATGACGCCCCCCCCACCCACTGACTGTACCTACCCCCCTCCACGGCGCCCTCGCCGTCCACCTGGACGTCTCGCTGACACGTGATGACGCCCCCCCCACCCACTGACTGTACCTACCCCCCTCCACGGCGCCCTCGCCGTCCACCTGGACGTCTCGTTGACACGTGATGACGCCCCCCCCACCCACTGACTGTACCTACCCCCCTCCACGGCGCCCTCGCCGTCCACCTGGACGTCTCGCTGACACGTGATGACGCCCCCCCTGACTGTACCTACCCCCCTCCACGGCGCCCTCGCCGTCCACCTGGACGTCTCGCTGACATGTGATGACGCCCCCCCTGACTGTACCTACTTCCCTCCACGGCGCCCTCGCCGTCCACCTGGACGTCTCGTTGACATGTGATGACGCCCCTCCCTGACTGTACCTACCCCCCCCCCCACGGCGCCCTCGCCGTCCACCTGGACGTCTCGTTGACATGTGATGACGCCCCCCTGACTGTACCTAACTCCCTCCACGGCGCCCTCGCCGTCCACCTGGACGTCTCGCTGACACGTGATGACGCCCCCCCCCCACCCACTGGCTGTACCTACCCCCCTCCACGGCGCCCTCGCCGTCCACCTGGACGTCTCGCTGACACGTGATGACGCCCCTCCCTGACTGTACCTACCCCCCCTCCACGGCGCCCTCGCCGTCCACCTGGACGTCTCGTTGACATGTGATGACGCCCCCCTGGCTGTACCTACCCCCCTCCACGGCGCCTTCGCCGTCCACCTGGACGTCTCGCTGACACGTGATGACGCCCCCCCCCCCACCCACTGGCTGTACCTACCCCCCTCCACGGCGCCCTCGCCGTCCACCTGGACGTCTCGCTGACATGTGATGACGCCCCCCCCCACCCACTGACTGTACCTACCCCCCTCCACGGCGCCCTCGCCGTCCACCTGGACGTCTCGTTGACATGTGATGACGCCCCTCCCTGACTGTACCTACCCCCCTCCACGGCGCCCTCGCCGTCCACCTGGACGTCTCGTTGACATGTGATGACGCCCCTCCCTGACTGTACCTACCCCCCTCCACGGCGCCCTCGCCGTCCACCTGGACGTCTCGCTGACATGTGATGACGCCCCCCCCCACCCACTGACTGTACCTACCCCCCTCCACGGCGCCCTCGCCGTCCACCTGGACGTCTCGTTGACACGTGATGACGCCCCCCCCCACCCACTGGCTGTACCTACCCCCCTCCACGGCGCCCTCGCCGTCCACTTGGACGTCTCGCTGACATGTGATGACGCCCCCCCCCCCACCCACTGACTGTACCTACCCCCCTCCACGGCGCCCTCGCCGTCCACCTGGACGTCTCGCTGACATGTGATGACGCCCCTCCCTGACTGTACCTACCCCCCTCCACGGCGCCTTCGCCGTCCACCTGGACGTCTCGTTGACATGTGATGACGCCCCTCCCTGACTGTACCTACCCCCCTCCACGGCGCCCTCGCCGTCCACCTGGACGTCTCGCTGACATGTGATGACGCCCCCCCTGACTGTACCTACTTCCCTCCACGGCGCCCTCGCCGTCCACCTGGACGTCTCGCTGACATGTGATGACGCCCCTCCCTGACTGTACCTACCCCCCTCCACGGCGCCCTCGCCGTCCACCTGGACGTCTCGCTGACATGTGATGACGCCCCCCCCCACCCACTGACTGTACCTACCCCCCTCCACGGCGCCCTCGCCGTCCACCTGGACGTCTCGTTGACATGTGATGACGCCCCTCCCTGACTGTACCTACCCCCCTCCACGGCGCCCTCGCCGTCCACCTGGACGTCTCGCTGACATGTGATGACGCCCCCCCTGACTGTACCTACTTCCCTCCACGGCGCCCTCGCCGTCCACCTGGACGTCTCGTTGACATGTGATGACGCCCCTCCCTGACTGTACCTACCCCCCTCCACGGCGCCCTCGCCGTCCACCTGGACGTCTCGTTGACATGTGATGACGCCCCTCCCTGACTGTACCTACCCCCCTCCACGGCGCCCTCGCCGTCCACCTGGACGTCTCGCTGACATGTGATGACGCCCCCCCTGACTGTACCTACTTCCCTCCACGGCGCCCTCGCCGTCCACCTGGACGTCTCGCTGACATGTGATGACGCCCCCCCCACCCACTGACTGTACCTACCCCCCTCCACGGCGCCCTCGCCGTCCACCTGGACGTCTCGTTGACATGTGATGACGCCCCCCCCACCCACTGACTGTACCTACCTCCCTCCACGGCGCCCTCGCCGTCCACCTGGACGTCTCGCTGACATGTGATGACGCCCCCCCCACCCACTGACTGTACCTACCCCCCTCCACGGCGCCCTCGCCGTCCACCTGGACGTCTCGCTGACATGTGATGACGCCCCCCCCCACCCACTGACTGTACCTACCCCCCTCCACGGCGCCCTCGCCGTCCACCTGGACGTCTCGCTGACATGTGATGACGCCCCCCCCACCCACTGACTGTACCTACCCCCCTCCACGGCGCCCTCGCCGTCCACCTGGACGTCTCGCTGACATGTGATGACGCCCCCCCCCCTGACTGTACCTACTTCCCTCCACGGCGCCCTCGCCGTCCACCTGGACGTCTCGCTGACATGTGATGACGCCCCCCCCACCCACTGACTGTACCTACCCCCCCCCACGGCGCCCTCGCCGTCCACCTGGACGTCTCGTTGACATGTGATGACGCCCCCCTGACTGTACCTAACTCCCTCCACGGCGCCCTCGCCGTCCACCTGGACGTCTCGCTGACACGTGATGACGCCCCCCCCCACCCACTGGCTGTACCTACCCCCCTCCACGGCGCCCTCGCCGTCCACCTGGACGTCTCGCTGACACGTGATGACGCCCCTCCCTGACTGTACCTACCCCCCTCCACGGCGCCCTCGCCGTCCACCTGGACGTCTCGTTGACATGTGATGACGCCCCCCTGGCTGTACCTACCCCCCTCCACGGCGCCTTCGCCGTCCACCTGGACGTCTCGCTGACACGTGATGACGCCCCCCCCCACCCACTGGCTGTACCTACCCCCCTCCACGGCGCCCTCGCCGTCCACCTGGACGTCTCGCTGACACGTGATGACGCCCCTCCCTGACTGTACCTACCCCCCCTCCACGGCGCCCTCGCCGTCCACCTGGACGTCTCGTTGACATGTGATGACGCCCCCCCCCACCCACTGACTGTACCTACCCCCCTCCACGGCGCCCTCGCCGTCCACCTGGACGTCTCGTTGACATGTGATGACGCCCCCCTGGCTGTACCTACCCCCCTCCACGGCGCCTTCGCCGTCCACCTGGACGTCTCGCTGACACGTAATGACGCCCCCCCCCCCTGGGTGTACCTACCCCCCTCCACGGCGCCCTCGCCGTCCACTTGGACGTCTCGCTGACACGTGATGACGCCCCCCACCCCCTGACTGTACCTACCCCCCTCCACGGCGCCCTCGCCGTCCACTTGGACGTCTCGCTGACACGTGATGACGCCCCTCCCCCCCCTGACTGTACCTACCCCCCTCCACGGCGCCCTCGCCGTCCACCTGGACGTCTCGCTGACATGTGATGACGCCCCTCCCCCCCCTGACTGTACCTACCCCCCTCCACGGCGCCCTCGCCGTCCACCTGGACGTCTCGCTGACACGTAATGACGCCCCCCCCACCCACTGACTGTACCTACCCCCCTCCACGGCGCCCTCGCCGTCCACCTGGACGTCTCGCTGACACGTGATGACGCCCCCCCCCACCCACTGGCTGTACCTACCCCCCTCCACGGCGCCCTCACCGTCCACCTGGACGTCTCGCTGACACGTGATGACGCCCCTCCCTGACTGTACCTACCCCCCCTCCACGGCGCCCTCGCCGTCCACCTGGACGTCTCGTTGACATGTGATGACGCCCCCCCCACCCACTGACTGTACCTACCCCCCTCCACGGCGCCCTCGCCGTCCACCTGGACGTCTCGTTGACATGTGATGACGCCCCCCTGGCTGTACCTACCCCCCTCCACGGCGCCTTCGCCGTCCACCTGGACGTCTCGCTGACACGTAATGACGCCCCCCCCCCTGGGTGTACCTACCCCCCTCCACGGCGCCCTCGCCGTCCACCTGGACGTCTCGTTGACATGTGATGACGCCCCCCCCACCCACTGACTGTACCTACCCCCCTCCACGGCGCCCTCGCCGTCCACTTGGACGTCTCGCTGACACGTGATGACGCCCCTCCCCCCCCTGACTGTACCTACCCCTCTCCACGGCGCCCTCGCCGTCCACCTGGACGTCTCGCTGACATGTGATGACGCCCCTCCCCCCCCCTGACTGTACCTACCCCCCTCCACGGCGCCCTCGCCGTCCACCTGGACGTCTCGCTGACACGTAATGACGCCCCCCCCACCCACTGACTGTACCTACCCCCCTCCACGGCGCCCTCGCCGTCCACCTGGACGTCTCGCTGACACGTGATGACGCCCCCCACCCACTGACTGTACCTACCCCCCTCCACGGCGCCCTCGCCGTCCACCTGGACGTCTCGCTGACACGTGATGACGCCCCCCCCCCCTGACTGTACCTACCCCCCTCCACGGCGCCCTCCCCGTCCACCTGGACGTCTCGCTGACACGTGATGACGCCCCCCCCCCTGACTGTACCTACCTCCCTCCACGGCGCCCTCCCCGTCCACTTGGACGTTTCGCTGACATGTGATGACGCCCCCCACCCACTGGCTGTACCTACCCCCCTCCACGGCGCCCTCGCCGTCCACCTGGACGTCTCGCTGACACGTGATGACGCCCCCCCCCCTGGGTGTACCTACCCCCCTCCACGGCGCCCTCGCCGTCCACCTGGACGTCTCGCTGACATGTGATGACGCGGGTGCCGTCAGCGTGCTCCACGACGCGCGTGCCGTCCGGGTGATCCACGGTGATGGTCTGGTCGTCCCGGGTGTACATCGTCTGCAACAGTAACACCCCACCTCAGACTACATACACTGCTTACTGCATCTACATACACTGCTTACTACATCTACATACACTGCCTATTACATGGACATACACTGCTTACTACATGTACATACACTGCTTACTACATGTACATACAACACACTGCTTACTACATGTACATACAACACACTGCTTACTACATCTACATACAACACACTGCTTACTACATCTACATACAACACACTGCTTACTACATCTGCATATAACACACTGCTTATTACATGTACATACAACACACTGCTTACTACATCTACATACAACACACTGCTTACTACATCTACATACAACACACTGCTTACTACATCTGCATATAACACACTGCTTATTACATGTACATACAACACACTGCTTACTACATCTACATACAACACACTGCTTACTACATCTACATACAACCAACTGCTTACTACATCTGCATATAACACACTGCTTATTACATGTACATACAACACACTGCTTACTACATCTACATACAACACACTGCTTACTACATCTACATACAACACACTGCTTACTACATCTGCATATAACACACTGCTTATTACATGTACATACAACACACTGCTTACTACATCTACATACAACACACTGCTTACTACATCTACATACAACACACTGCTTACTACATCTACATACAACACACTGCTTACTACATCTACATACAACACACTGCTTACTACATCTGCATATAACACACTGCTTATTACATGTACATACAACACACTGCTTACTACATCTACATACAACACACTGCTTACTACATCTACATACAACACACTGCTTACTACATCTGCATATAACACACTGCTTATTACATGTACATACAACACACTGCTTACTACATCTACATACAACACACTGCTTACTACATCTACATACAACACACTGCTTACTACATCTGCATATAACACACTGCTTATTACATGTACATACAACACACTGCTTACTACATGTACATACAACACACTGCTTACTACATCTACATACAACCAACTGCTTACTACATCTGCATATAACACACTGCTTATTACATGTACATACAACACACTGCTTACTACATCTACATACAACACACTGCTTACTAGATCTACATACAACACACTGCTTACTACATCTGCATATAAGACACTGCTTATTACATGTACATACAACACACTGCTTACTACATCTACATACAACACACTGCTTACTACATCTACATACAACACACTGCTTACTACATCTACATACAACACACTGCTTACTACATCTGCATATAACACACTGCTTATTACATGTACATACAACACACTTCTTACTACATCTACATACAACACACTGCTTACTACATCTACATACAACACACTGCTTACTACATCTGCATATAACACACTGCTTATTACATGTACATACAACACACTGCTTACTACATCTACATACAACACACTGCTTACTACATCTACATACAACACACTGCTTACTACATCTGCATATAACACACTGCTTATTACATGTACATACAACACACTGCTTACTACATCTGCATATAACACTGCTTATTACATGTACATACAACACACTGCTTACTACATCTGCATATAACACACTGCTTATTACATGTACATACAACACACTGCTTACTACATCTGCATATAACACACTGCTTATTACATGTACATACAACACACTGCTTACTACATCTGCATATAACACACTGCTTATTACATGTACATACAACACACTGCTTACTACATGTACATACAACACACTGCTTACTACATCTACATACAACCCACTGCTTACTACATCTACATACAACACACTGCTTACTAAATGTACATACAGAATACTACTTACTACATGTACATGCGAAACATTATTTGAAGAGCAAAAACTAACGTTTCTATTAAAAGGCTGGGTCTGCCGTGTTCTCACTCCACCACACTCCCTCTCGGATACCTCGTTTATTCTGTTGCCTTTATCGCTAGAAAGCTTATGTAACTAGTACTCCTAAGTACAAGAATATATGGATTCGTGGAAGATGGACATAAACATTCATTTGAAGCAACTAATGTACCAACTAACGTACACACTAACGTACGCACTAACGTACACAGGTACACACTAACGTACACACTAACGTACGCACTAACGTACACAGGTACACACTAACGTACACACTAACGTACGCACTAACGTACACACCTACGTACACAGGTACGCACTAACGTACACACTAACGTACACAGGTACACACTAACGTACACACTAACGTACGCACTAACGTACACACTTACGTACACAGGTACGCACTAACGTACACACTAACGTACACAGGTACACACTAACGTACACACTAACGTACACACTAACGTACACACTATGTTACCCACTAACGTACACACTAACGTACACACTATGTTACCCACTAACGTACACACTAACGTACACACTAACGTACACACTAACGTACACACTAACGTACACACTAACGTACACACTAACGTACACACAACAAACGGTACAAACATGTATCTATATGCATAGAGAATCCCGGGAGTCTGACCTGGCCGGACTGGGGGTCCGTTGCTGTGGCGACCAGGGCGTCCTTCACTGGGACGTTCGATCCGTCCATGGCGGTGGCGACGCGGCGCCCGGTGCTGGAGGTTGTGATCCAGAATCCGGGCTCCACGGGATCGACTGGCGGCTCCTCCAGGGTGACGCCTTGGTCCTTCTGATCCCGACGGCGTCCGCTCGGCTTGGAGCCTGGGACAAACACAGACAGGCCTTGTGGCTGACACTAGACGGGCTCTATAGGACTGGGACAAACACAGACAGGCCTTGTGGCTGACACTAGACGGGCTCTATAGGACTGGGACAAACACAGACAGGCCTTGTGACTGACACTAGACGGGCTCTATAGGCCTGGGACAAACACAGACAGGCCTTGGGGCTGACACTAGACGGGCTCTATAGGCCTGGGACAAACACAGACAGGCCTTGTGACTGACACTAGACGGGCTCTATAGGCCTGGGACAAACACAGACAGGCCTTGTGACTGACACTATACGGGCTCTATAGGCCTGGGACAAACACAGACAGGCCTTGTGACTGACACTAGACGGGTTCTATAGGACTGGGACAAACACAGACAGGCCTTGTGACTTAAAATAGACGGGCTCTATAGGACTGGGACAAACACAGACAGGCCTTGCACAGACAGGCCTTGTGACTGACACTATACGGGCTCTATAGGCCTGGGACAAACACAGACAGGCCTTGTGACTGACACTAGACGGGTTCTATAGGACTGGGACAAACACAGACAGGCCTTGTGACTTAAAATAGACGGGCTCTATAGGCCTGGGACAAACACAGACAGGCCTTGTGACTGACACTAGACGGGCTGTATAGGCCTGGGACAAACACACACAGGCCTTGGGGCTGACACTAGACGGGCTCTATAGGCCTGGGACAAACACAGACAGGCATAGTGGCTGACACTAGACGGGCTCTATAGGCCTGGGACAAACACAGACAGGCCTTGTGGCTGACACTAGACTGGCTCTATAGGCCTGAGACAAACACAGACAGGCCTTGTGACTGACACTAGACGGGCTCTATAGGACTGGGACAAACACAGACAGGCCTTGTGACTGACACTATACGGGCTCTATAGGCCTGGGACAAACACAGACAGGCCTTGTGACTGACACTAGACGGGTTCTATAGGACTGGGACAAACACAGACAGGCCTTGTGACTTAAAATAGACGGGCTCTATAGGCCTGGGACAAACACAGACAGGCCTTGTGACTGACACTAGACGGGCTGTATAGGCCTGGGACAAACACACACAGGCCTTGGGGCTGACACTAGACGGGCTCTATAGGCCTGGGACAAACACAGACAGGCATAGTGGCTGACACTAGACGGGCTCTATAGGCCTGGGACAAACACAGACAGGCCTTGTGGCTGACACTAGACTGGCTCTATAGGCCTGGGCCAAACACAGACAGGCCTTGTGGCTGACACTAGACGGGCTCTATAGGACTGGGACAAACACAGACAGGCCTTGTGACTGACACTATACGGGCTCTATAGGCCTGGGACAAACACAGACAGGCCTTGTGACTGACACTATACGGGCTCTATAGGCCTGGGACAAACACAGACAGGCCTTGTGACTGACACTAGACGGGTTCTATAGGACTGGGACAAACACAGACAGGCCTTGTGACTTAAAATAGACGGGCTCTATAGGCCTGGGACAAACACAGACAGGCCTTGTGACTGACACTAGACGGGCTGTATAGGCCTGGGACAAACACACACAGGCCTTGGGGCTGACACTAGACGGGCTCTATAGGCCTGGGACAAACACAGACAGGCATAGTGGCTGACACTAGACGGGCTCAATAGGCCTGGGACAAACACAGACAGGCCTTGTGGCTGACACTAGACTGGCTCTATAGGCCTGAGACAAACACAGACAGGCCTTGTGACTGACACTAGACGGGCTCTATAGGACTGGGACAAACACAGACAGGCCTTGTGACTGACACTATACGGGCTCTATAGGCCTGGGACAAACACAGACAGGCCTTGTGACTGACACTAGACGGGTTCTATAGGACTGGGACAAACACAGACAGGCCTTGTGACTTAAAATAGACGGGCTCTATAGGCCTGGGACAAACACAGACAGGCCTTGTGACTGACACTAGACGGGCTGTATAGGCCTGGGACAAACACACACAGGCCTTGGGGCTGACACTAGACGGGCTCTATAGGCCTGGGACAAACACAGACAGGCATAGTGGCTGACACTAGACGGGCTCTATAGGCCTGGGACAAACACAGACAGGCCTTGTGGCTGACACTAGACTGGCTCTATAGGCCTGGGCCAAACACAGACAGGCCTTGTGGCTGACACTAGACGGGCTCTATAGGCCTGGGACAAACACAGACAGGCCTTGTGGCTGACACTAGACTGGCTCTATAGGACTGGGACAAACACAGACAGGCCTTGTGACTGACACTAGACGGGCTCTATAGGCCTGGGACAAACACAGACAGGCCTTGTGGCTGACACTAGATTGGCTCTATAGGCCTGGGCCAAACACAGACAGGCCTTGTGGCTGACACTAGACGGGCTCTATAGGCCTGGGACAAACACAGACAGGCCTTGTGACTGACACTAGACGGGCTCTATAGGCCTGGGACAAACACAGACAGGCTTTGTGGCTGACACTAGATTGGCTCTATAGGACAGGGACAAACACAGACAGGCCTTGTGACTGACACTAGACGGGCTCTATAGGCCTGGGACAAACACAGACAGGCCTTGTGGCTGACACTAGACTGGCTCTATAGGCCTGGGACAAACACAGACAGGCCTTGTGGCTGACACTAGACGGGCTCTATAGGCCTGGGACAAACACAGACAGGCCTTGTGACTGACACTAGACGGGCTCTATAGGACTGGAACAAACACAGACAGGCATAGCGGCTGACACTAGACGGGCTCTATAGGCCTGGGACAAACACAGACAGGCCTTGTGGCTGACACTAGACTGGCTCTATAGGCCTGGGCCAAACACAGACAGGCCTTGTGGCTGACACTAGACGGGCTCTATAGGCCTGGGACAAACACAGACAGGCCTTGTGACTGACACTAGACGGGCTCTATAGGCCTGGGACAAACACAGACAGGCCTTGTGGCTGACACTAGACTGGCTCTATAGGACAGGGACAAACACAGACAGGCCTTGTGACTGACACTAGACGGGCTCTATAGGCCTGGGACAAACACAGACAGGCCTTGTGGCTGACACTAGACTGGCTCTATAGGCCTGGGCCAAACACAGACAGGCCTTGTGACTGACACTAGACGGGCTCTATAGGCCTGGGACAAACACAGACAGGCCTTGTGGCTGACACTAGACGGGCTCTATAGGCCTGGGACAAACACAGACAGGCCTTGTGGCTGACACTAGACGGGCTCTACAGGCCTGGGACAAACACAGACAGGCCTTGTGACTGACACTAGACGGGCTCTATAGGCCTGGGACAAACACAGACAGGCCTTGTGACTGACACTAGACTGGCTCTATAGGCCTGGGACAAACACAGACAGGTCTTATGACTGACACTAGACGGGCTCTATAGGCCTGGGACAAACACAGACAGGTCTTGTGACTGACACTAGACGGGCTCTATAGGCCTGGGACAAACACAGACAGGCCTTGTGGCTGACACTAGACTGGCTCTATAGGACTGGGACAAACACAGACAGGCCTTGTGACTGACACTAGACGGGCTCTATAGGCCTGGGACAAACACAGACAGGCCTTGGGGCTGACACTAGACGAGATCTATAGGACTGGAACAAACACAGACAGGCATAGCGGCTGACACTAGACGGGCTCTATAGGCCTGGGACAAACACAGACAGGCCTTGGGGCTGACACTAGACTGGCTCTATAGGACTGGGACAAACACAGACAGGCCTTGTGGCTGACACTAGACGGGCTCTATAGGCCTGGGACAAACACAGACAGGCCTTGTGACTGACACTAGACGGGCTCTATAGGCCTGGGACAAACACAGACAGGCCTTGTGGCTGACACTAGACTGGCTCTATAGGACAGGGACAAACACAGACAGGCCTTGTGACTGACACTAGACGGGCTCTATAGGCCTGGGACAAACACAGACAGGCCTTGTGGCTGACACTAGACTGGCTCTATAGGCCTGGGCCAAACACAGACAGGCCTTGTGGCTGACACTAGACGGGCTCTATAGGCCTGAGACAAACACAGACAGGCAGAGTGACTGACACTAGACGGGCTCTACAGGCCTGGGACAAACACAGACAGGCCTTGTGACTGACACTAGACGGGCTCTATAGGCCTGGGACAAACACAGACAGGCCTTGTGACTTAAACTAAACGGGATCTATAGGTCTGGGACAAACACAGACAGGCCTTGTGACTGACACTAGACGGGCTCTATAGGCCTGGGACAAACACAGACAGGCCTTGTGACTTAAACTAGACGGGATCTATAGGCCTGGGACAAACACAGACAGGCCTTGTGACTTAAACTAGACGGGCTCTATAGGCATGGGACAAACACAGATATGCCTTGGGGCTGACACTAAACGGGCTCTATAGGCCTGGGACAAACACAGACAGGCCTTGTGACTTAAACTAGACGGGCTCTATAGGCCTGGGACAAACACAGACAGGCCTTGTGACTTAAACTAGACGGGCTCTATAGGCCTGGGACAAACACAGATATGCCTTGGGGCTGACACTAGATGGGCTCTATAGGCCTGGGACAAACACAGATATGCCTTGGGGCTTACACTAGATGGGCTCTATAGGCCTGGGACAAACACAGATATGCCTTGGGGCTGACACTAGACGGGCTCTATAGGCCTGGGACAAACACAGACATGCCTTGGGGCTGACACTAGATGGGCTCTATAGGCCTGGGACAAACACAGACAGGCATTGTGACTTAAACTAGACGGGCTCTATAGGCCTGGGACAAACACAGATATGCCTTGGGGCTGACACTAGATGGGCTCTATAGGCCTGGGACAAACACAGACATGCCTTGTGGCTGACACTAGATGGGCTCTATAGGCCTGGGACAAACACAGACAGGCCTTGTGACTTAAACTAGACGGGATCTATAGGCCTGGGACAAACACAGATATGCCTTGGGGCTGACACTAGACGGGCTCTATAGGCCTGGGACAAACACAGACAGGCCTTGTGACTGACACTAGACGGGCTCTATAGGCCTGGGACAAACACAGATATGCCTTGGGGCTGACACTAGATGGGCTCTATAGGCCTGGGACAAACACAGACATGCCTTGGGGCTGACACTAGACGGGATGTGTCATCCACAGATGCTTTAAAGAATCTATAGGCGCTCTAAGGGGGCTCTTCGGGATATGAAGGAGACTCTCAACGCAATTTGTGGTATACACTCTACACTTTGGTAGGCGATTCTAGAAATCTGCAGTCGGCTTGAGTACAGTCAAAAAACGGAAATCTTCAAGCATAGTATGATAAGAACTTGAGAAGTAGGGTCAGGAATTCGCTTTAAAATCCTGCTGTGCAGAAGCCATATAAGCTGCGATACAGTGGGGGTCAGTCAAGGGAGTAAATCGCTCACGTTTCTTGGGCGTGTCTCGGTCACTCTTTGCGCTGTTCGCCCGCTGGGGGGAGCTGCTACGGCTTGTGGCCAGCAATGGAGAACTCAGACAGAAGTGACTGCAGCCTCCGTCCGCGAAGAGCACCTGATCACGTGACCAACCAGACCCATATATAACACAGTACTACTCTGTTTACTCCACTCTATGTCTAATCTACCAAATGTCTATTATATAATATATGTTAAATATATTAATGCAAAAAAGCGGTGTTACGATTGTTCTTGTCTATTTTTCCTACTTGCCTAAAGTAATAGTTCAATTTTGCGAGGTATATACATCAAGGGAGAATATTATTTCGCTGGATAATATTATTTTGCTGGCTAATATCATTTCGCTGGCTAATATCATTTCGCTGGATAATATTACTTCGCTGGCTAATATTATTTCGCTGGATAATATTACTTCGCTGAATAATATTACTTCGCTGGCTAATATTATTTCGCAGGATAATATTACTTCGCTGGCTAATATTATTTCGCAGGATAATATTATTTTATTTCGCTGGATAATATTACTTCGCTGGCTAATATTATTTCGCTGGATAATATTACTTCGCTGGATAATATTACTTCGCTGGCTAATATTATTTCGCTGGATAATATTATTTTATTGAGCTGGATAATATTATTTCGCTGCATAATATTATTTCGCTGCATAATATTATTTCGTTGGATAATATTATTTCGCTAGATAATATTATCAATACGAGGAGCTGGGTATCGATGTGCAGTCTGTGTTGTAGCGTACCTGGGTGGAGCCGTCTCTCATCGCCTTGACAACGGTCCCTCTGCTGTTGGTCACCCGGGACATCTCCTGCCTGGCCTGGCTCCTGGCTGCCTCACAAGGCTGGGTCCCGGTGCCGCTGTTCAGGTAGCGCTGGCGAACCAGCAGGCGGCGCTCATCCGGGGACTCACCGGCGATTCCTATAACACGGACAGCGGACAACGCGTACAGGGCGGAGGGATGGATTGGTGTCTCGGGCCACCTTTGTGTACACATGGGTTAATTAAACCGGGCCATTTTACTTCTTGTGATAATGAGACGAATGCGATGTGAATTGATCCCCAGATTGTGATAATGAGACGAATGCGATGTGAATTGATCCCCATATTGTGATAATGAGACGAATGCGATGTGAATTGATCCCCAGATTTAAATGCCTGGACGACAATAGGCGATTTTATGAGCAGCAGATGGCTTGGGTAGCTCGGAGTTTTGGGCCATTCTTGGGCACACAAGGGATAAGCAAGGCTAGATAATGACCTCAATGAGAAGAATGATTGTTAAAGCCATTAAACACCTAGCGCGGGTACCAGGTTCGATGCTAACAGGCCCTTTCCGCATGTTATCCAGACATATCCAAGCAGGACCGTTACAGATTTCTCATGGGTCTTGTGATAGTGATACTTGGCTATTTGAGAGTGCCTGGCTTGGAGGCATGAAGCAGGCAGGTGTCTCTGGGCCGCTGGCCACCTACCGACGTGAGACTCGAGCAGGTAGTTGACACACAGGCCGTCTGGGGTGGTGACGTACATCTGCTGGAAGGCCTGGGGGGTCGCTGGCTGCTCCTCCTCACCCTCCTCCTCCTTGGTAACGTCCTCCTTAAACACAAGGACGAAATAAGATAACTAACACGTCATGTGCATGGACATATAGCCCACTATTCAAATCTTAATGATTTTTGGTTGGGGGTGGTGGGGGGGGGGGGAGGGGGGGGGGCTTACGTGGGGTGACTCCGGGGTAGGCATTGACACAAGGATGTCCCACCGCGGGTTGTGTGTGTGTATGTGTGGCGGGGGGTGAGGGGTGGGGGTGGAGGGGGGGCTTACTTGGGGTGGCTCTGGTATGGACATCGACACCAAGAAATGGGCGTGTGCGTGGTTTAAATGGGGTGAGGGGGGGGGGGGTAGGGGGATTACCTGGAGTGGCTCCGGGGTGGCCATCTTGTTCTTGTCACCCTTCTTGCTGCCCTTGGAGGGGGAGGGCGGGGACGGACTAAGGTCACGCGTCGGAGGTGGCACGTACTGCGCAGGCGCGTACTTCTGGCCTGGAGACATTAAACATTGACCACGTATAATTTAAATGTCTTGTCGTGATTTATCATTATTTGTAGTCATAATGCAAAAGCGACAACCCAAAACAAACATTATCAAATTTCTTCTTTTCTTTATGCTACGATATAACACGCAGAAATTGTTTTGATGTCGGTTAAAATAAGCCATTACCTACTTTATACCCTCAAGTCTTTTTTACATCACTAAAAATCCGGGAGTATTAATAAATAAATTATCTAATAATATTGACTAGGAGTCATAATAATTGCTATTAGTGAGTACAATAATTGACTACATCTGTTGACTGACCGTCGGCGGGGTGGCCGCTCGGTCCGTACGTGCTCACGGACACACTCAGCCCGTCCGCGTAGCGTGCCACGAACGCCCCGAAGCGGCCCACACACGGCGTCTGCTCGACAGTGTCGCCCTCTGGCGGCGCCACTGAAGGTGATCCGTCCTGGACCGCTGCCTCCTTATCCTCCTCCCCAGACACGGACTGGGTGTCATGGTGATTGCCATCTGGCGCTATCCCTAACAACACAAGGCACATCGAGTACAGAGAAGTTACTGGATTTGTTATCTATTTAGTTTCTAAGAACAATTTTTCTTGATAGAAATTAGAATAAAAAAGTGTTTTTCTATGAATGACATTCAATAAATTATTTATCAATTATTATTGACAGAAGTATAATCATTAATGATTTCATAAACCTCATAGAGTGAGGTTCTCGAAGTTAATAGAGTAAATTTCACTCATAAATGACGTTGAACTTGTTTCGTTGCACACCTTCCTTCTCTGATTTCTCGGTGTCAGCCTTTTCCCGCTCATTGTCGACCACAGTGACGTCATCAGATTTTTGGCGGGAATCCGAGCGGTCTGTGTCGTCTGCTACTTTGGGGTCGAGCACGTGGACCATGAAGGTGTGTCCGTCCTTCAGCACGGTCGTCTTCACGCTGACCGTACCTGGCGTCACAGATACACCGTCTTACAGTCACTTCGTCCAACAAACCCTCGGCCATGATATTAATTATCATTTTCATCGCAAAGACAAACACAACTTACAATAAGGAAGCTTACATCCGTAAGCAAAGCACGTTACGGTTTGTACAGAACGACTTTTGCAGGAGTTAAGGCATGTTAATGCACTTACCCTGGACAAATTCAGTCGTTTCTGTTCGGATCTGACCTCCGTCAGCCGGAAACATGGACGATACTCGACCTCTGACGAGCGGAAGCTGGTTCCCAAGGTCAAATCCCGTAAACTGCAGGTAAACAGCAATAAACTGCGTTATAACAACGAACTTCGACTGGCAGCGTTCAGTCTATCCTTTCTATCAAACATGTATACATGTACATATCCGTATATACATGTATACAGATACATTCTTCAGAAACATTAATAAAACATATAACAATAAACTTATCCAAGTATTTTACATCCTTTTTCGACATGTTTCGAGAAAAAAATTTGTGTCTTATGCTAAAAAAACGCGTGCAAAAGATAGTACATCAAGCAGTGTCGACACCGATCTGACCCTAAATTGACCCCGGCCTGACCCCGGTGTGACCGCGACCTCAACCTAACTTGATCCCAACCTCACAACGACCTCACCCCAAACTGACTCCGGTTTGATCCCGACCCCTATACGGACCGGCCAGTATGGCTGTTCCTCCGCGCCTTCCTCCCGGGGTGACTCCTGGGGCCGAGCGTCTTCCTTGGATGTCTTGGTCCGACTGCTGGAGCGGGAGGAAGGTCGCTTCTTCTTGTCCTCAGCCTGGGCCGCCAGCTCCTTGCTGGCCTGTAACACACACAGACAGGGGATACAGACATCTCACAGATAACGTAGGGAGGAGTGTCAGCTCCTTGCTGGCCTGTAACACACACAGACAGGGAATACAGACATCTCACAGATAACGTGGGGAGGAGTGCCAGCTCCTTGCTGGCCTGTAAGATACACAGACAGGGGATACAGACATCTCACAGATAACGTGGGGAGGAGTGCCAGCTCCTTGCTGGCCTGTAACACACACAGACAGGGGATACAGACATCTCACAGATAACGTGGGGAGGAGTGCCAGCTCCTTGCTGGCCTGTAACACACACAGACAGGGGATACAGACATCTCACAGATAACGTGGGGAGGAGTGCCAGCTCCTTGCTGGCCTGTAACACACACAGACAGGGGATACAGACATCTCACAGATAACGTGGGGAGGAGTGCCAGCTCCTTGCTGGCCTGTAACACACACAGACAGGGGATACAGACATCTCACAGATAACGTGGGGAGGAGTGCCAGCTCCCTGCTGGCCTGTAACACACACAGACAGGGAATACAGACATCTCACAGATAACGTGGGGAGGAGTGCCAGCTCCTTGCTGGCCTGTAACACGCACAGACAAGGGATACAGACATCTCACAGATAACGTGGGGAGGAGTGCCAGCTCCTTGCTGGCCTGTAACACACACAGACAGGGGATACAGACATCTCACAGATAATCCAACCCCATGTTATTACTCTGGGAGATTTCTTGGCCAAATGTAGCCACCATTTGCACGAAATGGGCCGAAAACCCCCGACATTACATCTCATTCTCCACCTAACAGCAACATAAACCTAAGTGTCTGTTACTAGCACCGCCTGGGCTAAACAGCCGAAGACTTTCACAGCGCAAGGTACATTCATACAAGATGAGGACTCTGACCTTTTTCTGAGCCGAGCGGGCCCTCTTATCCGCCTTCAGCCGCTCCTTCTCGTCCTCCTCCGCCTGGACCCGATCCTGCTCCTCCTTCCAGGCCTTCAGGGAGTTGGCGCGCACGAAGGGGTTGGCGCTGGCCGGACGCTCAGAGCTACCCGACCGCGAGGGACTCTTGCCGGCGCGACCTGCGAGCCAATCAAAACCGTCAGGAGCAAAGAGGCACATTACATGTATATATATAGAGAGAGAGAGAGAGAGATGTATATAAGAATATGATTTGTTTTTCTTCGGTTATAAATAAAAGCTTCATATATATATATATATATATATATATATATATATATATTCGGAGCTTGTCTCAGATCTCATTTGTGTATTAGCGAACATTTTTGCATAACATATTTATTCACTGTTTCAAGATCGTATATCGACCAACTCCCATGGACGGCGCTTCAGTCGATGCCAGCAGGTTACCCAGCAGCCGAGGTGTCCGAGCCTCAAGCTGTGTCCACTTACTGGGAGATTTCTTGGGGGACTTGGAGCGGTCTCGCTTCTTGTCCTTGCCGCTAGAGGGTCTAGAGGAGGCCTCGTCTGCCTCCTTCTTGATGGTCTCCACCTCGTGGGCCAGGAGGCTGGCCTGGTGCTTGGCCTCCTCGTCCCGCGTCCAGTCCTCCACCCGCCCAGCCACGTGCTGCAGGTAGTTGCTGTAACAAGCGGGGCAAGGTTAGACCGAGACTATATCAGTTAGCTCTGATGCCATCTGAGTTAGCCATGTCACAACATGAGTTAGCCATGATAAGACATGGGTTAGCAATGACAATACATGAGTTAGCCATGGTATGATATGAATTAGCCATAAGACAATATGAATTAGCCATGAGACAATATGAGTTATTCGTGAGACCATATGAGTCAGCCATCGGACAACATGAGTTTGCCATGAAACCATATGGGTTACCCATGAGACTATGGGAGTTAGCCATGAAACCACATGGGTTACCCATGAGACTATGTGAGTTAGCCATGAGACTATGTGAGTTAGCAATGGGACTGTGAGTTAGCCATGCCAAAACATGAGTTAGCCATGACACCACATGAGTTAGCCATGCCACCACATGAGTTAGCCATGACAACACATGAGTTAGCTATGACACCGCATGAGTTAGCCATGACACCACATGAGTTAGCGATGAAACCATATGGGTTACCCATGAGACTATGTGTGTTAGCCATGAGACTATGTGAGTTAGCCATGAGACTAGGTGAGTTAGCCATGGGACTGTGAGTTAGCCATGCCAACACATGAGTTAGCCATGCCATCACATGAATTAGCCATGAAAACACATGAGTTAGCCATGACACCACATGAGTTAGCCATGAAACCATATGGGTTACCCATGAGACTATGTGAGTTAGCGATGAGACTATGTGAGTTAGCCATGCCACCACATGAGTTAGCCATGACAACACATGAGTTAGCCATGCCACCACATGAGTTAGCAATGATAACACACGAGTTAGCCATGACAACACATGAGTTAGCCATGCCACCATATGAGTTAGCCATGAGTTAGCCATGCGTTAGCCATGCGTTAGCCATGAGTTAGCCATGAGAGCGGGGCTGACCTGAAGCCCACGTTGGTGTGTAGCTCTGAGTGCCAGTACTCGTGGGTCTGGAGGCGGGCGTTGTGCGGGTTGTGGAGCACTAGGAGCAGCGAGCCGTTACGTCGGTGGCAGTACGTGTCCACCTGCTGGTGGCTGTACACGGCCTCACGTAACACCTGTCAAGGGCACACAGAGGGCATATCACATCAGCGATTAGACACTTTTTCCCACTATCCCGGGTAGTTATAATACCACCTCGCTCTTCATTATACATTGACATTTTGGTTAATATTAAAACCGCCTTTTATATTACCGGTTGCCTGAAAGGCCAGTGTTGCCTACTCTTCCATTTATAATACGCCAAAAATTCCAGAGAGCAGAGAAAGTCGGTCAGTGAAACTGTAGTACGAGCAGTAGTGCCTAAGTAGCCCCACCGGCAAATAAACAGGATTTATAATTCAGCATCCAATGTTCTTCAGCTAGCATTTGTAGTTCAAATACTACTCAAGCTTAATCCAGAATGTCCCTTTACCACTCCCACGATGTCCAGATCCAGATCCCTATTACCTGCTGCAGCAAGTTAGGCTCCAGGTGCTCGGCGAAGCACCACTGGTCCAGGTTCCGCTTCTGCCGGTTGTTGACGGCGTCCGGGGAGGGACCCTCTGCGACGCCACGTGGCAGCACTGACTGATCCTCACCCTCCCCGAGAGAAGCGCCCTCTTGTGAGACGCCGTCCGCTAGCTCGCCCGGCTCAAAGTGTACCGAGTGACCTGGGTGCGAGGAGACAGCATTATTCATTAGGATACGATATATAACACACGAATCCCTACAGTAATGGGACATTTAAATATGTGTACTTATCAGCAATTTATATATTATATAATATACGAATTGTATGTACCAACGTGCGTGGGAACACTAAGCACACAAAAATGGTTCTTTCTGAATATGCAAATGTATATGTTATCTCTAACAAATAACATGTGAGGTTTACGTCAAGACTAAACGCAAGACATTCCGAAGGCATCACTGAGACAATTAATCTTTCAGCATTAGTGATTTTCTGCGACAAAATGACATGCAAGGTCAAAGGTGATTTCTAACTGATGTGGACAATGGCGGATTAAAACACACTGCAAAATATTTCTGGGGGTGACAAATATAATCAAAATTCACACCATCTATATCATCGCATGCAACAAGTGACAATTCATCTACAAAATCAAATAACAAAGCTTCAAAGACCCATTTGTGACCAGTTCATTGAAGGCATTATCTCGTGTTTTTCATGCATTATATTGTTCTTATTCTATAACGAGGAAACTAGACAGGAGCGTTTTTAACACATGATAATTCCCCTCCCCCAGCCCCCCTTGCCATCCATTGTCATTTTTCCACGGACCAATCAGAGCCTTCTATTAACCCGTTATGGCTCCCTATACCACCCTTTAGCTTTAGACCTTGAGGACCCTCCCCCGCCCAGGACAACATGCACAGACAACACACACATGCGGACACAGTGCAAGGTTTACCATCACTTCCTGCCTCCGAGCCTGTCCAGACAAAAATAAACAGAGTAACAATCGCCATAAAATGACAGGCGCTTCAAAGCACCATTAGTATAGAGTACCCAACTTGTTAAAGCCGCTAATAAAAGTAATTTAATCAATTAATAATATATTGATGTAATCCTGTGATAACTGGTTATACGGAGACATGTTTGTGTCAGGATTTAACTGAGATTCAACGCCACTTCCGCTTACAAAATTATACATCATCCAGCACTTCGTAATTGCATGGATACCCGGAGCACATTTATGTAGGTAGGCCGTTTGTAACGTATAAAGGAAGCCAACTTTGACAGATATGGTTAGACAGTGCTGCTCCCTCCTTGCCGTATAAAGGAAGCCAACTTTGACAGATATGGTTAGACAGTGCTGCTCCCTCCTTGCCGTATAAAGGAAGCCAACTTTGACAGATATGGTTAGACAGTGCTGCTCCCTCCTTGCCGTATAAAGGAAGCCAACTGTGACAGATATGGTTAGACAGTGCTGCTCCCTCCTTGCCGTATAAAGGAAGCCAACTGTGACGGATATGGTTAGACAGTGCTGCTCCCTCCTTGCCGTATAAAGGAAGCCAACTTTGACAGATATGGTTAGACAGTGCTGCTCCCTCCTTGCCGTATAAAGGAAGCCAACTGTGACAGATATGGTTAGACAGTGCTGCTCCCTCCTTGCCGTATAAAGGAAGCCAACTTTGACAGATATGGTTAGGCAGTGCTGCTCCCTCCTTGCCGTATAAAGGAAGCCAACTTTGACAGATATGGTTAGGCAGTGCTGCTCCCTCCTTGCCGTATAAAGGAAGCCAACTTTGACAGATATGGTTAAACAGTGCTGCTCCCTCCTTGCCGTATAAAGGAAGCCAACTGTGACAGATATGGTTAGACAGTGCTGCTCCCTCCTTGCCGTATAAAGGAAGCCAACTTTGACAGATATGGTTAGACAGTGCTGCTCCCTCCTTGCCGTATAAAGGAAGCCAACTGTGACAGATATGGTTAGACAGTGCTGCTCCCTCCTTGCCGTATAAAGGAAGCCAACTGTGACGGATATGGTTAGACAGTGCTGCTCCCTCCTTGCCGTATAAAGGAAGCCAACTGTGACAGATATGGTTAGACAGTGCTGCTCCCTCCTTGCCGTATAAAGGAAGCCAACTGTGACAGATATGGTTAGACAGTGCTGCTCCCTCTATGCCGTATAAAGGAAGCCAACTTTGACAGATATGGTTAGACAGTGCTGCTCCCTCCTTGCCGTATAAAGGAAGCCAACTTTGACAGATATGGTTAGGCAGTGCTGCTCCCTCCTTGCCGTATAAAGGAAGCCAACTTTGACAGATATGGTTAGGCAGTGCTGCTCCCTCCTTGCCGTATAAAGGAAGCCAACTTTGACAGATATGGTTAGACAGTGCTGCTCCCTCCTTGCCGTATAAAGGAAGCCAACTGTGACAGATATGGTTAGACAGTGCTGCTCCCTCCTTGCCGTATAAAGGAAGCCAACTGTGACGGATATGGTTAGACAGTGCTGCTCCCTCCTTGCCGTATAAAGGAAGCCAACTGTGACAGATATGGTTAGACAGTGCTGCTCCCTCCTTGCCGTATAAAGGAAGCCAACTGTGACGGATATGGTTAGACAGTGCTGCTCCCTCCTTGCCGTATAAAGGAAGCCAACTGTGACAGATATGGTTAGACAGTGCTGCTCCCTCCTTGCCGTATAAAGGAAGCCAACTGTGACAGATATGGTTAGACAGTGCTGCTCCCTCCTTGCCGTATAAAGGAAGCCAACTTTGACAGATATGGTTAGACAGTGCTGCTCCCTCCTTGCCGTATAAAGGAAGCCAACTTTGACAGATATGGTTAGACAGTGCTGCTCCCTCCTTGCCGTATAAAGGAAGCCAACTGTGACGGATATGGTTAGACAGTGCTGCTCCCTCCTTGCCGTATAAAGGAAGCCAACTGTGACAGATATGGTTAGACAGTGCTGCTCCCTCCTTGCCGTATAAAGGAAGCCAACTGTGACGGATATGGTTAGACAGTGCTGCTCCCTCCTTGCCGTATAAAGGAAGCCAACTGTGACAGATATGGTTAGACAGTGCTGCTCCCTCCTTGCCGTATAAAGGAAGCCAACTGTGACGGATATGGTTAGACAGTGCTGCTCCCTCCTTGCCGTATAAAGGAAGCCAACTTTGACAGATATGGTTAGACAGTGCTGCTCCCTCCTTGCCGTATAAAGGAAGCCAACTTTGACAGATATGGTTAGACAGTGCTGCTCCCTCCTTGCCGTATAAAGGAAGCCAACTGTGACGGATATGGTTAGACAGTGCTGCTCCCTCCTTGCCGTATAAAGGAAGCCAACTTTGACAGATATGGTTAGACAGTGCTGCTCCCTCCTTGCCGTATAAAGGAAGCCAACTTTGACAGATATGGTTAGACAGTGCTGCTCCCTCCTTGCCGTATAAAGGAAGCCAACTGTGACAGATATGGTTAGACAGTGCTGCTCCCTCCTTGCCGTATAAAGGAAGCCAACTGTGACAGATATGGTTAGACAGTGCTGCTCCCTCCTTGCCGTGTAAAGGAAGCCAACTGTGACGGATATGGTTAGACAGTGCTGCTCCCTCCTTGCCGTATAAAGGAAGCCAACTTTGACAGATATGGTTAGACAGTGCTGCTCCCTCCTTGCCGTATAAAGGAAGCCAACTTTGACAGATATGGTTAGACAGTGCTGCTCCCTCCTTGCCGTATAAAGGAAGCCAACTGTGACAGATATGGTTAGGCAGTGCTGCTCCCTCCTTGCCGTGTAAAGGAAGCCAACTGTGACGGATATGGTTAGACAGTGCTGCTCCCTCCTTGCCGTATAAAGGAAGCCAACTTTGACAGATATGGTTAGACAGTGCTGCTCCCTCCTTGCCGTATAAAGGAAGCCAACTGTGACAGATATGGTTAGACAGTGCTGCTCCCTCCTTGCCGTATAAAGGAGGCCAACTTTGACAGATATGGTTAGACAGTGCTGCTCCCTCCTTGCCGTATAAAGGAGGCCAACTTTGACAGATATGGTTAGACAGTGCTGCTCCCTCCTTGCCGTATAAAGGAAGCCAACTTTGACAGATATGGTTAGACAGTGCTGCTCCCTCCTTGCCGTATAAAGGAAGCCAACTGTGACAGATATGGTTAGACAGTGCTGCTCCCTCCTTGCCGTATAAAGGAGGCCAACTTTGACAGATATGGTTAGACAGTGCTGCTCCCTCCTTGCCGTATAAAGGAGGCCAACTTTGACAGATATGGTTAGACAGTGCTGCTCCCTCCTTGCCGTATAAAGGAGGCCAACTTTGACAGATATGGTTAGACAGTGCTGCTCCCTCCATGCCGTATAAAGGAGGCCAACTTTGACAGATATGGTTAGACAGTGCTGCTCCCTCCTTGCCGTATAAAGGAGGCCAACTTTGACAGATATGGTTAGACAGTGCTGCTCCCTCCTTGCCGTATAAAGGAAGCCAACTTTGACAGATATGGTTAGACAGTGCTGCTCCCTCCTTGCCGTATAAAGGAAGCCAACTTTGACAGATATGGTTAGACAGTGCTGCTCCCTCCTTGCCGTATAAAGGAAGCCAACTTTGACAGATATGGTTAGACAGTGCTGCTCCCTCTTTGCCGTATAAAAGAAGCCAACTGTGACAGATATGGTTAGGCAGTGCTGCTCCCTCCTTGCCGTGTAAAGGAAGCCAACTGTGACGGATATGGTTAGACAGTGCTGCTCCCTCCTTGCCGTATAAAGGAAGCCAACTTTGACAGATATGGTTAGACAGTGCTGCTCCGTCCTTGCCGTATAAAGGAAGCCAACTGTGACAGATATGGTTAGACAGTGCTGCTCCCTCCTTGCCGTATAAAGGAAGCCAACTTTGACAGATATGGTTAGACAGTGCTGCTCCCTCCTTGCCGCCCCTACAGTATGATTCAACGTGAATCAATTGAAATTCATACAGATTCGCGCGTAGTGGTTTTGTTACCAAGGAAAAATAAAATTGCTTCCCTTTCCTGCTGCAAATCTGGTTGTGGCTCTATAATTTTGTCAATTATAACTATGACGCTTGACGAGTATACCTGAGATGCTTTTGCGGGACGGGGAGGGGCCACGCTTCAGTATCCCGGAACCAGGACGCGAGCCGTCATCGGACTCGCCGCGAGATGGCGCGCGCTCTGCTGTCATGGAAACGGCTTTTCGCGCTTCACTGGACACAGGCGACTTGTTATCTGAAACCCAAAAGACCAACGTTATAACCCGAGGCAGTATCCTACAGCACGAGTAAAACAGAACCAGCTGTATTGGCAAAATGTAACATGGTGGCAGAGCTTTACAATGAAATGGAAATGAAATGGTTTATTACTCAATTTGACGTCAGAACTAAAATTATGACTTTACTGGAGACTGAATTTATGCTGTTAGATAATTCCGTCACGGCTCCAGGTAAGTCATTCGTCAAACTTAAGTAAATAAGGAGAATATAATCTATATTCCTATCTTTTCAAATTATCAAATTAATTAAAGGATCCCAAAAAATTAGTATTCTGCCGCGTCAAAAGTGATACATGTCACGCTGGTAATAACATTAATAGAAGCGATCATGCAGAGCAGGAATCACAACATCCAAGACAGTTCGCTACACTGGTCGTGTTGTCACGGGCAGCATACGGCGCGACTGTGGTAGCAAGCGCGAACCATGCGGTGAGATGTGACAACATACACCTTGCTGACCCCAAGAAGGGTGAGACTGTGACAACATACACCTTGCTGACCCCAAGAGGGGTGAGATGTGACAACATACACCTTGCTGACCCCAAGAATGGTGAGACTGTGACAACATACACCTTGCTGACCCCAAGAAGGGTGAGACTGTGACAACATACACCTTGCTGACCCCAAGAATGGTGAGACTGTGACAACATACACCTTGCTGACCCCAAGAAGGGTGAGATGTGACAACATACACCTTGCTGATCCCAAGAAGGGTGAGACTGTGACAACATACACCTTGCTGACCCCAAGAAGGGTGAGATGTGACAACATACACCTTGCTGACCCCAAGAAGGGTGAGACTGTGACAACATACACCTTGCTGACCCCAAGAAGGGTAAGACTGTGACAACATACACCTTGCTGACCCAAGAAGGGTGAGTGTGACAACATACACCTTGCTGACCCCAAGAAGGGTGAGATGTGACAACATACACCTTGCTGACTCCAAGAAGGGTGAGATGTGACAACATACACCTTGCTGACCCCAAGAAGGGTGAGATGTGACAACATACACCGTGCTGACCCCAAGAAGGGTGAGATGTGACAACATACACCTTGCTGACTCCAAGAAGGGTGAGTGTGACAACATACACCTTGCTGACCCCAAGAAGGGTGAGACTGTGACAACATACACCTTGCTGACCCCAAGAAGGGCGCGTGTGACAACATACACCTTGCTGACCCCAAGAAGGGTGAGATGTGACAACATACACCGTGCTGACCCCAAGAAGGGTGAGACTGTGACAACATACACCTTGCTGACCCCAAGAAGGGTGAGATGTGACAACATACACCTTGCTGACCCCAAGAAGGGTGAGATGTGACAACATACACCTTGCTGACCCCAAGAAGGGTGAGACTGTGACAACATACACCTTGCTGACCCCAAGAAGGGGGGAGATGTGACAACATACACCTTGCTGACCCCAAGCAGGGTTAGACTGTGACAACATACACCTTGCTGACCCCAAGAAGGGTGACACTGTGACAACATACACCTTGCTGACCCCAAGAAGGGTGAGATGTGACAACATACACCTTGCTGACCCCAGGAAGGGTGAGACTGTGACAACATACACCTTGCTGACCACAAGAAGTGTTAGATGTGACAACATACACCTTGCTGACCCCAAGAAGGGTGAGACCGTGACAACATACACCTTGCTGACCCCAAGAAGGGTGAGTGTGACAACATACACCTTGCTGACCCCAAGAAGGGTGAGACTGTGACAACATACACCTTGCTGACCCCAAGAAGGGTAAGACTGTGACAACATACACCTTGCTGACCCCAAGAAGGGTGAGTGTGACAACATACACCTTGCTGACCCCAAGAAGGGTGAGATGTGACAACATACACCGTGCTGACCCCAAGAAGGGTGAGACTGTGACAACATACACCTTGCTGACCCCAAGAAGGGTGAGATGTGACAACATACACCTTGCTGACCCCAAGAAGGGTGAGATGTGACAACATACACCTTGCTGACCCCAAGAAGGGTGAGACTGTGACAACATACACCTTGCTGACCCCAAGAAGGGGGGAGATGTGACAACATACACCTTGCTGACCCCAAGCAGGGTTAGACTGTGACAACATACACCTTGCTGACCCCAAGAAGGGTGAGATGTGACAACATACACCGTGCTGACCCCAGGAAGGGTGAGACTGTGACAACATACACCTTGCTGACCCCAAGAAGTGTGAGATGTGACAACATACACCTTGCTGACCCCAAGAAGGGTGAGACCGTGACAACATACACCTTGCTGACCCCAAGAAGGGTGAGTGTGACAATATACACCTTGCTGACCCCAAGAAGGGTGAGATGTGACAACATACACCTTGCTGACCCCAAGAATGGTGAGACTGTGACAACATACACCTTGCTGACCCCAAGAAGGGTGAGACTGTGACAACATACACCTTGCTGATCCCAAGAAGGGTGAGACTGTGACAACATACACCTTGTTGACCCCAAGAAGGGTGAGACCGTGACAACATACACCGTGCTGACCCCAAGCAGGGTTAGATGTGACAACATACACCTTGCTGACCCCAAGAAGGGTGAGACTGTGACAACATACACCTTGCTGACCCCAAGAAGTGTGAGATGTGACAACATACACCTTGCTGACCCCAAGAAGGGTGAGACTGTGACAACATACACCTTGCTGACCCCAAGAATGGTGAGACTGACAATATACACCTTGCTGACCCCAAGAATAGTGAGACTGTGACAATATACATCTTGCTGACCCCAAGAAGGGTGAGACCGTGACAACATACACCGTGCTGACCCCAAGAATGGTGAGATGTGACAACATACACCTTGCTGACCCCAGGAAGGGTGAGACTGTGACAACATACACCTTGCTGACCCCAAGAAGTGTGAGATGTGACAACATACACCTTGCTGACCCCAAGAAGGGTGAGACCGTGACAACATACACCTTGCTGACCCCAAGAAGGGTGAGTGTGACAACATACACCTTGCTGACCCCAAGAAGGGTGAGATGTGACAACATACACCTTGCTGACCCCAAGAATGGTGAGACTGTGACAACATACACCTTGCTGACCCCAAGAAGGGTGAGACTGTGACAACATACACCTTGCTGACCCCAAGAAGGGTGACACTGTGACAACATACACCTTGCTGACCCCAAGAAGGGTGAGACCGTGACAACATACACCGTGCTGACCCCAAGAAGGGTGAGACCGTGACAACATACACCTTGCTGACCCCAAGAAGGGTGAGATGTGACAACATACACCTTGCTGACCCCAATAAGGGTGAGACCGTGACAACATACACCTTGCTGACCCAAGAAGGGTGAGACTGTGACAACATACACCTTGCTGACCCCAAGGAGGGTGAGATGTGACAACATACATCTTGCTGACCCCAAGCAGGGTTAGATGTGACAACATACACCTTGCTGACCCCAAGAATGGTGAGACTGTGACAACATACACCTTGCTGACCCCAAGAATGGTGAGACTGACAATATACACCTTGCTGACCCCAAGAATAGTGAGACTGTGACAATATACATCTTGCTGACCCCAAGAAGGGTGAGACCGTGACAACATACACCGTGCTGACCCCAAGAAGGGAGAGATGTGACAACATGCACTTTGCTGACCACAAGAAGGGTGAGACTGTGACAACATACACCTTGCTGACCCAAAGAAGGGAGAGATGTGACAACATACACCTTGCTGACCCCAAGAAGGGTGAGACTGTGACAACATACACCTTGCTTACCCCAAGAAGGGTGAGACTGTGACAAACTTACACCTTGCTGACCCCAAGAAGGGTGAGACTGTGACAACATACACCTTGCTGACCCCAAGAAGGGTGAGATGTGACAACATACACCTTGCTGACCCCAAGAAGGGTGAGATGTGACAACATGCACCTTGCTGACCTCAAGAAGGGTGAGATGTGACAACATACACCTTGCTGACCCCAAGAAGGGTGAGATGTGACAACATACACCTTGCTGACCCCAAGAAGGGTGAGACTGTGACAACATACACCTTGCTGACCCCAAGAAGGGTGAGACTGTGACAACATACACCTTGCTGACCCCAAGAAGGGTGAGACCGTGACAACATACACCTTGCTGACCCCAAGAAGGGTAAGACCGTGACAACATACACCTTGCTGACCCCAAGAAGGGTAAGACTGTGACAACATACACCTTGCTGACCCCAAGAAGGGTGAGACTGTGACAACATACACCTTGCTGACCCCAAGAAGGGTGAGACTGTGACAACATACACCTTGCTGACCCCAAGAAGGGTGAGACTGTGACAACATACACCTTGCTGACCCCAAGAAGGGTGAGACTGTGACAACATACACCTTGCTGACCCCAAGAAGGGTGAGACTGTGACAACATACACCTTGCTGACCCCAAGAAGGGTGAGACTGTGACAACATACACCTTGCTGACCCCAAGAAGGGTGAGACTGTGACAACATACACCTTGCTGACCCCAAGAAGGGTGAGACTGTGACAACATACACCTTGCTGACCCCAAGAAGGGTGAGACTGTGACAACATACACCTTGCTGACCCCAAGAAGGGTGAGACTGTGACAACATACACCTTGCTGACCCCAAGAAGGGTGAGACTGTGACAACATACACCTTGCTGACCCCAAGAAGGGTGAGATGTGACAACATACACCTTGCTGACCCCAAGAAGGGTGAGATGTGACAACATACACCTTGCTGACCCCAAGAAGGGTGAGATGTGACAACATACACCTTGCTGACCCCAAGAAGGGTGAGATGTGACAACATACACCTTGCTGACCCCAAGAAGGGTGAGATGTGACAACATACACCTTGCTGACCCCACGAATGGTGAGACTGTGACAACATACACCTTGCTGACCCCAAGAAGGGTGAGATGTGACAACATACACCTTGCTGACCCCAAGAAGGGTGAGACTGTGACAACATACACCTTGCTGACCCCAAGAAGGGTGAGATGTGACAACATACACCTTGCTGACCCCAAGAATGGTGAGACTGTGACAACATACACCTTGCTGACCCCAAGAAGGGTGAGATGTGACAACATACACCTTGCTGATCCCAAGAAGGGTGAGACTGTGACAACATACACCTTGCTGACCCCAAGAAGGGTGAGATGTGACAACATACACCTTGCTGACCCCAAGAAGGGTAAGACTGTGACAACATACACCTTGCTGACCCCAAGAAGGGTGAGATGTGACAACATGCACCTTGCTGACCTCAAGAAGGGTGAGATGTGACAACATACACCTTGCTGACCCCAAGAAGGGTGAGATGTGACAACATACACCTTGCTGACCCCAAGAAGGGTGAGACTGTGACAACATACACCTTGCTGACCCCAAGAAGGGTGAGACTGTGACAACATACACCTTGCTGACCCCAAGAAGGGTGAGACCGTGACAACATACACCTTGCTGACCCCAAGAAGGGTAAGACCGTGACAACATACACCTTGCTGACCCCAAGAAGGGTAAGACTGTGACAACATACACCTTGCTGACCCCAAGAAGGGTGAGACTGTGACAACATACACCTTGCTGACCCCAAGAAGGGTGAGACTGTGACAACATACACCTTGCTGACCCCAAGAAGGGTGAGACTGTGACAACATACACCTTGCTGACCCCAAGAAGGGTGAGACTGTGACAACATACACCTTGCTGACCCCAAGAAGGGTGAGACTGTGACAACATACACCTTGCTGACCCCAAGAAGGGTGAGACTGTGACAACATACACCTTGCTGACCCCAAGAAGGGTGAGACTGTGACAACATACACCTTGCTGACCCCAAGAAGGGTGAGACTGTGACAACATACACCTTGCTGACCCCAAGAAGGGTGAGACTGTGACAACATACACCTTGCTGACCCCAAGAAGGGTGAGACTGTGACAACATACACCTTGCTGACCCCAAGAAGGGTGAGACTGTGACAACATACACCTTGCTGACCCCAAGAAGGGTGAGATGTGACAACATACACCTTGCTGACCCCAAGAAGGGTGAGATGTGACAACATACACCTTGCTGACCCCAAGAAGGGTGAGATGTGACAACATACACCTTGCTGACCCCAAGAAGGGTGAGATGTGACAACATACACCTTGCTGACCCCAAGAAGGGTGAGATGTGACAACATACACCTTGCTGACCCCACGAATGGTGAGACTGTGACAACATACACCTTGCTGACCCCAAGAAGGGTGAGATGTGACAACATACACCTTGCTGACCCCAAGAAGGGTGAGACTGTGACAACATACACCTTGCTGACCCCAAGAAGGGTGAGATGTGACAACATACACCTTGCTGACCCCAAGAATGGTGAGACTGTGACAACATACACCTTGCTGACCCCAAGAAGGGTGAGATGTGACAACATACACCTTGCTGATCCCAAGAAGGGTGAGACTGTGACAACATACACCTTGCTGACCCCAAGAAGGGTGAGATGTGACAACATACACCTTGCTGACCCCAAGAAGGGTGAGACTGTGACAACATACACCTTGCTGACCCCAAGAAGGGTAAGACTGTGACAACATACACCTTGCTGACCCAAGAAGGGTGAGTGTGACAACATACACCTTGCTGTCCCCAAGAAGGGTGAGATGTGACAACATACACCTTGCTGACTCCAAGAAGGGTGAGTGTGACAACATACACCTTGCTGACCCCAAGAAGGGTGAGACTGTGACAACATACACCTTGCTGACCCCAAGAAGGGCGCGTGTGACAACATACACCTTGCTGACCCCAAGAAGGGTGAGATGTGACAACATACACCGTGCTGACCCCAAGAAGGGTGAGACTGTGACAACATACACCTTGCTGACCCCAAGAAGGGTGAGATGTGACAACATACACCTTGCTGACCCCAAGAAGGGTGAGATGTGACAACATACACCTTGCTGACCCCAAGAAGGGTGAGACTGTGACAACATACACCTTGCTGACCCCAAGAAGGGGGGAGATGTGACAACATACACCTTGCTGACCCCAAGCAGGGTTAGACTGTGACAACATACACCTTGCTGACCCCAAGAAGGGTGACACTGTGACAACATACACCTTGCTGACCCCAAGAAGGGTGAGATGTGACAACATACACCTTGCTGACCCCAGGAAGGGTGAGACTGTGACAACATACACCTTGCTGACCACAAGAAGTGTTAGATGTGACAACATACACCTTGCTGACCCCAAGAAGGGTGAGACCGTGACAACATACACCTTGCTGACCCCAAGAAGGGTGAGTGTGACAACATACACCTTGCTGACCCCAAGAAGGGTGAGACTGTGACAACATACACCTTGCTGACCCCAAGAAGGGTAAGACTGTGACAACATACACCTTGCTGACCCCAAGAAGGGTGAGTGTGACAACATACACCTTGCTGACCCCAAGAAGGGTGAGATGTGACAACATACACCGTGCTGACCCCAAGAAGGGTGAGACTGTGACAACATACACCTTGCTGACCCCAAGAAGGGTGAGATGTGACAACATACACCTTGCTGACCCCAAGAAGGGTGAGATGTGACAACATACACCTTGCTGACCCCAAGAAGGGTGAGACTGTGACAACATACACCTTGCTGACCCCAAGAAGGGGGGAGATGTGACAACATACACCTTGCTGACCCCAAGCAGGGTTAGACTGTGACAACATACACCTTGCTGACCCCAAGAAGGGTGAGATGTGACAACATACACCGTGCTGACCCCAGGAAGGGTGAGACTGTGACAACATACACCTTGCTGACCCCAAGAAGTGTGAGATGTGACAACATACACCTTGCTGACCCCAAGAAGGGTGAGACCGTGACAACATACACCTTGCTGACCCCAAGAAGGGTGAGTGTGACAACATACACCTTGCTGACCCCAAGAAGGGTGAGATGTGACAACATACACCTTGCTGACCCCAAGAATGGTGAGACTGTGACAACATACACCTTGCTGACCCCAAGAAGGGTGAGACTGTGACAACATACACCTTGCTGATCCCAAGAAGGGTGAGACTGTGACAACATACACCTTGTTGACCCCAAGAAGGGTGAGACCGTGACAACATACACCGTGCTGACCCCAAGCAGGGTTAGATGTGACAACATACACCTTGCTGACCCCAAGAAGGGTGAGACTGTGACAACATACACCTTGCTGACCCCAAGAAGTGTGAGATGTGACAACATACACCTTGCTGACCCCAAGAATGGTGAGACTGTGACAACATACACCTTGCTGACCCCAAGAATGGTGAGACTGACAATATACACCTTGCTGACCCCAAGAATAGTGAGACTGTGACAATATACATCTTGCTGACCCCAAGAAGGGTGAGACCGTGACAACATACACCGTGCTGACCCCAAGAATGGTGAGATGTGACAACATACACCTTGCTGACCCCAGGAAGGGTGAGACTGTGACAACATACACCTTGCTGACCCCAAGAAGTGTGAGATGTGACAACATACACCTTGCTGACCCCAAGAAGGGTGAGACCGTGACAACATACACCATGCTGACCCCAAGAAGGGTGAGTGTGACAACATACACCTTGCTGACCCCAAGAAGGGTGAGATGTGACAACATACACCTTGCTGACCCCAAGAATGGTGAGACTGTGACAACATACACCTTGCTGACCCCAAGAAGGGTGAGACTGTGACAACATACACCTTGCTGACCCCAAGAAGGGTGACACTGTGACAACATACACCTTGCTGACCCCAAGAAGGGTGAGACCGTGACAACATACACCGTGCTGACCCCAAGAAGGGTGAGACCGTGACAACATACACCTTGCTGACCCCAAGAAGGGTGAGATGTGACAACATACACCTTGCTGACCCCAATAAGGGTGAGACCGTGACAACATACACCTTGCTGACCCAAGAAGGGTGAGACTGTGACAACATACACCTTGCTGACCCCAAGGAGGGTGAGACCGTGACAACATACACCTTGCTGACCCCAAGAAGGGTGAGATGTGACAACATACACCTTGCTGACCCAAAGCAGGGTTAGATGTGACAACATACACCTTGCTGACCCCAAGAAGGGTGAGACTGTGACAACATACACCTTGCTGACCCCAAGAAGTGTGAGATGTGACAACATACACCTTGCTGACCCCAAGAATGGTGAGACTGTGACAACATACACCTTGCTGACCCCAAGAATGGTGAGACTGACAATATACACCTTGCTGACCCCAAGAATAGTGAGACTGTGACAATATACATCTTGCTGACCCCAAGAAGGGTGAGACCGTGACAACATACACCGTGCTGACCCCAAGAAGGGAAAGATGTGACAACATGCACTTTGCTGACCACAAGAAGGGTGAGACTGTGACAACATACACCTTGCTGACCCAAAGAAGGGAGAGATGTGACAACATACACCTTGCTGACCCCAAGAAGGGTGAGACTGTGACAACATACACCTTGCTTACCCCAAGAAGGGTGAGACTGTGACAAACTTACACCTTGCTGACCCCAAGAAGGGTGAGACTGTGACAACATACACCTTGCTGACCCCAAGAAGGGTGAGATGTGACAACATACACCTTGCTGACCCCAAGAAGGGTGAGATGTGACAACATGCACCTTGCTGACCTCAAGAAGGGTGAGATGTGACAACATACACCTTGCTGACCCCAAGAAGGGTGAGACCGTGACAACATACACCTTGCTGACCCCAAGAAGGGTGAGACTGTGACAACATACACCTTGCTGACCCCAAGAAGGGTGAGACTGTGACAACATACACCTTGCTGACCCCAAGAAGGGTGAGACCGTGACAACATACACCTTGCTGACCCCAAGAATGGTGAGACCGTGACAACATACACCTTGCTGACCCCAAGAAGGGTAAGACTGTGACAACATACACCTTGCTGACCCCAAGAAGGGTGAGACTGTGACAACATACACCTTGCTGACCCCAAGAAGGGTGAGACTGTGACAACATACACCTTGCTGACCCCAAGAAGGGTGAGACTGTGACAACATACACCTTGCTGACCCCAAGAAGGGTGAGACTGTGACAACATACACCTTGCTGACCCCAAGAAGGGTGAGACTGTGACAACATACACCTTGCTGACCCCAAGAAGGGTGAGACTGTGACAACATACACCTTGCTGACCCCAAGAAGGGTGAGACTGTGACAACATACACCTTGCTGACCCCAAGAAGGGTGAGACTGTGACAACATACACCTTGCTGACCCCAAGAAGGGTGAGACTGTGACAACATACACCTTGCTGACCCCAAGAAGGGTGAGACTGTGACAACATACACCTTGCTGACCCCAAGAAGGGTGAGACTGTGACAACATACACCTTGCTGACCCCAAGAAGGGTGAGATGTGACAACATACACCTTGCTGACCCCAAGAAGGGTGAGATGTGACAACATACACCTTGCTGACCCCAAGAAGGGTGAGATGTGACAACATACACCTTGCTGACCCCAAGAAGGGTGAGATGTGACAACATACACCTTGCTGACCCCAAGAAGGGTGAGATGTGACAACATACACCTTGCTGACCCCAAGAAGGGTGAGATGTGACAACATACACCTTGCTGACCCCAAGAAGGGTGAGATGTGACAACATACACCTTGCTGACCCCAAGAAGGGTGAGACCGTGACAACATACACCTTGCTGACCCCAAGAAGGGTGAGATGTGACAACATACACCTTGCTGACCCCAAGAAGGGTGAGCTGTGACAACATACACCTTGCTGACCCCAAGAAGGGTGAGACTGTGACAACATACACCTTGCTGACCACAACAAGGGTGAGAGTGTGACAACATACACCTTGGTGACCACAACAAGGGTGAGAGTGTGACAACATACACCTTGGTGACCACAACAAGGGTGAGAGTGTGACAACATATACACCTTGCTGACCCCAAGAAGGGTGAGACTCGGACAACAGTGAGACGTTGTCGCACGTAATACCCTCCGTACCCCGGATGTTGTTGTCGCCCCTGCGAGGGAGGCGGTTGCCAGGCAACACGGGGAGATCTTCTTCGGCGAACTCATCACACACGCAGTCCTTACCGACACTCGACACGGCTGAGGTGGCTTAACGTCGTTGCATAGCGAAGATATTACCATATAAATATCACTTATAGATAATAAAACAGAGCACGATTCACAATGATCGGCGCCGCCAGTAAAGTTTCAATGTAATTATATTATTTATCGTAAATTTGTCAATTGTTGAACTAGGAAATTGCAGCGGGAGACAGTTACTGAGCATAATAAAGTGGTTAAAGAACTATACGTTTCAGGAAGGGACAAAGGGAAAAGAAGGAAGAGACTAAGGCGCTGCCGCTGAGATAGACATTCACTGTTCAGCATTAGCGAATGCCGCTATCTTCCGTATACTTTATGCTTCTATTGTTTCCTCGGAGTCTTGTTTTGCCGGTAAGGACCTGTGGACCATGAGCAGGAGGTCATTATGTTTCCGTCCCAATAATAACCTCTCGCTCACATACTCCATGCCATCGCCGCCTCCTCGGAGGAAACAATAGAAATAAACATTAAGCCAGATAAGGAATGAGTTGTAGGTCCTTATTGGGATCTCACAACTTCCTACAACAATGACCTACAACTCATTCCTTATCTAATACATCATGTACATGCAGGTCTATAGTAGTCAGTGTATAGGTCACGGGTAACTAGAAGCATTGCGTGAAAGAGGCCGTAATCATGACAGAAGTCGAAGGTGACTGACTGACCTGATCCCCTCCTGCGGTGCGCTGTCCGCGCCATGTGAGAGGCGCTGCTGACCACATCCAGGTCATCATCCACCTCCACCACCCTCTCCACCTCCACCTCCTCCTCTTCCCTCTCTTCTGGCTCCTCCTCCTCCGCATCAGGAAGGCCCGTCGGGATCATGCCACAGAAGTACGGATAGGGATCGTCCCAGGGGATGTCGAGCTGGGTCTGGCCGCTTGGGGGCACCACCACCTGCCCATCGGCCGTGGTACGGGTGAGATCCACACACTCGAGGACAAACTGCTGCAGGGCGTAGTCCACCTCTGGGGAGAATTTAACACGTCGTCACTGGTTATTATTATATTGGGGTGTATCCTTTACTTTGGAACCCAGGTGACAATCCCTTACAACTAAGTCACAGCATTTCAATGACAGCATAATAGAAATAAAATGAAAGTTGGAGTTTTTCTTTTGGTTTAAAATACACTCTCTTTTACCATGACACGTTTTGACATGTGCAATTGAAACGAAACGCAAGGAATACTGCAATATCACGGGTTATGTTCAGAATTTTCATTTCAGTACCGATTGCCGTAGGAACCACATGAAACAGTGGCGCTATCTGGCGAACGTCTCCCTCATGGGTAGGACAAACAATAGTCCGAGTGAATGCCCGGCTCATAGAGGGCAGCATAGTATATTGTACGGCACTCGGCAAATCACATGAAAAATAATCAAACATCCTACATTTCCCAATAATAATTTACCTGACGTTGTAAGCCCCCCAGTGGCGCAGAAGTGCAGCATCTCTTGGAGCCGCCCGGCTCTTTCCTTCATCACCTTGGCGGACTGGTGGGGGAAGTCCTGGAGGTGGGAGACTAGAGAAAAGCCCAGCATGTCGAGCTCAGCCTTGACCATAGCTTGACCCTCAGCCCCCTCCAGGTGACCCAGACGGTCGGTCAGGTCGTCACGGTAACTAATCAGCGTCGGTTGTTTGCTGGGAGGGTCGGGCTGTCCCGCCACGCCCAAGTCGCCCGCTAAACCCTAGAATGACAGGGTAAAGCGGTATAACGCACGCTCAAGGGAGGAATAGGTACGACCGCCCTGCTTGATGGCATTAAATGGAGATTTTGTTTGAAACAAATAACATATTATATCCATAAAATGTACAGTAGAATTTGTTAGAAACAAATTAAGTATTATATAAATAAAATGTACAGTTTAATGACAATCAATGGTTGGAGGCAAGCGGATGGCTACATGTTATCCATGCAGAGAAATCACGCAGGGTGATATGATGATAAATAAATGCAAGGTTGGCGTTTCACGCTACTGTTGAAACTGTGTATATATTGAGGCCAAAATGGGCCCCGAAACCTATTGCGACAATGAAAGAGGTTCGATGAAACATACATCAGGCCAATATGCCAGCGCCGAGGTTCGAACGCATAACCCGAGTGCAAGATACAATAAAGTATGTGATATATAGCAGAGAGACAATGTAGCCTGGTTCATGCGGGTATCACAATGTCATCAGCAGAAAAAAATAGTAAAAAAAATGTTATAACCTGTAGATAAAACACAGGGTCATTCAACACAGATAATGACGACAACATGCATTTGAACGTTACATGACATGCCGATGAAAGATGAAGACATGCTTGGGGTTCAAACCTGGTCCTACCTCTTTGTCCTGCTGGGTGAGCGCTAACTTGGCTGTCAGCGTGTTGATATGGGAAGCCAGGGCCTCGTCCAGACCGTCAGCGCGAGGAGCGCGGGGGGTCTCACTGGGGGGGTCGACACCCTCCTCCGTGGCAACGATCTGTAACATGACAGGCGATAACGTGCAGTATATATATGTCTATTAGAGTCAGCGCGAGGGGCGCGGGGGGTCTCACTGAGGGGGGCGCAGGCGGCACCCTCCTCCGTGGCAACGATCTGTAACATGACAACACGACAACGGACAGTACATGTGTATTAGACGTTAGACATTATAGTCAACCACGGTTGGAGTCCGAGCGATTTGCTTGAGGGGGTTTACCACGCACCGTTTTTATTTACAGCAATGACATCCAGAATTGAAGCAAACTGATACAGGCGGTAAATTCGGCACAAACAATAGTGAGGTGACCACTGATTTCAGCGTTCAATACATATATACCACACAAGTTACAGGAAGCAAAAAGGACATCCACATTGAAAGTTTTTCATAAACGATGATCACTTCTCAAGTAAATATATATATGCATGATTCACTCACCAAAGAGAGAAATTGAATAGCAACCAAAAACTCGAACAGGTCAACAACAAAAATCTAAATATTTAAGTATTTGCGATAGTCGGCGCTAGTCCTGACCTGTTCCAGCATACAGTGCATCACCATGGGAACGCTAACGCTCTCCTGAGGCACGCCGTCCATCAGCTCGTTGTAATGACGCATGTCCAGCCCATCCCCAACGGCCTTGACCTCGCCATCAGCTGCCACCGTCCCCTCTCCAGACTTGACCTCCGCCGCTTTGTCCGGAGCTCGCATGGCGGCCACGGAAGGTGTGACCGAGGGCTGACCGGGGGACTCTACGGGTAAAGTTCGCGTAAAACATATCTTTTTAAACAAACTGCCACATTGGCTTACATCACGAAAAATGTTTTTGTCGTGCTTTTGCTTCCTGTGTTCTGCCCGTGCTCCTGTTAATCATTTTAAATGGGATAAGTATAAGTGTTGGTTTTATATCAAGTGACTGTGGCATCATTTATATTATGGGTTATATATGTATGTATGTTTTAGTTTATATATAGGAACGTTACGGGACACGATGCTGAACCGTTTGGGGTTTATTGAATAGTGAATCTGGAGGATAATTTATAAGAAAGAAGATGTCGAAATCATGCCGTCTCCACCGGGACTCGAACCCAGGACCGCCGGGTCTGCGCACCGGCAGCTCTAACCACTGAGCTACAGTGACTGGTGTCGCCACCGGGACTCGAACCCAGGACCGCCGGCTTGGCGCGCTGGCAGCTCTTACCAACTGAGCTACAGCGACCCCTAGTGAATTAGCCAGGACTATCACATCTTCGATCGGAATGATCGAAATGCACTTTTTAAAATGCACTTGGTGAAATGCACTTGAATACATGTATCCAATCCGGATGAACAGCCTAACAGGTACTTTATGTGTGTATATGTATTAATATATGAAAATATAATTTAAATACCATGGTACTTTCACAACTTAGTTGTATAATGTTCCTTCAGTAGTACGAGATATTTACCTTTTGCTTCTGCGTTCGTCTGTGCTTGAGAGACGAGCGGTATGCTGACTAGCTTCAGGTTAGCCAAGAAGTTCTTCCACTGCCTCTTGGCGTCTAGCAAGTTGTACATCAAGACGGCAACCTCTTCAAACAGGTCAGCTCCAAACTTTGTCTACGGCACAAAAAAGAATAATTGTAGGGTACACAGAGAGCAGAATGCAGCGCAGAGGCAATACAAGGAGAGCTGGTACATTACATTACGTATCAAACACCATGCATAGAGCAATGACTGGCGTTATGCAAAGAGTACAACCGTTGTTGTCAAGCCTTATTTACTCCAAATCTTATGCCTAAAGAACAGGAACGACATTATCACTAGATACACGCAGAATCACTACACATACTGTATTAACAGTTAATACATTATCACTAGACGTGGGTAGACAGTTAATACATTTGATTGTACTGCAATTATCATTGATACTGAAAACTCTGGTTTAACTGGCTAGGTGACAGCAGTCATGCCGACATGTGCCTATTTACCGTGAAGGAGTCCGTTCTGCATGTTTTCTATAGACCAACCATATAGATCAGTAAGGCAATGCAAATGTCACTTGAGCGGTGTTGTCCGTTTCCCGACCATTTCAAATAACCATGATGCCCCACATCCAACGGTAGTAGCAGGAATCCCGGAAAAACATACCTTCACTTCATTGTCCTCCAGGGATTCCGGAACCATGTCCCTCGTAACCATCAGCTCCAGGCTCGCCACATCCTGCAATCTGGATCCATCTGGAGCGCTCTGCAGCAGCAGGAACACATCGCTCCAGAAGACGTTTAGCTCCTGTTCAATCTTAGCTTTCTTCTTGTCTGCTTCTTCCAGGGAAGCTACGCCAACGGAATGCATAGGGTATATTACCATATATGTATATAGATCTTTCACAGTGTGAGGAATGCTAAGCATCTTCATTGCTCATTTAAATGGAAACGCAAACGGTATACAAACGAGCTTTTAATTCTTGCAATGCATGTTTTCACTGGCGAATCTTTGTGGATTCATTCATATTTCAATGATTGCAGCTCATTGTTGATATTCCTCCGAGCTAAATAACTTGCAGCGGTGTTTAGTTTTATGAACAATGGCACTGTGAACGGGGCTTCGGCAATGGCGATTAACAACGATCATTATAGGGAGCAGCCATTTTCTGGTAGTTTTTTTCCAGCCAATATTATTCAAATTAGCGCACGATATTTTGCGCTCCTCGCGGCTGCCAAACCAATTTTTACGACCGAAAGTTTGTTTGTGAAATAACCCCTTGGCCACACCTGTGCCCGTTCCCTCTACTATAAAGCCACACACCTAACTGCTTCGGGTCGAGTGGCAGCGGCCCATCAGCCTCAGAATGCCTGGCGGAATCCGGGTCAAAGCAATGGTAGTCCTCATTTTCCACCTTGATGATGGAATCCACAAAAATGCTGAGGTCCGCTAGATGGCTTATTAAGTGCGGCTGATGAAAGCCAGAGATGATGATGTAGTGATGAGGTCCATCATCAGGCTCATCATCTGTAATAATTAATTACAGATTTACCTCAGGTTGACGACAAATAAAATTGCCACAGTGACTTAAAATTGTCAGTAAAAACAGAAAACATCGATATTACTTTACTAATTACCATATATCTTACCAATATATTTTCCATCCAGATCTTCTTCGCCTCGTTTCCGCAGTTTAGATTCGGTTTTGGCGGACGGGGGTTCAGGCGTTTTCTTTCCGCCTTTCCCGCCTTTGGCTGGTGACTTTGCTCTCTCTTTCTTCCCGCCTTTTCCAGGAGTGTTTTTCTCTGCAATTGCCTACCAATGAATAGAATCATGTATGTATTGCTCAGTTGTGCTGCAGAGTGTGTAGGTTGTCAATTGAAAAAATATATGGGAACAAATTCACACAGCATAACCGAAGGCAAAAAAATACCATTTACCATACTATGGTATTTTCGCGGAAATTTCAAGGTATTTACATAAAAATACCATGGTACATTGTGATATTTACCACAGTAAACCTGGATTTCACCTTGAGATACCATAGTAATTTTTGATATTTACCACAGTAAACCTGAGTAGTAACCTCAATATACCATAGTATATATTTCCATTGTAAATTGTGGTATTTACCACAGTAAACCTGGGTATTTACCACAGTAAACCAGGGTATTTACCACAGTAAACCTGGGTATTTACTTGGTAAATTGTGGTATTCACCACAGTAAACTGGGTTATTTACCACGGTAAACTGGGGTATTTACGATGACATACCATGGCACATTATCATGGTAAATTGTGGTATTTACAACAGTAAACCACCTTGATATACCATGGTATATTATCACGGTAAATTGTGGTATTTACCACAGTAAACCAGGGTATTTACCATGAAATACCAGGGTATTTACCTTGATATACCATGGTATATTATCATGGTAAATTGTGGTAAATATGGGAACAAATTCACACAGAATAATTAAAAAAGAACATATTGTTATTTTAGGGCAGTTATAGAGTGAAAATGCTGTTGAACCCCAGTTCACAAAATTCTTTTACACTTTTTTCGAATGTCACTATATGTGCTAATTATTAAATATTAATAATATGTCTGTCAGACATGAATTGCAGTAGTTTAGAACATGCTCATATTAAACATCTAGGGTACATGTGAATGAAGCAAGCATACCTTCTTCTCATTTTCTCTCCGTTTCAGATCTTTTTGTTTGATGTCCAAGAGCTTGAATTTAATCAGTTTGGCCAGCAATGGCAGAGGAATGTCTTCATCACTGTCCAAATGTAGTTTGCAGGGCTCACATATTTCAAAATTAGCAGGAACCTCCTTTGGTTTCTTGCCCTTGGAGCTGCCAAGTTCCAAAACCTGCAAATGGAGGACAACAGATATAGAATAGGATATATGTGCATGAGGTAGTAAATAATGAAAAGACAATATATAATTATTTCACCAGTAATTATATTCAATACAAGAATATGTTGGATGAAACTAGATCAAGCAATTTAAAGCGGCATAATATACAAATTAATGTTTTGTTTTTTTTTCAAAATATTAAGCTATATTTCTGTAAACTGTACGTGTCAGTTCACAATTTTAACAACCATGCATCAAAGAGAATTTTATTATCAAACTTGTGTTGATTGATGTCAGGCAGTTACACAGTTCTTGATCAGTTTCTGGCCATATTATTTCACTATACATTATAATCAAATTGTTTTTCCATCTGATGATAACATGCAGTGAATGGGACGGAATAGATTGATTTAGCTATAACCGAAAAAACAAATTTCTTACCTGTTCATAGAGTTCATCTTTAGACAGATATGTGAACAAACGCCTTGTTCCAGAATTCACAATGGATCCCAGTAATTCAACATGATTATAATCTTCAGCCTTGCTTCCAACAGTAAAGGCTATTGTTGCATTCCATTTGTCCTACAAAGAATATATCAAAAACCAATTATTATTATCACAGAAGCAGATGCTTTTGATGCCCAATAATCCATAATCTCCACAACTCGATCCCATGCAGAAATTGTCATCATCTGATGGCTCCCTTGGCCTTAATTTAGATTGAGGGCTAAATTCACTGAGTGGCTAGTCAGCCTCATTGCCATCAAGTGTATTTGTAAAGCAACACTTTTTTTAAAGCGTTAGACATGGTCTCTGTATGCAAGAATTTGAAATGAGAGCATGACAGAGCATAACTCAAGAAATGACATGGGAAAGTCTTACTTGATAGCCTTTAATTTGTAGACCCAATTAAGGCTACAATCATCATTAGATCTTACACAGATTACATTTTCATCAAAAAGATCTCATAATTCTGATAATGTAAACTAATCCCATGTGGTACAGTTCTTGCTCTGCACAAGTCTTATATCTATAGTCAGGAAAGGTAGGTATATGATTTGTTTTTGTGGGTGACTATATGTTCTTAACAGTACAATCCATAAAACTATGTATTATCATTTTGTACTATGATACATAGACTTCCTATTTACCTTAAAACCTACATGCATATGAACCAATAAAGTGATCACATTCCTATCAAGTCACTTAAGATTATACTTTTTAATGTTTCTCTGCGCCAGTTTGCAGTTAGGTTATATTTCACCTGCTGCATGCTTTCATCAGGTAGCGTTTTGCTCAATAAATATGTCAATGGCTATGTATATGGAGTGCCTCCAAGAAAATGGTATTAGTTTGACAACAATGGATCAAAACTATCGGCTTGTTTGATATATAATAAGGTTAATTGTCAAAATAAGACTTCAACCAAAATAAATAAATAAATTGTAAGATACAGATACTTCCAGAAAGTTATGCCACACTTGAAAACCATATAGTCTATGTTTGAGCAGTATACAGATATATAAAGTAAAAGTCATAAATGCTTTGACGTCATGACATTTCGACCTATATTTTTTATACATTTAATTACTGCGATCATTTCGAAAATCACTGACATGAAAAAGCAATACTGTACAATTTGAATGATACCAAACTTACATTTATACTGCAATGTTATCCTATTGATCAGTAATTTTTATAGTGTCAGTCAGTTAGCCATGCTCATGTGGTGTTTTCTACGAAAAATTGAATTGGGCGACTTGGGGCTAATACTTGCGCCAAAGTGTATAGGGTGGAGGGCTCACATTTCTTTGTATATCTTTCTGTTTTTTTGCCTCAAAATGAATATGTCTAACTTAGTAGAGAGTGAATTCTCACTTGCTTTTCCCTGTCTTTAATGAAATAGATCTAAAGTCAAAGTCATAAATACCGTCGCGTATCGTTTCAGCCCATATTTGCTATGAATTTGTCGTGATCGCTCTAAAAATCACTGACGTGAGAAAGCAACACCATGCAAATTTAATGATATCAAACTTACATGTCTACTGCGATGTTATCCCTTTCAAAGACACAAAAAATATTTCTCCATGCTGACACTCCATTGGCAGCAAACGCATGCAGTTTCGCAATTATACTAAAGCACACGTCATAAGATGCATGACGTAGTTGCCATGGCGCCAAACGTGCTCTGAACAATAAATGCTCTATATTTGTACCAGCCAAGCGTGCCATGGCAACTATAGAGCATTTCATTGTCTGTGACTTAGTCTATTTGCGACAAAGTGTCTGTTGGCAATGGAGTGTCAGCCTGGAGAAATATTAAAAAAGGATAACCTTGCAGTACATACGTAAGTTTGGTATCATTAAAATTACACAGTGTTGCTTTCTCATGTCAGTGATTTTTAGAACGATCGCGACAAATTCATGGAAAATATGGGCCGAAACGACACGCTACAGCATTTATGACTTCGACTTTAGGCAAATGTCAAAATGTAGATCCTCATGTTATTTTTTTTATCTGGAAATTTAAGAAGCAATACGAAACGTAGCCAAATTACACAGAAACTGGAATACCACAAAAAATGAGTAATCAACTGTACTACTGTGACAAGTTTGTCTGTCAAGTCCCAAGTCAAGTGTCAGTGACACACAGACACAGTGTCATTCAATTTGACACTGAACTCCTGACTACAGCTTGTCAGGCAGTAGCGGATCATTTTTGTCTAAGAAGTGATTGAGAATGTTTTCTGAGGAGCTGGTGCATGATCTTAGGCTCATTCTTTTCAGAAATGCAGGCTCTTTTCATGTGTAGCGGACTTGATCATTCTCCGGCAACAACCTGTCTAAAAATGGTCCATGTTGTAGGGTACCGTATTAGGCAGTAACGGATCACTTTAGGCAGTAGCGGATCACACCATCTTGCGGCCTGTTTTGATCGTAAACAGGTATCATAATGCATTGACTGTCTCAAAAATACGAAATCAAGTTGTCAACGATTTAATCTGGCACATAGTTTATAGTTTGGTAAAATAATTCATAGCTTATTTTGATATTTCGGAGCCGTAGGGGCCTACCGCTGCTGATATGGGACCAATGATTCATGCCATGCCACCTGGCGGTCAAGCTGACCGGTAAAGCTTGGCGGCAAAGACGTGCGTCACTGATCCGCTACTGCCGAGAAAGCAGCTAACGCAATTTGGATGACAACAGCAATTCTGCTTTATGGAGGGATCTGATTATTTTTATGAAGGTTCATGATATATACAGCTATGAAAAAATTACCTCAGTTGTGTACAGATGTATTAACTTTGGCAAGAATGGCCTGTTGAAATTAGCCCTGAAGGACCCAGGCCTCGCTACCGCTCGGCCAGGGTCCTGAAGTGCAGCCTGCAAATCCTCAGCGATTTGAAACCCCTCCGCTTTAATCTGACTAGTGTCACTTTGTGGGTGAATACCACATCCAATCCTTATTATATTTGAATTCTAAATACCTTAAACTATCTATTTACGTATAGTTTGTTTCTTTGAAGAACTGCTGATGTCCACAATACCGGCGATATTCCGCTTTTCATTCGTAACATGCGCGCAGCCAGTCGAAGTGACAAGCGGCAACTTTGTCAACAGATGGTGCTACAGGGCGGAAGCAGCAAATTCCCCGGTTTTACCGGTTTACCTCGTACAATTTGGCTGGGCGCTTGCGCTCGATCCCAAGACGTTTTCGTGCATCTCTACAAGAAAATAAAATTGGTGTCTTGTGGATGTGGAAGTCGCGATATAACGAAGACACAAAGATTGCAAGGCTTCATTCAATCTTAGTGTCATCATCATGTCGCGATTTCCACATCTAGAAGACACTCATTTTTTTATTGTGGAGATGCATAACCACGTCTTGGATCGAGCGCGAACGCGTAGCAAAATTGTATGAGGTAAACCGGTAAAACCGGGGAATTTGCCGCTTCCGCCCTGTAGCGCCATCTGTTGACATATTTGCCGCGTGTCACTTCAAATGGCTGCGCGCATGTTACGAATGAAATGCGGAATATCGCCGGTATTGTGGACATCAGCAATTCTTTAAAGAAACAAACTATACGTAAATAGATAGATTAAGGTATGTAGAATTCAAATATAATAAGGATTGGACGTGGTACTCACCCACAAAGTGACACTAGTCAGATTAAAGTGGAGGGGTTTCAAATCGCTGAGGATTTGCAGGCTGCACTTCAGAACCCTGGCCGAGCGGTAGTGAGGCCTGGGTTCTTCAGGGCTAGTTGAAATGGAAGTTGCTGTTTCGCACGAGAACTCGCGGAGCAAAGAGCTCGCTACCCAAAGTGCATTTAAGGTAAAAATGAATGTAAACATTGGTAATGTTTTTGGACTTATTTCCAGACCCCTGTCTTCGCCAAACTCAACAGAGCCACTCGTGCAATGCACCTTAACCTTTGCTCCGTTAGTCATATAATTTACGTCACCTAACCACGCTACCCAATCAAGTGTTCCTATCTAGATACTCGATGTGAAATGGATGTGTTCGAGGGCATCACTGATATAATGTTCTGTTGAGTTGAGCATAAGTGACCTGTAATCCAATACCTAAAGATTTGTTTTGTGATCTGCGAAGAGATACCCCTATTACCATAATCTAAAGTGAGACACCATGTGTCATAAAACATCATGGTGAGGAAAACATTGTTTTTGGACTTATTTCAAGTGAGTGGGTAATTATCTTTGAAATAAGTCCTAATTTATTACATTTAGTGGCTTTTAATAGAAACGTTTCAACATGAACAGCGAAGTGATCCGCTACTGCCTGTGAGTGTGATCCGTTACTGCCCGACAAGCTGTATTTTCAATTTATGCGCAAACTTCACAAGATTCCTCACCTCTTCAATAAACGGCGTTGATAAAATTGCTTGCTCCCACTTGTTGCCCCCTGCAACCCCCATACTACTTTTTACTCGCTTCTTTGACATGATGAATTACAATTTATGCTTTGAAGATGAAAAATTACAAACAACACCAAAAACACTCCGTTGCGTCCGCCATTACTGTTTGGGGTGTTGCTAAGTTGCCAGTGCGCGTGCGCTCGAGCTTACCTATATACCGAAAATTTCAGCCGTGCAAGCGATCCGCCTGCAGAGGGAAATCTCTCACGTCAACTTTAATCATCAAAATTAACCTTCATGCGCCGAAATTGAAAATGAGTCTAATAGTTGATATATTCGCAATTTGGCATCACCTGTGTTTACCATTTACTGTGTTACAAGACGAATTCATTGGACTATTGATTAATTAGAAGTCATATGTTACTGTCTTGGCGCAATTATAATTGCCCCCAGGTGAGCCCGCTTCTCTAGGGGCACAACGGTATCCATGCAAAGTTCTTTAGACGCCAGTCGGGAATCGACTGTAGCCTTTATCAGTCTGTGGGCGCGTACAATCATAGTGTTTACTTATTCCATATACCTTTTGCTATCTTCTGACATCAAGAAAGTGCGTCAACACTAGATTGTTTCGGTTATATTTTCGCGAAGAAATGTTGGAGCACACGACTTTTTCGACCAACCGTCCGCCGTATTCGTTTTGGGCGGATGCCGGTTCCTGTGAATGCAACTTGGTTCCTGCTCCGTTGGCATATGACTCTCCGCTAAAGGGCGTTGTCAGTCGCTCACTTTGAACTTAAGGACAACGGCAGCGCCCTCTGTCACAGGTAATACACGACTACAAAGTTTTGGACCCAGGCTACAAATGGTGGCGGGACTCGCCAGGTGGCGCTGCATACGATGGCGGTTGGTCGGGAAAAGATTATGCTCCGACATTTCTTCGCGACAAAACGGCATTTAAGGAAAAAAACAACATTGGACTTAGCTAAAACGCGACATGAAAATGTCGTGAAAAATAGACATGCACTCGACACTAAGAATTTTGAAAAAATGACGCTGGACCCACCCCCCCCCCCCCACTTCCAGACCCCTGTCTTCGCCAAACTCAACAGAGCCACTCGTGCAATGCACCTTAACCTTTGCTCCGTTAGTCATATAATTTACGTCACCTAACCACGCTACCCAATCAAGTGTTCCTATCTAGATACTCGACGTGAAATGGATGTGTTCGAGGGCATCACTGATATAATGTTCTGTTGAGTTGAGCATAAGTGACCTGTAATCCAATACCTAAAGATTTGTTTTGTGATCTGCGAAGAGATACCCCTATTACCATAATCTAAAGTGAGACACCATGTGTCATAAAACATTATGGTGAGGAAAACATTGTTGTCGCGGCAAGGAAATCGACTCAATGATTCTCTGATGTCTTTCGGATCTACGCGAAGGATAAACCACCGAATGCATGAAGACGCCCATCATGGCCCATATCCAACAATCATGAGAAAACGTGCTCTTGGGCTTTGCAGAAAGTCTCAGCCTTCCAAGAACCATGTCTGACGAGTGGACTGCGCGGGGCATTTCCTTTTTGTTTTTTGTCCTCAACGTTGTATTTTCTTGCATTGTCGTATTTTGTTTTATATGCAACTACTGGGCTCGAAATGACAATATAGACTTACACTGTGGTCTATGGAAATGCTGCCAGAAAGACTCGTGCGAGTCTTTTAAGGAATTGGACGCATTCTCGGGTATAACGTCGTTTCCTATTGATATAGAAATACGTTTAAGACCTTCCACATTGGGCGATGTACTCTCAACCGTTTTGTTGTCATGAGATAATCAAACCGTTGAAAACATCCACAAAATGATAAACGACGGTGTGGAACATCCTATATACGTTAGTGTTTGCTTTTATTTTATTTGTTTTCAAGCAGGATGGAAACGTTTGTGAGAGCCGAGAACGTCCGACTGCCCAAAACGGGCCAGGATCATGACTTTCCCACCTAGCTATAACATAATGCACAGTTAGATACAACATCATAGAATAAATATATCCCAAGAACCATGACCAGATTTTGTTCATGCCTTTAAGGTGATCCCGCCCTCGCATAAATATTGTTTTAATTGGTAGATCTACGTCCGGAGGCTGTGACAAGTCCCATTAAGGGCAAGAGGCCAATTAAGGCTGTAAAATACTGCTAATGCCTATGTCTTTCCGTGCATTGTTACGTCCCCCCCCCCCTCTTCCCTTCAAGCTTTTTGGTACATCGCTAAAAAAGAGATATAAAACGATGGTATTGCGGTTTCATATCACCAGATTGTGTAGGCTTAAAACGTCAAACGTAACTGTTAATTTGTTCTTAGCTATGTAGGACATTTTGCGTAGCCGGACGTTTTCGGCCCCAACAAACGTTAGTATATAACACTGCAGAATGAAGTTGAATGGCTTGTTTGTGGGTTTTAAGGTGCATGGCTGGCTGGCAGAGCTATAATGTGCGTGTCATTCGTGGCGCTGGCTGCATCACTTGCTTGCTATATCTGGTGGTTCGTTGCGGAGGGCCGTGGTGATGCCCTGAGAGAGTCTAAAGCGGCAACAGGAGCTGCTCTGGCCTCTTTGGCTGCTGGTAAGCCGTTTGCCTATACTGTTCATTCGTCGCTGGTGTTGAGGAAGGTTACACATCAATAGGTCATGTTTACTAAAAAAAAATATTTCGTTGTAACAAATGTTTGTTTTACTGATGTTTGGGCAGATTTAGGCCTGTTCAGAGACGTATTTAATCAAGCATGAGGATGTTATGAATATGTGGTACGATCGATGATCGCATGACGATTTGCTGAGGAGTCTCTAATTTGTCATACTATTGGATTGTAGCTCAAAAATTCGAACGTGAACCTAAGCTAAGATAATTGCTCTATAATTTCCCATGCCAGAAAAATGCAAACATGCATGGTGACCTATTTTCGAGATTGAAATTTAAGGTCTGTATCATGAGGGTTCTTCTATCACTTATTAAATGTAGAGAGAGGGCACCACAAACGAATAATAGTGAAATTACGCTAGATTATATCTAGCCTCGGGAGACCCACTCTGTTCCGCCGTTGGGTCTCGGTTCCAGCCTGGGTTTCGCACGGGGACTTTTAAACAGAATAGGCGCATTTGGAAGTTCTGAATCATCTGGAGGCACACTGGGGCTAAATATCATATTTTTGTATAGATTAATCTTTTACCTATCAAATTCTTCCAAACAATCAAAAAGATTGATCATCTATATCTGTGTCTGCAAGATGATTTACGAAGCACCAACGTCCGAACCGGGCGCCATTCTTGTTTTTGGCGCGTGCTGGTGCCTGTGAATGCAGCCTGGTTCCAAACTTTGAATTCTCTGTGAGAGAGGGCGCTGCTATCGTCCTTAACTGCAAAGTGCCCGTCTGACAGCGCCATCTAGCGAATAGTCGTAGGCTGGGAACCAAGTTGCATTCACCAGGTACCAGCATGCGCCAAAACAGATATGGCGCCCTGTTCGGATGTTGGTCGTCCGTAAAACGTCTTGCAAACACACATACATGTGATCAATCTTTTTGATTGTTTGGAAGAATTCGATAGCTACAAGATTGATCTATACAAAAATGTGATATTTAACCCCAGTGTGCCTCCAGATGATTCAGAATTTCCAAATGCGCCTATTCTGTTTAAAAGTCCCCGTGCGAAACCCAGGCTGGAACCGAGACCCAACGGCGGAACAGAGTGGGTCTCCCGAGGCTAGATTATATCATGAAAGCGATACAGGCGTTACCGAACCGGAAAGCACCTGGGTGTGATGGCATACTGAACTAAATGTTGAAAGGTGGGGCTCTACCAACAAAAACGGTCCAAATAATATCGTTGCTATCGGCTGTGTCTAAATTATTTGTCAATTTCAATTTGAGGCCCAATTTTTAGAAAACCTGAAACACCATCACAGCATACCAGGGTCAAGAGTGGCTTGCGAGCGACAGATATTCTAACTGATTATGTATATTTTAAGTATAAATCGGCTATTAATTTCGAATCGTCTCTAACGCCGGTTAATTAATTTCTTTATCGATCCGCCCTCGCAAAATTAGTATTGACATTGAAAGACGTGAGAGGGTGTTGCTAGAGAACAGAATATGATTGTCATGTGAAAGAAGTGGAATATTAGGGATAGGGTATCACTTTTGTTGCTGCCCGACATGAAAATATGAGAAAAATTAGGTTAATCGAAGGTTTGGGATAGCACCTAGCTTGAAGCTGTACAAAATAAAAAGTAAAGAGTGTATATCCTTAGCGACCTTCCGCAAAAACAAGGTGAGTATACGTTAATAAAGTTGTTGATTGGCCAACAGACTTGATGAAGCGCGGAATAATGGCAGATGTTATTCGCCGTTTCCTTGCAGGTATGTTGATCCTCATTGGCAGTACTCTGTGCGCCACGCAGTACGACGACGAGTACGACATAGCCTTTGGCTTCATCTTCATGGCGGTCGCAGGCGGCGGCCTCTTCCTGCAGTCCTGCCTTATGCTTCCATGTGTGACACGGGTCAAGGTCGAACGACCGGCCGATCTGAGGCGCCAGCGCTTGACGACCAGCCATGCGCAGACGGGAGTAGTCAACACCGGATACCCTTCGACCGCAGATGACGTCGTTCTGTCGCCATCAGAATCCCACGGCAACGAAGACGACACCACCATCAGCCGATTCCAGTCTGTTTCTAGCCATCTCCTGGCGTACAGCCTGGCGCCGGAAGTGACGTCAGCGCCGTCCGCGCCTCTACCTCCCGGATACCCAGGGCTTCCGTCCATGTACCATGCTAGTGGCGCACAGACGGATAATCTGGGCTATCTGCCATCGTATGAAGAATCTATTGGAGCTGATAATTATCAACCAGAAGACAGTGCTGACAACTTCAATTAAAATAATGAGCAGAATAGCCTACAATCAATTTACAGAGCAAGAAGAGCAAGCGGCAAGCATCCGGGGTGCGCCCCGAATTTTAGTCTAAGCAAGGGGAAGCTGGGGGTCATTTTTCTCGAGTTTGTTAAACTACTTCTTTTTTGTTTTGCTTGACGGTTAATTGTTTGAGTCTAAAAGGTTTTTTTTACACCGCCCACCTCACGCTCGGATGTTTTCGATGTATTAAAACGTTTTTTTAATGATTTCTGTCACTCAATTATTAGGTATTTTTAGTACAAAGGTTTGCTTCTTTGACACCATCCACCCCTAAAACTACAAAAAAAATTAACCTCCCTCCCCTCAATTCTTCTATTCCATCGCACAATATATCCTCTACCCCACTGCGCTGAAGGGTGTGGAGTGGTGCCTTAGGAGGGGGTGTAGGAAAGGGTGGGGGTGGGGGGGGGGGGTGCAGCTAACTGAGTGGCTCAAGTCACTGATTTATTAATTTTCTGCTGGCTATATAGCTTGGATACTATTGTATTACAGCATATCTAACCTATATATATACCTCAAAAACACCAGTAAAACACATTCGATATATTTAACGTATTTTGTTGTTCCATGCTTGTCTCACCTGTGACAGATGAAACAGAAATTCACGTTAAGGCAATTATAGCTATGATGCCCACTGCGTACATATATTTTTAATAAATGGTTTGGTAAGGTAAACTTTCAATCATCGCTTCACCTTTTTAAGAGAAATACTAAGGATAGTTTGTTAAATATAATTGATACGAGTAATTTAACTAATGTTAATTTGATGTGTAACTAGCCATCACAATATAAGCATATATGTTACTGAGTTAATAGAAAGAAGGAACTATTATAGTGCAACGATTGGGCCAAATCGATATTATCTAGATTGCTGTACTACCGTTCCATGTTCCTGTTTTTTGTTGTTGTTTTGAGTTTTTTTTTTTTTTTTTTTTTTTTTTTGGCTTTTTTTTGAGCGAATAAGCCTCGGCTTCTGCTCCTTGCCAACCAGTTCTGCATTATCTTGATTTGTGTACTCTTCATGCCAATAAAGATTATTATTAATTATAAATTATTATTTATTATACAAAGTATGAAGTAATTTATAATGGTATAATTTGGTTGTATATATTTCTTTGACACAAACTGTTAAATACTTAATTAGGTTAATATACAGACTCGTCAAACTAACGCCTTCTCACTTCTCGTGATGCGTCGACGGAAACAGATCACCAACGGAATGTTTACTATAAAACTCACAGGTGCATTATGACCTCGACCTTAATTGGTCGGCCACAAAAGCCTTGAACGTTGACCTAACTCAATTTGCAGAATGAGTGCGTGTTATCTATTCCGTATGATCTCTGGCCTCTTAAGGGACCGACCATTTGATTTTTAGGGGGGAGGGGGGGGGGAGCTATGGTTTTTACCACGCCCCCCCCCCCCCCCGGCAAATTATTTTTGGGGGAATTTTATGAAAGAAAGAAAAAAATTTTGCGACCATCGTGGATGGAAGAACATTTTTTGCCGTTCTTATGGTAGCATTTAGCTTTTTTTGCATACTACTTATTATTTTGTGCGGGCCCATAAACAACAACCCCCCCCCCCCCTCTTCAATATCAAATGGTCAGTCCATAAGTTCATCTACCACCCCACCGTACCCCGCCCCCCCCCCCCCCACCCCGAGGGGGCACTATTGCACAAATCTGGTTGGGAGGTTCTCAGGGTAGCCTGAGAGAGCGGGCATTTGTGATAAAAAAGATGGAACTTTTTAAAATTTGCGACCGGCGAGGGGGGTGGGGGGGCGACTGAAAATGTGTGTCCACGTAGAGGTTTGCCGGGAAACAAGCTAAACGAACGGTTCTGCACGGAGCGGCGACATAGCACGAGTCAATGGGAAAAAGATACCCCCCTCCCCCCCCGAGACGATTTTGGAGGTAAAAAAGGGGCAGCTTTACTTCGGAACCGCCCAAATCCAGCTATGTATTGCCCCCCCCCCCACCCTTCCCTGGGATATCCCCTTATGTCCGCATCTGGCATATCACTAGGAGCAGATACATAGCAACATACGCACTAGAGAATGTAGCCCTACTTTGATGAATAAGCATTTCGAAGGCTTCAGCAGTGCATATAACTGGTTATTCTAGCATTAAATGCTGATCTACTGATGTCAAAAACGCATTTATTGATATCAAGAACTACTATAAACACAAAAACCGAATAGGCGGCCGGAAGATCAGTCACACAATGTCATCGTGACGTCACGGGGCCCAAACCACGTATTTCTGTGATCAAACCAAACTTGGAAGTTGGAAAAAATACTCTCTTCGGCGTTTAGTTAAACAGGAAGTGTTTTACCATTAGGTGTCAGGCGTTGAAACTAAACTACAATATGGCTGCTTCTGTGTTCTCCTGCAGGTTTATAAATGTAAAAAATACAGCGTTTCTTGCTGGCTTACGTCGCGCCAGTTCCTTGAGTAATGTACAAGAGGCCGCTGTGGTGTATGACGTCCATGGCGACCCCACGAAAGTGTTGTCAATGCGAACGAGGAATCTTGTCGGTGAACTGTCAGATTCGGATGTCCTTGTCAAGATGTTGGCAGCTCCGATTAATCCTTCGGACATTAACATGATCCAGGGAGTCTACCCCGTGAAGCCCGCGATCCCTGCCATCGGAGGAAACGAAGGCGTGGGAGTTGTGCAAGTTGTAGGGAAGAGTGTCTGTGACCTGAAGCCAGGAGACTGGGTTGTCCCAAGCGAATCTGGCTGGGGGACATGGCGTACATACGCTGTCACTGCCAGCACAAATCTCCTTAAAATACCAAACAACTTACCAGTTATAAATGCGGCAACGATGGCAGTAAATCCTTGCACTGCATATCGGATGCTGACAGACTTTGTTTCTTTGAAACCCGGAGATGTTGTCATTCAAAATGGAGCGAACAGTGCTGTTGGTCAAGCTGTAATTCAAATTGCTGCCGAACTTGGTGTAACAACGATTAATATAATTAGGAATAGACCAAATATTGATGAATTGGTATCTAATCTGAAGGCTTTTGGTGCCAATTACATTTTGACAGATGAAGAGATTCGCAAACCAGATGGAAGAACTCTTATGTCTAACGTTCCTAAGGCCAAGCTTGGTCTAAATGGTGTAGGCGGAAAAGCTGCTGCTGAGCTAATGAAATGGATTGATAAGAAAGGCTCCATGGTTACATATGGAGGGATGTCCAAACAACCTTTGATGATTCCTGCTGGACCTCTGATATTCAATGATGTCAAAGTACTTGGATATTGGATGACACAGTGGAATAAAGATAACAGAAATAGCCCTGAAAGAAGAAAGATGTGGGAATTCTTGTCAGATATGGTGATAAAAGGCAGCCTCAAAGCACCAATTGCTAAGGCTACCTATATCACAGACTACCAAGCGGCTATTGAAGAAGCAATGGAATCATTTAAAACTAAAAAACAGATCTTAATGATGGAGAAAAGCCTGCTGAATTTGTAGAGATCCCTTACTCTCATTGATTGATATGTAGCAGGTTTTTCAGATGGATAAAATTGTAATGTTTTAGAGATAAGGTATTAATCTGAAGATTTTGCATAAAATTGGATAATTGTCTGTATCAATAAAATGTGTTTGGAACACTTGCCTTGTTCTGTCCAGTTTGATTATTTTTTTTTTTTATAATGGTTTCTATTGAATGTACTCTGCATTTAGTGCTTTGTATGGTACATCGAATTTTACTCTTTATCTGTGATCATGACTGGCAACATCTAGCATCTGGATGGCTTACGTCTGGTGTACCCACACCAATTCTCAAGTAGCTGCATTACATGTCAACACATCTGTTTAGGGAAAGCCCATGTTGGCATTATTTGACGCACAGAGAGTAGTGAGTATGTGATAAAAAGAGGAAAACATGTCAACCTGACCAGGTTTTATTTACAAATCACTCATTATCACAAAGTATAACATAAAACAATACATGCACAGGCGATGCAAACACCAAGCAGGTGCATGATGTATAACAAATAAAATAAATATAGTATTGGTATAAATCTAGAAACTGGTCTTGGAATGTGAATTGTAGAATCAAAATTGTTCACTTTCGAAAGTAGGAAACTTGTAAGTGAGGAATGCATATTTTACTGTAAATTAATAAGCTCTGCGCACAACAAAATGGAATCATTCATGATGAGAAAAGACAAGAAATACTTTCTATCCTATATATAGAAGGCTCTGTAGCCTGTGTTTCATTTCATCTGACACCCTTCAAAGCAGTTTGTCGATGCAATCTACCATTTACAAATAACTAAGTCTTGCAATATCGCCTTAGCAGTGCACCCTGATATCGCTCTAGAGGAAAGTAACGGTAGTGTACTTACAACTCCTTCAACAATTCAAAGATGTTTATCTCATTCCCGACATGTTTTGGCCGACAACAATCTGATGTACTAAATGTGTCTTCAATAGAAACTATCGTTGTGCAGATCGTTTTTGCGGAGGATGACATTTGCTACTTCTGACTAACCATATTTGACCTTGACGCTGTAACACAGTTGCCGAGCTATGACCTTTTAAACACTTGACCACATAAACATGTGATCGGTCTCGTGTTGTTTTCCGGCACAACTTTTCAACCTGGTCCATTAGTCCACATAAACATGGTCAGCTAATACATGATGTCTTAGCATCGGTTAGTATTATAGATATGTGACCACCTGCTCGCGTGTTGACTACAATTAAGACGGATTACAGTGTTATTGCTAACGACGGCTATGTACTTCACAAAATAAGTACCAAGCCAAACGTTCAACTACATATAAGCGATCGGTCTGCATGGTTACAGATGCCTGGTCCATCATTCATATTAAAGTAGTAAACCAAGAAGAATATATAAATAGTGGACTTAGCACGTGATTTGCTAATAATTTGCTTATACTTTGTGTTGTGTCTCAAAGGATCGATGACCAGTTCACAGTAATAGGTTCCCGCGACTGTACAATTTCCATTCTAATCTCTTGCCTGCGAGCAATATACAGATTTAATTAATCCCATGTGATCGTACAACGCATGAATATTTGCTCCACCATTGTTCCCAGTTTCAAACTCTTCTCCGTTTTGTTACACCGTTTCAATCTCTTAATTTCCTCGGGGCATACATCGTTTAAATCTCACACGGTGTCACCTCCCTTCTCCCCGCCTTCTCACAACTGTATTGTACTCCATGCGATCTCAACCCAGAATTAAAATTTTACTACGAGGCTCTTCAACAGTCCATTGTAGCTATACCATAATACTGAACACTCTTAGTAATTGTATAGCAGTGAGGAAGGACTTTCTGATAGACGCCCATACAGTCCGAGATTCTCAGTGGGGGTGGCAAGTTCGAATTATTTATATGTAATACAATTAACATGGCTTTCTCACACGCGGCATTTCGATGAAATCCAAACTGGTTTGTTTACATTAGGCGCAATTAGAACTCCATTGTTACATGATTAACCGTTATATAGCACATTGTATTAGGTTGATTTTAATGGTTTTGGAAAGTAGTGCCCAACTCTGACCCTCCAAGAACTCACACAACCACGGAATTTAACTTCTAAAAAATGATGTGTACACAAATCATCATAAACAATTGTTATGGTGATATGCTTTCGAAATACAACCAGTGCGTCAACCACATCCGACTTAAGGCTTAACAAAGGGAAACACAATGCGTACTACCTGCAAGGGTGTTCTTTCGTAATACTGGGTATTGCATATAATTCTACCACACTTTTATTCTTGCACGATTTCATTCCCACCCCCCGCCCGCATGGCTTACATATTCAACGTTCTAAGTAGCCCGCGGCGCCTCAGCAGTTCTCATGCTTAAGGTTTTTTTCAGCTGCATGGACGAACAACGTACTTTTTCTAACAATAACAACCGCAGAAACTTTAGACTCTAGTATATTGAAGCATACAAAGTCAAATTCACGCGCTGTTTCATAATTTAACGTATGGAAATGTAGCCCGGCTTTTATACACACACGCACTTAACACTCCAACCCCCCACCCCCACCCCCCCGCCTCCTTGGCCTTCATATACTCCTACACTTCGGACCGTCGGCTGTTGCGGATCATTGCGCGCTGTCCATGAGATCCAGAAGGTCTTCCTCCTGATCCTGAGGGCCTCCATCCACACTCAGCTCGCCCATGATTCGGGTAATCTCCTCTCTCTGCTTCTTCTGGAGAAACAAGTGGCTATGCAACATGTAATGAATGAATTCAGGATCCCTGAAATCCTGCAATGAATTCCGGATCCACATCTTGACATGTCACATTATTCAGGGGTACAACATGGGGGAAAGGATCACAGGAAGAATTTCAATTCATCGTTCATCGGGAGGGTAAATAAGATGCAATCTGAAGGTCCTTATTCTAATAACCACATTTGTATATAAACTTAAAGGAAACTACCAGGGGTATTACATACAAGCAAAATCATTTTCCTTCCAGGGAAAAAAGCAAGGTCCACTAGAGTACAAACATGCTATCCTCGCATTAATACGGGGCAGAATTTAAAACGTGCAAAATATATAGAGCTTACGCTGAATAAGCGTTGTTAAAATATCAGATCAGGTGAGTGAAAATTTAACTGTATATGCTGTTGCAAGATAAGTTGCAAGTACTAAGACTCTCTCGCTGTGAGCGGCCCTTTCTTACGCTACTCACTTTTGAGGCATCAATATTGATTACGTTGGCGCCCGTTTCACCCGCTACAGGTTTCGTGGTGGCCGCCGCCCTGCAACGAGGAGTCCGCAACACGCTCTGACACACCTTCCCTTGACAACAACCACCTCCCATCACCATGTCTACATGGATCCACGGAGGGTCCACAGCACGCTACCCTTATAGGTCAACGGCACACTATAACAAACATCAATATACCACCCCATCATCAGCCAGTGGCACGTTTACCCAAAGGGTGCCGTGGCAATTGCCAGCGGAACGCTACGAAACGTTTCCATAAAAACAGCCATCGCCATCCAATGCTTCGATCAAGCCAGTGGCATAAAAGCCCCACAGAACGATAAGCCCCACCAAACGGTCTCGTCGCCAGCCAGTGGCACTTTCATGCAAACGTTTCCATATCATTTACACTGTAGGAAACCCACACCTGTCCACTACAATTAAATCAGCTACACTCTATCAAACGCCTCAATTTAATAAGGCAGCCGCTCGATCAAACGCTTCAATTTAATAAGCCAGTTACGCTTCATCAAACGCTTCAATTTAATAAGCCAGCCACACTCTCTCAAAAGCTTCTATTGCAGCAGTCAGCCACACTCTCTCAAACGCTTTCATTGCAACAGTCAGCCACATTCTATCAAACGCTTCCACTGCAACAGTCAGTCACATTCTATCAAACGCTTCCACTGCAACAGTCAGTCACACTCTCTCAAACGCTTCCATTGCAACTGTCAGCCACACTGGTCAATTGTATATCAAGAAATAGCACAGTCATATTATATATATAATTACACTCCACCACACGATATGTCCATATCAAGACGGGTAGGTCGTTTTGAAAGTCGTTTCTCGGCCTTTGAGAAAGGTCATGGTCTCACTTTATCGTGCACAAGTCGTCCTGCATTATGCTTGCGTGACTTAAATCGCGCTTGGGTATTATGGCGATGAATAATATATCAGAGGCCAAGACAAGACTCCATCTCGTCTATACACCGATCTATCCATGAGGACAGGCTCCCAATATACCGATGGCGGCAACGCAGCAGATTGGCTTAAACCCGCCTCTGTACTGGCATGGGATAGACCGCGTCTCGCCCCACTAAAGACTTTCTACATGCATTCACTATACACCGTAACCTGCACGTACAGTACATGTATAAGGAAGCAGAGGACTACACACAATGACCCGGCCACCGATAAGTCTTCGGTTAACAGTGCTATCATTGAAACCCGCCAAGAAACGACTTGCAAACCGAAATGTCTATACCGATCTACGCATGGCCAGACCACATTGTGTCATTTTACAACTAAGCTTACATAGTATATACAATTTTACTCACTACGCTATATGTAATGGCCAGCTATTAATAACGTAATGGATATCACAGTAGAAATATATTTCGTTTTAAAATTACGAAAATAGTTCATCGCTATATATCATCGCAATCGTGCCCACAACAATTTCGCTGTCGGAATCGGCACAATCATTACACCATTAACTACGCGAATAGTAAGATCGCAACACTATGGGTGGGGGGGGGGCGAAGTCCGCCACATGGGTTCAGAAGTGGGGCGGGGGGTTATAACCACGCTCTCTTTGAGTGAGTGTAGGTTACGTTTCCCTGACAATCACGGGTAGGCAACAAAGCCGTAATCATGGCCACGCTGACACTATGGTGTGTTTCATATATCTGGCACACAAGGGTTATGATACATAAACTGGACTCAGTGCATGTTCAGTTTGGATGCAGTCGTGTACAATTGATCCATCGTCTGATGACGATATGACAGCAGACAGGTACGGCGCCCCATAGGGTCAACGACACGGATCTTCCACGGTAAACCGCACTGGCATGGTAATACTTGGGTCTTTGACACCATGCGAAGGTGGTGACGTACAATACGTACAAACCACAACACAGGGACGACCAACCAGGAATCCAACATTATGGAACATGCACCCTGGCCCAGTTTTCGGTCCATCTCCAAGAACATTGGCCTCTTGAGATCTATGACATGTCAGTGATTGAGTACCTCCTCCAAAGACGTGGTTCCGATAGTAAATCGGTCTCACCGCTCCACTCCATTCCTCCCTGCCCCCCCCCACCACCCCCCTCCCGCCCTGCTACATACCATATACCACCACCCCCACCCTGCCCCACACCCCCTCCCGCCCTGCCACATACCACCCCACCCAGCCGCTGCCAGCCCTGCCCCACCCCTCAACGACTTACTCTTCTTCCTCGTCCGTGTTAAATAGGTTGAGTCTAAATTCTGGCTTGGATGATTTCGTCTCGGCGCTACCTATGAGTTTAGACAGGAGGTCAAGCTGAGCCTTGGCCAAAGGGTTGGGAGTCCCCACATCCTGTACATGCGAAACGTATAGGAAACAATCAGATACCACTACCATGCGTACAAATTATAGCAGGAGCAACCAAATTATTGATATCAAAATTATATGACACAAGAAGCCAACAATCTTAGCTGAGACAGAAATAGAAATAATGTCGCCCAATAAAGAGATAATAAAAGGCGAAACCACACACCGAAAATTGATGTAGCCGCTCCCAATTTTTTTAAAAAGCAGCAATATATAAAATATCATGCTCCTCAGTTATAAACAGGCATGAGGGATTCACAATGCAGGGTGTTTATTCGCATTACGTAAACCAACAAATGTACAGCACTAGTTCAAATCTTGTTGAAATCAAGATATGTTGTTCTTTACACTAATGACTGAAATTGGCAAGTCCAGTTCCCTGTTCGGCTTCAGTTTACGCTGAGTAAAATCTTAGGCATATGATTATCATTTAAATAAATATATTAGAAGATAACGGTATCTTATTGGATGACGCCATCTTCTTCCGCTTTGAGCAGAGCCCGGAGCTGGCAATATACAAGACGGCGAACATTGGGGGGACGGCGGTGGGGGGGGGGGTGTACTTACGGACTCTGTGCCTGTGACGGGGTTCTTGGACGGGGCACCCAGTGACGTGGGTTCCACAGGCCGAACCACATTGTACCTATCAAGCACAGACCTCACCATACAAGTACTACATTCATAAATCATTCAGAAACATCCCCGAAGTCAAAGGCCTAGTCGAGCCGGCCAGACGATAATAGAGTTGACCATTGCTTGAGATACATAAATATGATGTATGACAATAAGGTTCGCGGTGCATAACGTGAACGAGTTGTAACAGTCACTCAGCGACGAAGTAAAATTTGAAGACTCAGTGTGATAAGCCAATTTCATGTTAACAGATACCTTAGAGAGGTTATCATAAGTACCATAAGCAGCAAGGACAACGATAAGCTGGAAGCACCACTTACATGTTACTTCCCAGGCTAATCACTCTGTCACCCTTCATTTGGCAAGAACCTTCCTTCTTGCAGGGCGTGAACTTGCCGCCGCTGCTGAACTGAGTAGTTTTCAATTGATTCCCATTTGTGTTGAATACCCTAAAAGCAAGACATATAAAACTATTTTTAAAAGTCTAACAGCAAAGAATAGGAAAGTCATCAACAAGGATTCCAAATTGTAAACTGGCTGTGACATTTTCATGTTGTTGTTTTTGGTCCGTGAGTTGTCTGGTATTTTACACATGATTTAATTATTCTGCCAAGCGGTCTGACAGGCTGCAAACCCCGATATGATAAAATCGGTAAGGAAAACTTTGGTCGTCAATGATTTGTAACTTTGGTTTTTAAAAAAATTATTGAACCTATGGCGCCCATTGGGAGGATCAAGTGTCGAGTGGAGCCATGTCCCGGGGGTGGACCCCTACTCTTACCGAAGAAGGACATAGGATCTGTATCCAGCATGAATATATACTTTCGTGTAATGAATTTTGGCACGCTGGCATTGGGAGGATCACGTGTTGAGTAGAGCCATGTCCCGGGGGTAGACCCCTACTCTCACCGAAGAAGGACAAGGGATCTGTATCCAGCATGAATATAGACTTTCGTGTAATGAAGTTTGGCACGCTGGCATTGGGAGGATGACGTGTCGAGTAGAGCCATGTCTCGGGGGTAGACCCCTACTCTCACCGAAGAAGGACAAGGGATCTGTATCCAGCATGAATATAGACTTTCGTGTACTGAAGTTTGGCACGCAGGCTGGCCTTGCAGAGCTCTCTCGACTAAGCCCCTAACCACTAGCCCATCCGGGTGGCCCATAGTTTGTTAATGCTGTCTAATTAACAATGTAATATTTTATTAACAACCGTGCACATGATATAATCCATCTCTTATATGAATGCACTAGAGCAAAGATTATCTAGAGTAAAGTAGGAACAGCTTTGGCTATAAACATAACAGCCTTATATATTCAGATATATTCATTGGTAGCGCTAATCATGATATTTATGTCATTCAATTTTTAACAGCTTACCTTATATTCAAAGACCGGTTAATACAAAATAATCATCCAAACGAACGCACGTGCAATATTGTTATGTTCCTTAATGCCGAAATTAATGTTAGAGTGACATTTTTTAGAATATTAAAGCAGTCCCATTGCTACTTTACATGACCGAATAATGGCATATACCTGATGATGTAAGGTTTTATGATCTGTTTTATCGCAGCTTGCGCATACCATGACTTCGTCTTTGAAATAAACGTGAAAAAAAACAGGACAAAAACAATGGCACACATGGGTGATCACTCTGCATATGATTTGACGGGACGGAAGGCGGTGGATTTGGTGTCTACTCACTGTATTGTACCCGGGACCTCAGTGCCAGAGGGTACGGGCCCGTGGGTCGGCAACACGAAACGACCATTGGTGTTTTGTACTTTGTCCTTCAAGAATATTGACACCTACAAGGAAGAACAACAACAATGGTTTATTTCTTACTAATATTTACTTCAATATCTTGGACCGTGTCCCGGCCAACGGCTCAGTACAACTCAGTACAAAACCGGAAGTACTAAAATACGGAAGCAGGATGATATGAAAAGAAACGTGGAACATCTACTGAGTACAGACCTGGTTTCATGATTGGTTGGTTGTATTATCAGGACGCGTTAATCGCGTTTGGTCATATCGCATCAATGGGATAAGGAAGGGAGAGTGGAGCCATGTACCCGGGGGTAACCCCCAACTCTTTGCGATGAAAGACATGGGATCTTCATCCTGCGACCACACAGACATGGCCACAGCGGGGCACGAACCACCGATCCACGTGCTGTTAGGCTCTCAGGTGGCCAGAGCACTCAAGGGGAGCGCTCTAACCCACTGAGCTACCGGGCCGGCCCCTGGCTTCATGAACTCAGGGCGCTACAGACCGAGCCACGGCGGCTTCAACAATAACAAGTATATTAATTATAATGATGTAAGTTTACGTGCACGTCGTATGCCAAGTCTTGTAACTGCTTACCCTAATATGCATATCTTGAAAAAAGTTGAGCAAAGTCTGCCGAATCAGCATAAACTCCCCAGGACTCAATGATGCATAGTGCTGAAAAACATCAAGCATGTATGTACTTTATACCATTTATTTGGGTATGGTACTGGTACTGGATTATATGCCCGTAAATTTGCGAGCGGAATCAATTATAGCGTTCGCTGTTTATTTGTACTGAATTGATATATAATTTCGCAATATGTAAATGTATTGGTAATGAAAGACATTTACGCAATAGGACTTGCTAGCATGATGAGTTTGTTTACAGGAAGCGGATGTGTACCGCAAGGGGTTGTTCACATGAAGCGGATGATTACCGCCAGGGGTTGTTTACATGAAGCGGATGTTTACCGCCAGGGGTTGTTTACATGAAACGAATGTTTACCGCCAGGGGCTGTTTACATGAGGCGGATGTTTACCGCCAGGGGTTGTTTACATGAAGCGGATGTTTACGGCCAGGGGTTGTTTACCTGAAGCAGGAGTTTGTACACGTATTCCACTTGCTGTCTGATGGGAGCGGCGCCCTCCACGTAGCCACGGATGGCGTCCATGTGGTTCAAGGTCGTCAGAAGGACGTCGTTGGGCCGCAGACACAGAGAGACCTGGTACTTGAAGGCCATCGTCATCAAGTCATACAGCTACAGGGAAAAAACAACCACACATCGTAGATATCAATAAGGAATAAAGATCAATTCAGCTCAAAACAAAGGTCGATGACGAAACATATATACTTATTAAGTAACACATTTTTGGATCCATACACATTTTAGTACATGTATTAAGAGTTGATATTGCATACAATTACAATTTAGTACAATACATTTGTCCAGCATTATATATAGATTCAAAATATTGTAACCTTTCATTGGTTTTGATATCTGTTACCGGAAATTGCGATTAACCGAAGTGCGATTAAGTGGCGCGCACTACACTGTAAACGATTATGGAGAAATACAAATTAATGAAACATGAACTATTTGGGGACGTGGTTGAGGAGGCCACGTGTCTGCGGTGTGTTGGGCCCACCTTGTCCATGCTGGCGGCGTTGAGCCTCATGATGGAGGCGTGTGCCAGGCGATCGAACACGGTCCGCATGGCCTTCTTAGAGTACAACTCCTGCGGCTTGAACAACTCGTCCATAAAGCGCTTGTTGAACATCGTCCCCGTGATGTCGTGGAGAACTGCGGCACAAACAGAGATACATTATACAGATACATTATACAGAGGTACATTATAGAGGTACATTATAGATACATTATACAAAGATACATTATACAAAGATACATTATACAGAGATACATAATACAGATACATTATATAGAGGTACATTATGGAGGTACATTATAGAGATAAATTAAACAGAGACACATTATACAGATACATTATACAGAGATACATTATACAGAGACACATTATACAGTTTGTTATTGTGTTACTGTCAAATAGTCTGATAACATTTTTAGAATTGTGATAACGTGTATAATCTCGACTTGAGGCATATAATGAACGAACCAGAGTAAAATGATATTCGTCGTCGACAAGATATTCACCATGCTTAAAACTAAATTTACAATACCTATCTTGTGGCTTAATATGACAATGAGCCGAACACCTCAACCTGGCTCGTGCCCTTTTGTAATTGATAACGTTAACGCACCTCATATATAATTCTGGCTATAGTAAAGTCTTGAATTAAGACAGTTTCTCAATTTGCTGGAACTACCCATATTTGATTGCCATTTTTGTTTGGATAAGTTTGAAATCTTAAAATAAAGACAATATTAAAAATTGAAAAAAGGTTTAAAGTCAGGCGAACCTAAAAAAAAAAATAGCGAAACAGTAGGATCCATCATAGGCCTGCAATGCAATCTAACTTATTGATATAGAAGATGTCAGCCAGAACTCCATATGGTGGAGGCCACCATAGGGACCCTTGACCTCTTGACCTCACAGTGCCATATCTCAAGTGGCTCGCGGGCGGAGACTGTGTCTACACTTATAACTCGGATTATGCAAAGCGCTATGGTCGCTGGTACGGGTTTGTCACATGTACATATCACGTGTGTGAAGGTACACAAATGTTGTGTGTACGTGGGGTTCACTACATCAGGAGAAAAGTACCGTCTTTAAGTCTAGGTTACACACCAATAGGTCGTGCGTAGAAAAGTATATACCGTCAAGTAGTACCTAAAATATGGTCGTATATCAGGATTAAATGGTTACTAATTATTTCTGTCCTTGCATATATTGTTTGTTTGACTAATGTTTGGCCAGGTTAATTAATCTGTGACGTATTTAATCATGCATGCGGATGTCACGGGTGCGTGGTCCGGTCGACCTCATCACATGCTGATTCGCGGGGTCTCTAATTTTCGGGGGGTTGCGCTAGGGGGGGGGGGTGTCATACTATGAGCTGTAGCAAAAAAATATCGCACAACCTATGTTCTGCTTGTTTTTAAAATAAAGTTGGAAACTTGCTCTATAATTCCCTATGGCCCACTTAGTTAAACATGGTTACCGATTTTTCTCTGGCATGGGGTTGAAAATTAGGGTTTTTCCATTGCTTATCATGGGGATGGTTTCTATTGGTGTGTAACCTCTACCAAATCCTCTGGGATGTGGGGGTCGCAGACAAATCGATAGATTTTCAGTACAACGAACCGGTATCAGAACCACGACAAGCAGCAAGCATTAGACATGAAATATATATATAAGGGTTGGGCAGACCCAGGCGTGGCAAGCCAAATCAGAGACGGGCAGATCCAGACTGCAGACAGAGGGCGGACCTGAATCTGACGGGAAGGTGGGCGGACCAGGATCTGACGGGACGGCGGGCGGAAAAGGATCTGACGGGACGGAGGGCGGACCAGGATCTGATGGGACGGAAGGCGGACCAGGATCTGACGGGACGAAGAGCGGACCAGGATCTGACGGGACGGAGGGCGGGCCAAGATCTGATGGGATGAAGGGCGGACCAGGATCTGATGGGACGGAGGGCGAACCAGGATCTGATGGGACGGAGGGCGGACCAGGATCTGACGGGACGGGGGGGGACCAGGGACTGACGGGATGGTGGGCGGACCAGGATCTGACGGGATGGGGGGCGGACCAGGGACTGACGGGACGGAGGGCGGACCAGGATCTGACGGGATGGTGGGCGGACCAGGATCTGACGGGACGGGGGGCGGACCAGGATCTGACGGGAAGGTGGGCGGACCAGGGACTGACGGGAAGGGAGGGGGGGCCAGGATCTGACGGGATGGTGGGCGGACCAGGATCTGACGGGATGGAGGGCAAACCAGGATCTGACGGGACGGAGGGCGGACCAGGATCTGACGGGACGGAGGGCGGACCAGGATCTGACGGGACGGTGGGCGGACCAGGATCTGACGGGAAGGTGGGCGGCCTAGGGACTCACGGAAGGGGGGGGGGGGAACCAGGATCTGACGGGAAGGTGGGCGGACCAGGATCTGACGGGACGGAGGGCAGACCAGGATCTGACGGGATGGTGGGCGGACCAGAATCTGACGGGACGGAGGGCAGACCAGGATCTGACGGGACAGAGGGCGGACCAGGATCTGACGGGACGGAGGGCGGACCAGGGACTGACGGGACGGAGGGCGGACCAGGATCTGACGGGACGGAGGGCGGACCAGGATCTGACGGGATGGTGGGCGGACCAGGATCTGACGGGACGGAGGGCGGACCAGGATCTGACGGGACGGAGGGCGGACCAGGATCTGACGGGACGGAGGGCGGACCAGGGACTGACGAGACGGAGGGCGGACCAGGATCTGACGGGATGGTGGGCGGACCAGGATCTGACGGAACGAGGGGCGGAACAGGATCTGACGGGACGGAGGGCGGACCAGGATCTGACGGGACGGAGGGCGGACCAGGATCTGACGGGATGGAGGGCGGACCAGGGACTAACGGGACGGAGGGGGGACCAGGATCTGACGGGAAGGTGGGCGGACCAGGGACTGACGGGAAGGTGGGGGGGGACCAGGGACTGACGGGAAGGGGGGGGACCAGGATCTGACGGGACGAAGGGCAGACAAGGATCTGACGGGACGGAGGGCGGACCAGGATCTGACGGAACGGAGGGCGGACCAGGATCTGACGGGACGAAGGGCGGACCAGGATCTGACGGGACGAGGGGCAGACCGGGATCTGACGGGGCGGAGGGCGGACCAGGATCTGACGGGACGGGGCGCGGACCAGGATCTGACGGGACGGAGGGCGGACCAGGATCTGACGGGACGAGGGGCAGACCAGGATCTGACGGGACGTAGGGCGGACCAGGATCTGACGGGACGGAGGGCGGACCAGGATCTGATGGGACGATGGGCAGACCGGGATCTGACGGGACGAGGGCGGATCAGAATCTGACGGGACGGGGGGCGGACCAGGATCTGACGGGACGGAGGGCGGACCAGGATCTCACGGGACGAGGGGCAGACCGGGATCTGACGGGACGGAGGGCGGACCAGGATCTGACGGGACGGGGCGCGGACCAGGATCTGACGGGACGGAGGGCGGACCAGGATCTGACGGGACGAGGGGCAGACCAGGATCTGACGGGACGGAGGGCGGACCAGGATCTGACGGGACGGAGGGCGGACCAGGATCTGATGGGACGATGGGCAGACCGGGATCTGACGGGACGAGGGCGGATCAGAATCTGACGGGACGGAGGGCGGACCAGGATCTGACGGGACGAGGGGCAGACCAGGATCTGACGGGACGAAGGGCGGACCAGGATCTGACGGGACGCAGGGCGGACCAGGATCTGATGGGACGATGGGGGGGGGGGGGCAGGATCTGACGGGACGTTGGGCGGACCAGAATCTGACGGGACCGTGCAGACCAGGATCTGACTGGAATGGGGGCAAGGGTGAACCGAGATCAGGGGACGGTGGGGGAGGGGGGGGGGGGCGGTCACGGGCGGACCAGGATCTGGGTGAATTCCTAACAAGGATAGACTGGATCACAGCGCGAATGGATATAAGTATCGACAGAAGATGAGCCAGAACCAAGGCCGCCAACGGAAGCCAATACCGGATAGAAGGATGATTACAGAGCAGTCCAGTTAGGACAGACGAGGCGTCAGTCGCAGACCGGACTAGGTTACACGGGCGTATACGGCTGGACGGAGCCGCTAATCAATCACCGTCTGTTCCCTATAATAGGCGGGCCGCACCGGTCAGGGCTCGGTCTGCGGCAGGGGCACCAAGCCTATCCAGCGGGGGCACCAGGCCTATCCAGCGGGGGCACCAGGCCTCTCCGCCGGGTCCCCCAATATAGAGCTCTAATGAGGATCAATAATGCACAACTACCAGTCGGCACAACTGGTCGGGGGTCTGATCGCTAAACAAGCCACCCGTATCGGTACAGGAGCGCCACCCGGCCGGGGAGGCGGGCTCGCGGGGCCATCAGTCTCATGATTTCCCCCGGGGGACACAGCCTAGTTACACTGCGAGTCGACCCCAGTAACATGGTTACTGACGGTCGCGAGAGAAGCAACACGTCATAGTTAGCGGGCTCCCGTGGCCCCGCTTAATGTTAGCAATGACATATGTATGTAGGGAGGAGAATATTTACGCCTGTAAAGGACAAAGAACGTTGACATGTGTACAGGGAAAAGGATGTTCAAATGAGCCATTCTTCCATGTAAGGGCGAACCATTGTTTCAGTAGAGCTCACGTACTACTCAGTCCTACCTTTTGCACAAATACGTTTCGTGGGCTGCAACTAGGAAGATGGGCCTTTATACGGGTAGGAGGGACAGGATGTTAAAAGTGAACGAGGGGAAGGGTGTTCAAATGAGTACGTGGAAAAGGGAAAGGGCATTGCGATGCGTCCAGGGCAAAGGGCATTGAGATGTGTACAGGGCAAAGGGCATTGAGAGGTGTACCGGGCAAAGGGCATTGAGATGTGTACCGGGCAAAGGGCATTGCGATGCGCACAGGGTAAAGGGCATTGCGATGCGTCCAGGGCAAAGGGCATTGAGATGTGTACAGGGCAAAGGGCATTGAGATGTGTACAGGGCAAAGGGCATTGAGATGTGTACAGGGCAAAGGGCATTGAGAGGTGTACCGGGCAAAGGGCATTGAGATGTGTACCGGGCAAAGGGCATTGCGATGCGCACAGGGTAAAGGGCATTGCGATGCGTCCAGGGCAAAGGGCATTGAGATGTGTATAGGGCAAAGGGCATTGAGATGTGTACAGGGCAAAGGGCATTGAGATGTGTACAGGGCAAAGGGCATTGAGATGTGTATAGGGCAAAGGGCATTGAGATGTGTACAGGGCAAAGGGCATTGAGATGTGTACAGGGCAAAGGGCATTGAGATGCGCACAGGGTAATGGGCATTGAGAGGTGTACCGGGCAAAGGGCATTGAGATGTGTACAGGGCAAAGGGCATTGAGATGCGCACAGGGTAATGGGCACTGCGATGCGTCCAGGGCAAAGGGCATTGAGATGTGTACAGGGCAAAGGGCATTGAGAGGTGTACCGGGCAAAGGGCATTGAGATGTGTACAGGGCAAAGGGCATTGAGATGTGTACAGGGCAAAGGGCATTGAGAGGTGTACCGGGCAAAGGGCATTGAGATGTGTACCGGGCAAAGGGCATTGCGATGCGCACAGGGTAAAGGGCATTGCGATGCGTCCAGGGCAAAGGGCATTGAGATGTGTACAGGGCAAAGGGCATTGAGATGTGTATAGGGTAAAGGGCATTGAGAGGTGTACCGGGCAAAGGGCATTGAGATGTGTACAGGGCAAAGGGCATTGAGATGTGTATAGGGTAAAGGGCATTGAGAGGTGTACCGGGCAAAGGGCATTGAGATGTGTACAGGGCAAAGGGCATTGAGATGTGTACAGGGCAAAGGGCATTGAGAGGTGTACCGGGCAAAGGGCATTGAGATGTGTACCGGGCAAAGGGCATTGCGATGCGCACAGGGTAAAGGGCATTGCGATGCGTACAGGGTAAAGGGCATTGCGATGCGTCCAGGGCAAAGGGCATTGAGATGCGTACAGGGCAAAGGCCATTGAGATGCGTACAGGGTAAAGGGCATTGCGATGCGTCCAGGGCAAAGGGCATTGAGATGCGTACAGGGCAAAGGGCATTGAGATGCGTACAGGGTAAAGGGCATTGCGATGCGTCCAGGGCAAAGGGCATTGAGATGTGTACAGGGCAAAGGGCATTGAGATGTGTACAGGGCAAAGGGCATTGAGATGTGTACCGGGCAAAGGGCATTGCGATGCGCTCAGGGTAAAGGGCATTGAGATGCGTACAGGGTAAAGGGCATTGCGATGCGTCCAGGGCAAAGGGCATTGAGATGTGTACAGGGCAAAGGGCATTGCGATGCGTACAGGGCAAAGGGCATTGAGATGTGTACAGGGCAAAGGGCATTGCGATGCGTACAGGGCAAAGGGCATTGAGATGTGTACAGGGCAAAGGGCATTGAGATGCGTACAGGGCAAAGGGCATTGAGATGAGTACAGGGCAAAGGGCATTGAGATGTGTACAGGGCAAAGGGCATTGAGATGTGTACAGGGCAAAGGGCATTGAGATGTGTACAGGGCAAAGGGCATTGCGATGCGCTCAGGGTAAAGGGCATTGAGATGCGTACAGGGTAAAGGGCATTGCGATGCGTCCAGGGCAAAGGGCATTGAGATGTGTACAGGGCAAAGGGCATTGCGATGCGTACAGGGCAAAGGGCATTGAGATGTGTACAGGGCAAAGGGCATTGCGATGCGTACAGGGCAAAGGGCATTGAGATGTGTACAGGGCAAAGGGCATTGAGATGCGTACAGGGCAAAGGGCATTGAGATGAGTACAGGGCAAAGGGCATTGAGATGTGTACAGGGCAAAGGGCATTGAGATGTGTACAGGGCAAAGGGCATTGAGATGCGTACAGGGCAAAGGGCATTGAGATGAGTACAGGGCAAAGGGCATTGAGATGTGTACAGGGCAAAGGGCATTGAGATGTGTACAGGGCAAAGGGCATTGAGATGCGTACAGGGCAAAGGGCATTGATATGTGTACCGGGCAAAGGGCATTGCGATGCGCACAGGGTAAAGGGCATTGCGATGCGTCCAGGGCAAAGGGCATTGAGATGTGCACAGGGCAAAGGCCATTGAGATGCGTACAGGGCAAAGGGCATTGAGATGTGTACCGGGCAAAGGGCATTGAGAGGTGTACCGGGCAAAGGGCATTGAGATGTGTACCGGGCAAAGGGCATTGCGATGCGCACAGGGCAAAGGGCATTGAGATGTGCACAGGGCAAAGGCCATTGAGATGTGTACAGGGCAAAGGGCATTGAGATGTGTACAGGGCAAAGGGCATTGAGATGCGTACAGGGCAAAGGGCATTGATATGTGTACCGGGCAAAGGGCATTGCGATGCGCACAGGGTAAAGGGCATTGCGATGCGTCCAGGGCAAAGGGCATTGAGATGTGCACAGGGCAAAGGCCATTGAGATGCGTACAGGGCAAACGGCATTGCGATGCGAACAGGGTAAAGGGCATTGAGATGTGTACAGGGCAAAGGGCATAGAGATGTGTATCGGGCAAACGATGCGTGCAACGCAGTCGACGCTAGCGAGTCTTGACAACGGTATCGACAGTTGCCACGCATTAAAACAACAGTGGCAACTAGGCATGTAGCCAGACAGTCCGTATTACATCGGCGTGAATAATGTAAGCGATCATAGACCCAACTGTTGATGCCAGCAACATCACAGCACAGCCTCACTATTCGCAGGGGCAAAGGACTGACGTCGCAGGGGAGGGCAAAGAACAGTTTTCTCCATGATCTCACAAGTTTATTGCCGACATGATCCGCGACCTTAAACAAAGTCCAAGACAACAGAGATAACCAGTGACTACGCGGAAAAAGACCACTTGAACATCATGAGCTCGACAACTCAGCATATCAGAATCATCAACTCGACCACCATGACCTTCATAATCATCAACTAGACCACCATGACTTTCATAATCATCAACAACTAGACCGCCATGACCTTCATATCTCATCAACTAGACTACCATGACTTTCATAATCATCAACTAGACCACAATGACCTTCATAATCATCAACAACTAGACAACCATGACCTTCATAATCATCAACAACTAGACCACCATGACCTTCATAATCATCAACTAGACCACCATGACCTTCATAATTATCAACTAGACCACCATGACCTTCATAATCATCAACTAGACCACCATGACCTTCATAGTCATCAACTGGACCACCATGACCATCATTAGCATCAACTAGAACACCACGACCTTCATAATCATCAACTAGACCACCATGATTTTCATAATCCTCAACTCGACCACCATGACCTTCATAATCATCAACTAGACCACCATAACCTTCATAAGCATCAACTAGACCACCACGACTTTCATAATCATCAACTAGACCACCATGAACTTCATAATTATCAACTAGACCATCATGACCTTCATAGTCATCAACTAGACCACCATGACCTTCATAATCATCAATTGGACCATCATGACCGTCAGTCATCAACTAGACTATCATGACCTTCAGTCATCAACTAGACCACCATGACCTTCATAATCAATAACTAGACCACCGTGACCTTCATAAATCTTCATAATCATCAACGCCCCTACCTTGACCTTTATAATCATCAACTTGACCACCATGACCTTCATAATCATCAACTCGACCCCCATGACCTTCATAATCATCAACTCGACCCCCATGACCTTCATAATTGTCAACTTATCAACTATGACGTTCATAATCATCTCGAACACCATGCCCTTTATAATCGTCAACTGACCCCCATGACCTTCATAATCATCAACTCGACCACAATGACTTTCATAATCGTCAACTCGGTAACCACGACGTTCGTAATCATCAAGTCGACCCCCAAAACCTTCATAATCATCAACTGGACCACCATGACAGTTCATAATCGTCAACTCGACCCCCATGACCTTCATAATCGTCAACTCGACCCCCATGATCTTCATAATCATCAACTCGACCACCATGACCTTCATAATCGTCAACAGGACCCCCATGACCTTCATAATAGTCCACTCGGCAACTATGACATTCATAATCATCAACTCGACCACCATGACCTTCAAAATCATGACGGCTGAGTCAACATCATAAGAGCTCGACCACTTGTCACACGCCCGTCCATCCGCTGAATGCCATAAAATTACACAAATAAGTTACCACCACTGACCGCCCTGGATGTCCCAATTTACACTGCCTAGCACTACGGCCACGAACCCATTCCCGTTAATGGGGAGCGCAACGCCCTCGGCGTGGTAATTGTGTACCGGGCCGTCCATTCACAATGCTTTGTCAGCTGTCGTGTAGGTCGAGAGACCAGGATGCACATAACACCTACTCGCTAACAGGGGTGAAATAAAAACAGCGCGCCCCTAACACGAGCAACCGCTCCAGTCGCTTGGCAACTAGCAAGAGAGACATTGCCCCAGGCCGCTGCCGCCGCCACAGGATAATAACGACTTCCCAAGGTGAGGAAGAATACATGAATCGGTAGTAACCATCCGCGGGATGCCTGACTAACTGAGATGCCGAGGCCTGACGCTGTATCCTCGCTGCTGGAGCTGATATTGAAGATGTCGCCTCCCAGGAACGCCCCCAGCCGCCATGTCGCGTGTATGTGTAAATAGAACAAAAGATACGTTTTTGTCCTAAAATGGCTGACAAAACCAGCCATCTCAATGCCCGTTCACTGGGGTATGCCTTCACATCCCAGCCATCGTTTACCTTAATACTTTTCCCATGCACCTCCAACCCCTCAAGCATTGACCACCAAACCCCCCACATCACACCCCCAGCCCCAACACACACACCCGCCTCAAGTGAAATTAATCTGGGCTCGTCTATCTCCATCGCATGCTTTAAAGGAGAGGGGGTTCCTCAGTTGGCAAGAAAGCGGAGTTGCAGATCAACAAGTCGCAGGCACCCGTCCGGGCATCAGCATCTGGGCAGATTTTATCCAACCCATTTTCAGTTTCCCTAGAATCGGACCAGTTTAGCCATTACAACTATTTTGTTTTAATCAGAAAAGTACCTGGGATTTGTTCACTACATATTCAAAGCTCGCTGGGTGATCTAGACCCTGGAACCTGCTCACTACAGATTCAGAGATCGCTGGAAGGTCTAGGGCCTAGAATCTGCTCACTACAGATTCAGAGGTCACCGGGTGGTCTAGAGCATGGGATCTGCTCACTACAGATTCAGAGATCGCTGGAAGGTCTAGAGCCTGGGATCTCATAACAGATTCAAAGCACGCAAAGACCTAGAGCCTTGAATCTGCTCACTACAGATTCAGATGTCATTGGGTGATCTAGAACCTTGAATCTGCTCACTACAGATTCAGATGTCATTGGGTGATCTAAAGCCTGGAATCTGTTCACTACAGATTCAGATGTCATTGGGTGATCTAGAGCCTGGGATCTGTTCACTACAGATTCAAAGGTCACTGGGTAGTCTAGAGTCTAGAATCTGCTCACTACAGATTCATTGGTCAATGGGTGGTCTAGAGCCTGGAATCTTCTCACTACAGATTCAGAGAAAACTGGGTTGTCTAGAGCCTAGAATCTGCTCACTACAGATTCAGAGGTCATTGGGTGGACTAGAGCCTGGGATATGTTCACTACAGATTAAGAGGTCACTGGGTGGTCTAGAGCCTAGAATCTGCTCACTACAGATTCAGAAATCGCTGGGTGGTCTAGAGCCTAGGATCTGTTCAGTACAGATCTGCTAACTACAGATTCAGAGATCACTGGTTGGTCTAGAGCCTAGAATCTGCTCACTACAGATTCAGAGCTCGCTGGGTGGTCTAGAGCCCGGGTGCTGCTCACTGCCGATTCAAAGCTCGCTGGGTGGTCTAGAGCCTATCTGTTCACCACAGATTCAGAGCTCGCTGGATGGTCTACAGCTTGGGATCTGCTCACTGCCGATTGAACGCTCGCTGGGTGGTCTAGAGCCTGGGACCTGCTCACTACAGATTCAGAGGTAACTGGGTTGTCCAGAGCCTAGAATCTGCTCACTACAGATTCAGAGGTCACTGGGTGGTCTAGAGCCTGGGATCTGCTCATTACAGATTCAGAGGTCATTGGGTGGTCTAGAGCCTGGGATCTGCTCACTACAGATTCAGAGGTCACTGGGTGGTCTAGAGCCTGGGATCTGCTCATTACAGATTCAGAGGTCACTGGGTTGTCTAGAGCCTAGAATCTGCTCACTACAGATTCAGAGGTCACTGGGTGGTCTAGAGCCTGGGATCTGCTCACTACAGATTCAGAGGTCACTGGGTGGTCTAGAGCCTGGGATCTGCTCATTACAGATTCAGAGGTCACTGGGTGGTCTAGAGCCTGGGATCTGCTCACTACAGATTCAGAGGTCACTGGGTGGTCTAGAGCCTGGGATCTGCTCATTACAGTTTCAGAGGTCACTGGGTGATCTAGAGCCTGGGACCTGCTCACTACAGATTCAGAGGTCACTGGGTGGTCTAGAGCCTGGGATCTGCTCACTACAGATTCAGAGGTCACTGGGTGGTCTAGAGCCTGTGATCTGCTCATTACAGATTCAGAGGTCACTGGGTGGTCTAGAGCCTGGGATCTGCTCATTACAGATTCAGAGGTCACTGGGTGATCTAGATCCTGGGATATGCTCACTACAGATTCAGAGCTTGTGGGTGGTCTAGAGCCCGGGTACTGCTCACTGCTGATTCAAAACTTGCGGGGTGGTCTAGAGCCTATCGGTTCACTACAGATTCAGAGCTCGCTGGATGTTCTACAGCCTGGGATCTGCTCACTGCCGATTGAAAGCTTGCTGGGTGGTCTAGAGCCTGTGATCTGCTCATTACAGATTCAGAGGTCACTGGGTGGTCTAGAGCCTGGGACCTGCTCACTACTGATTCAGAGGTCACTGGGTTGTCTAGAGCCTAGAATCTGCTCACTACAGATTCAGAGGTCACTGGGTGGTCTAGAGCCTGGGACCTGCTCATTAAAGATTCTAAGCTTGCTAGGTGATCTAGAGCCTGGGACCTGCTCACTACAGCTTCAGTGATTACTGGGTGGTCTAGAGTGATTGCGCACAGAGCAAGTGTTGGTGAAAATAATATGCAGATTGCTTGGAATCTTACAAAATAGACATCAAGGTAGCTGTCACATGTAAAGGCATCTGTCTGGGAAAAGTGTAGACAAATTAAAATGAATAAAAGTGCATTTCTGCAAGTGCGCAATTACTGGTCCTTTTATATGTCATGATTCAAGTAACTATCTATACTAATAAAATGAAGCTGTCCATCTGTCTGTTGGCTGGGTGCCAACACTTTAGTCCTAACGCCTTATCTCCGAATTCAAAACCATATCCGATCTGTGGCAAGCCGGTAGTCATACTGGTAAGCGGACATGTGGAAACAGCACTACATGTCCAATCTTGCAGTTAAAACAGCACTAGACCAGGGGCAGATCAAGAAAATCTGGAAAGGGGGGGGTGGTTTCAGAGTCGGATCCAGACATGCTGGATAGGGAGAGGCTGGTTTCAGTTTTCATGTGTTAACTGATATAAATTTCAGCCCTAAAAGAGGGGGGTCCCCCCAGGATCTGCCCCCGTAAGCATCAGTTAACGCAGTATCCCACTTTACAGTTAAGGGGACTAAATGCAAAAAACATACTAAACATGGGTTACCGCAGTATCCAACTTTACACAGTATACAACTTTATGCAGTATCTAACTTTACGGTTAAGGGGACTACATGCTGATACCGCGATAGACATCTGTTACCGCATTATCCAACATTACACTTAAGTGGACTACATGCGGAAACACTGCTGTGGATTGAGTGGGGCGCTAGTCTTATAAATGTAATGTCTATATTTGAGGCTAAGCTTAGTTCTTGTACCAGTCACAGATCAGACTGTGAAGTGGAAGTAAGCTTTAAACCATAATCATGATAATTAGTCAGGGAGATTACAGGCAACTGTGACCAAATAATATAAAGAAGAACTTGTTACTGAAAACTGTAACAGCAGATAATGGTAGACCAATTGATTTATATATCCAATATAAGCTAATATAATATCATATAGGTCTATCGGCTACCAATATAGCTATTTCTAAGCTGCACTTGATACCATTAGAGCCAGGCAGCATTTGTTGTATTCACAATGCTGTATCAACTGACCACATATTCAAATGTCATCACAGAAACAGTCTTTAACTATCCAATAAATTAATTACTTTTCAAATGTACCTGTCGAGACAATTTTTTGTTCTAGCTGTTAGAATGAATATAATTATGGGCTTGGCAATGAAATATTTGATGTAACATTAAAAAATAAGATGGCAGATATTTCCTGGCGCCAGAGTAATTGGCTTCATTTACTGGATGGGATTATGATAGGCAGTGAAAGAATGACCCCCAGATCTACGGGCCAGTCTAATACTTTAAGTCTTAGTAGGTACAGTGAGATATGACTTATAGTTATACACTGGAAATTACAGTATTAGTGACCGTGCAGTGTTAGAGACAGTGTAGTGATAATGACAGTGCCTGACAGTGATGCCAGGCCTATAGCTGATATGTATAAAGTATAACTTGGGCAGTAAGACCAGACACTGTAAAATAAAAGTGTTTAGGCTACAGTTTGTTTGTGTCCACTCACCTTTCCTGGCTTTCTCCTGTGGAATATTTTGCGCTTTCAGTCTTTGATCAAGGATGTACATCATCTCACCACCAAGGTTGATGAAGAGAAGGGGTAACGTCTTGAGAGACATTTTTATTTAGCGGGAAGAGCACGATTAAATAGTAATCCCTTTGCTTCCCAGGGCGCGGCCCTTACTGCTTGCCCGTGTCACTGCCTGTGTTGTCGATCCACTGACAGATGTATCGGCTTTCTGCACAACCGGGAGGCAGGAAGTGACGTCAGACCAAGGCTTAACCCCAGCCTGGTTCCCGGACTCCACTTTCTGCGGTACCAGCTTACTTGTTTTACTTCTATTCGCTAGATGGCACTTGCCTGGTTCGCCTGACGGGAAACCATCCATTGAGAATGTGCCGATGAGCAAAGTTCAAGGCCACGGACACCGGCGGCTGTCAAAAATGGCTTGGGACAAGCAAAACTATTGGTCTTTCAACATCTTGTATTTGATACTTGTATTCCCTGTCAGCATTGCTTTATTGCTGTATTTTAGAAATCGACGACATATAAATTCACCACCTTGTTATTCTGGATGGATCCCTTGGCTTGGGTGTGCCATTGAGTTTGGCAAAGAACCACTTTATTTTATTGAAAAATGCAGGAGAAAGGTAGGCCTAAACTAGCCTGAAAATCAGACGTTAATGTCGTGACAGTCTGAAGGATCGACATTAACAGTTAGTGTTGATCCTTCAGAGTGTCACGACATTAACCTGTTAACGTCTGATTTTCAGGCTAAACTTGCTGCCACGCGGGCTAGCGGTGTATGCTAATAGTGGGCAAACGGCAAAACGGCAGAAAGAATTAAGAGGGAAGGGGAATGGGGTGAGGGCTAGCCATGAATGCATGGCTATGGTTGAAGAATCATGTGTTTCAACCCACACAGCCTAGGGTTTTGCCTTCTGGGCAAAGGGGGTGGAAAAGCGTGAGCATGCAGTTTAGTCTGGGCCACCATGATTGGGTGGCAGCCATGTGGAGGAGAGTGGGGTGGGTCATGCTCGGGTTCCTGCCCCTAATGCATATCAAATTTTGGGGAATAACGATTAACAGGCCCTGCATATAATGAGTATGGATAACGCAGAATTTGCACACAGCTTGCAGCTCTACTAACCTGGCCTTGCAACCACCCCTACTCTGCTTACTCCACTTCTACCTTGCCCTATAACATGTCCTACCAGTTGCAGGGCAGACCTGAGGGCCATGGAGTACCGATCTCTGCCTATCATCAGAGAGCAGGGGGCCGGTGGTGATAAAGATTTCTGGATTCCATAAAAATGTGATGAAGACGCCATATATATGTCACATATTCATATCCAGGATACATTTATGAACAGTTAGGCATAAAGATTGAAAGCCCCAAGTGCTACTCATAAATTCATCAGCCCACAAAACATCTACCAAAACAAACCTCCTGCCACTCACCACCATTTCAAACACATCGCAGAAGGTTAGCTCTTTGTCACCAACCCCTGCTGTAGGACGGCGGGCTATGCTCGGGAATATATGGCCCTCCAGTCTTTCCGTGCAGCCAGTGGGCCATGTTACAGGGCTACCTGGGCTCGCGCTAGGATATTTTTTTCATGAGCCAATTTGGCTAATTCCGTGGAAAAACATTAGCCAAACTTAGCCAAATATATTGGTTATAAATTGGTTATGTGTTTGTAGTTGAAATTTTATAATGGCCATTTTGGCGAGTGTCCAGGAATTTCTTATCGCCAAATCCCGAATTTTCTTGCCAAATGGCTATTGGCGAATGCTAACGCGAGCCCAGGCTACCCTCTACCCATGGTAGGGGCTTGTGAGAGTGACTCAGCCATTATCCCATTTGGCCATTCTGCATAGTATTCAGACTAGCTATTAATTACTACCTGCCATGATATGTCATGAAGAATTAAGAGTGGCCTGTAACATAGCCCACTGGCTGTGGGGTGTACCAGAGGACCATGGAGTTCTGATCACAGCCTGCCATCCAAGAGCAAAGGGTGGTGGGTCACAGTGACAAAGATTTTTGGATTGCACCAAAATGTGTACATGGTAAACAGTTTCTAGACTTAGGCTGAGGGTTTTGGGCTGTTGGTCTTTTTGCTCCCACTGGAGAGTGCTAACTGCTAAGCTTTTTTTCGCTCTCAGCTTTTTGGGAGGTCACAGGTCACAGGACAGCATAGTAAGGAGGTGCAGCAAGGTGGCTAGCCCTGTTGCAAGCCCTGCTGGCCTATCCACTCTTGGAAGCGAGTCTGAGAGGGCCATGAAACCAGTGTTTATGAGTGTTGACTTAAAATTTGGCAGCGAGGAGAAGCTGTGAAATATTGTTATTGGAAAGTTCCTCAAATACAAAAAGTGATCAAATTTGTTTGTATTTAATCTTGTTGCTACTGCAGCTGTGCAAGTCTGTGAGCATGTGAATCATATGTGAATAAATAAAAATTAAATTAAAAAACACATCATACCACCACCACGTCCCAAGGGGGCCAGCTTAGCCAGTGGTGTAAGTAAGTGACCATGGCTTGGGATCTGCACTCACTGTGCTGTGTTTAGCATGACTCTATCCTGCCACAGGATGGTTGGAGTTTCAACTCGAAACCTATAATAGAATTAGAAAGGGAAATAGAAGAAGACTTGATAAGTGACAGCGGACATACATTTTACTGTAGGAGACCTACCACTAGGACCTTGGTGGTCTTCAACTTCAAAACTTTAGTATATATAATCTCCATGTAGTTCCATAGATGTAGCACTGTTTATCGACTCTGTAATGTGATAATTGTGTAGTGGTTGACCACATCCCTATTAGCACACATATGAATAGATTATATCCCTATCATATATAGGAAAGTAGGAATGAGGTAAAAAAAGTATGCCTCAAACTATGCCTTCTCTATAGTTAGACAGAAAAAGAAAGAAGTTAATTCTACATTCTGATTTTAAAATCTAGGAAACACCCATGATCCCTGGGATCCAATGTCTTACCACCTGTGGTACAAAAAGCCAGCCTTCATTGAATGGTAACCATTCAACATTTAAATTTAATCAAACAGCACCATGCATATAGCTGATCCCAACTATCATTATCACAACATATATAATTGGTATATTATCATAACTACTGCATAATCACAGCAGATATAAGACCTGAAAATGCTATTCTCATAATATCAAAGGGTTGTTCTATAAACCAACAAACCAGGTCTAAGACAGGAATATAAAGGGAAATAATTCAGATATAGAAGAATGTCTTTGTGCCTTGGTATTACCCAGAATTGGATAGCCAATATTTTGGCTGGTAACAAAAAAGTGTTCAGGGTACATACACAACATGGCACCAGCCGATCAGGTCGCATTTTGAGCTTGCAATTTACAAAATATTTCTTGATATCATATAAAAGTTTGAGTGCTATGATTTTCTTCTAAACCTCCTAACAAGCGTGTCTCTGGCTAATACCCTGCTTTGTGCAAAGGTGTACATGTGTTGTGAGACGGTTGCGCTATGACGAAGCCTGTATACTGGTTAGTTTCAGGTTGCATAATTATTTCCACAACTTCCGCAACTGAAACCACAAATGTTACTATGTCCTGGGTGAGAACTGGTTGAGTTTGCACTTAATGCAAATATTACTGTGTGGTCGCAGCAGTAGTGGGGTGTACGATCATATGTGGCCGGCTTAATTCTGGGTTACTTATTCTGTGTCATTACGCAACCGTTAGGGGCTGACTATAATAGCTTGAGGTCCCACAATATCATTTGTTCCAGCAAGATAATTCCCCAATCTGCACTGTAAGTTTTACGAATAATAAGTACATGGCAAACCCTGTTTCTTTTCATTTATTTATAGATGATTTACAGTATTTAGGTTATAGTATGATCTACATCAAATGTACATCACACCCGTCCTTAGCCCAACAAAATAAAAACACATGACCTAAATTCACTTTAATTTTAATTTCAACCTTTTCAGCCTCAAGATAAGATCGCATGCTGATTATGACCTTAAAGTTATAATGGATAATCGTTTCAGCTTGGACCTATTTTCACACTGAAAGTGGCTGGCAAGAGGCTGACATTCATCACTGAGCCGGATGACTACAAACACTTCTTTCAGTCACCAAATGTTGACTTCCAAATAGCTGTGCAAGATGCTGTAGAGCATACTGGTAATGTACACTCTTTGATAATAATTGATCGACATTAGATAGATATAAAATTGGGGTGTCTTCATTATTGACCTAGAGACCAAAAATGGTATAGAACGATGCTGATCATGATTATCTTTTATGCTAAATATTTGGTTTAATCGGCCGGCCCGCTTTCGGATGCAGGGTGTGCTCCACCCTGAACAAAAACCATAGCTCCCCACACCCACATCCTAATCGGTTGACTGTGTCTATGCAGCAGATTTCCATAAATGAACAACAGGCGAAATCGGAAAGAGCTCGAACGAGCCTAATTATTGACATAAAAGTTCGCGGTTTGGATTATAATGCCTCTATGCATCGGCCATTAGCTGTAACTCTTTCGTCATCAGGTGTCGCCAAACTGATGACTAGCTCTCTCGTTTGCTTTTTGCAGCTTCAATCACGGCCGCTTCTTTCTTTGAGAATCATACGAAGCTCCATGACACAGTAAAGGCACGACTAGCACCAATACAACTGGACCCCTTCTGCTTATCTCTCCAAGAGAAGTTTGGCCGACACCTGGGGACATGGGACAAGTCAGGTGAACATAATAGGAATGACGTCCATGGTAACGCCTATGGCAACAAGGCAAAAACTTAACCTAACTATTTGAAGATGGCAGAACGGCGAACGTTATTCATAAACGTCATTTTGACGGCGGTCAGAATGGTTATAATGCACTCCTCATTCGCTTTTATGTCAAACACAATATCAGGTTTCTCAAGTACAAAAAATTTGACATATGGTTTCAGCAACGGGCTTTTTATGCTTAATATTTACCAGGAACGGAAAAGGACTTGGCTGGTATGGTGAGGAATACTATGTACAAAACGGTCTTGGAGAATCTCTTTGGCGAGGCAGTGTTACCATTGGTGCCAGAGGTATGTGAAGTTGTTTATCATCTGCGGTATTATGAAATATACGCCATTTGAAAAAAACAGCCATCTGTAATTAGTACATGGATATGATTAACATATTAGAACTGGTTACTCATGTTTTGAATGTTTTGAAAAAAACACATTTTGTCGCTGAAGCAGGCTTTAGTAACTGTATATGATGAGTTCCTATGATAAGGATGGTAAGTGAGGGTAATGTTGTACCTGAGGGTAGTGCCCTTATTTATTTGTAATTATGGTTTATCCTTCAGATTGACTTCCAACTCTTCGAGAAACACTTCGTGAAATTTGACGATGACTTTGAATATGGTTCGCAGCTTCCGCCCATGTTTCTTAAGTAAGTGCAGTATACAACAATAGCAGGATAAACAAGGAGTTTGCATAGCGTCAACAATCCTATTGGCTCGACGTTAGTGTAGCGACCACCAAATTTTGAAATTCTCTTTGACTTTGTTGATGAACATGAGGAATTGCTACATTTTGGTAACGGCGGGCCGGATCAATTAGCAAAATGTACTCAGGACGATACAACCTTTTAGTAGACTTATCATTAAACACTAGTGTGTTCTAGTTACGACAACCGTCTTCTGATAATGTATATATTTATATATTACTGTGTATGGTATTTGCTATTGTGGCATATTCTATATCTAGCTATCTAAAAAAGGGTGGCTCTAGTGCCAACGACCAACAGGTTCTTAACTAGAGTGATTAATCATATGAATTATTCGGTTGCTTCTTGTGCATTCCCTTAGTCAAGTAAATGATTATGGACTTGACTTTTTGATTTTATTATCTATACAGTGTAAGGATGTTTTCTTTAAATAGGGACTGGAGCAAGGCTAAGAACTATCTCCTCAACGTTTTTCATGGTGCTGTCAAGAAAGCGGAACACAACAAATCCACTGATGCAGAAAATCAGGTGTGATATGCCTTTACACATGATACGTTGTTGTTATCAGATGAGTTCGTTGGAAGTCGGTATCAGTTACATTCCGTAAATAAGTTCAAGCGGCGATCGGGGGTAACCTCCTACTCATCCCCTTCAAAAGCAGCTACAAATGCGTTTCCACATGCATGTGGTTTACGTTAATGCCGATAGTGGCAGGTGCCAGGTGCTTAAGCGACAGCTTGTAGTGTAAAGACTCATTTCTCCGGCAGACGTTGTTCGAGAGTATCCTGAAAACTGTGGATCGGGCGAACGCGCCAAACTTTGGTCTGCTGATGATGTGGGCCTCTCTCGCCAATGCTATTCCCGTAAGTCACACTTATATGTATGTGTGGTTTGCTGATGTCGTGATCCTCTCTCTTCAATGCTATTTTCTTAAGTGACACGTACTGCTTACTTACTGCTGAGGCTGGCGTAGACACAAAAATCAGTAAACAAGCGGGTGCCTCACCGCGCAATGGTTGGTCAGAACATGACTGCTGATAACGTGGGCATATTCCTTGCGACTAACTTTTCTTTGAGCTACTAATCCTGATGTGTAAATGTTACGTTGTTTTGCTTCGTTTACGTGATAACTATTAAGTTAACATTACAATTGCCTGGAAATGTCCTGAGTAGATTTTTATCATATTCTGCCGTTTCTTTGTTAGATCACGTTTTGGACTCTGGCGTTCATCACATCCAGTTCCCACATTGCACAGCGGGTCAAGGCCGAGATTCGGGATGTTTTGGGCGACAAGAAATCAGGTATCCTACCAATAGATACGTTTACCTATGCGTATTATTTAGATGTGGAATGTCTTTGTTAAGAAAGCATGAGGCAAAGATTGTAACATGTAAATACTGCATTGAAGAAAATGGTTTAAAGTTAAAGCTAGACTAGTTCCATATTGTGGTCAAATGCCCTTTTGAATAACCGTGAAGATCTAAGTATATACCTACAAAAGACGTCAAATACAGCAACCTTGTAGATTTTTGCTATGTAATGTCTTCCAATGATAAAGGAAGACTTTATACGTATTTACGCTGAGATATTTCATAGAGATCAAATCAAATACATACAAGGCATATCACCCTGGCGGCTTTGAGCTTATGGCTCAAATCGATGCCTGATGACGCCTGACAGATGCATGGGGAACGTCTCGCTGCACATTATAAATCAAACCGGGATCTTCGGGGCCAATTATTAAAGGAATTACAGCGCTTCGCAGCTTTACATGCCGATGCCATCGCTGTCATCTCGACCTCAATTGGGGTCTGAGGGGATGGGAGGGGTGTCACTGGGGTAGGGGTGGAGGGGTGAGTTGAGCCGTGTGTGCCACCGTAGCGGTTCACAGCTTGCATGCGTGTGTGTATTGGCGGGCCGAGAGAAGGCCGTGCGGGGCGGAGGATGTTGCGATAGGAGAAGGGAAAAGCCGTATTATTCACCATTGCAATGATTGTTTAGTCAGTTTACGCCAAAGTGCTAATACGGCGATTTTTTGAGCTCATGTTTCCCGGACGGGCAATACAATTCCACATTGTTCTATACAATTTTGAAGTCTCTACGATCAATATTGAGGGCACCGTGAATTTCGTAAATGTTAAATTGAAATGACTCGTTATGCCATAACCGCTGGTGCGATTGTAATCAATTTATTTTTCAATATAAGGTCCTAATTTATGCCCTAGTCTGTGGTAAATATCTTAGGGCGATAGTTAGAAAATTGAAAAAGTCGGGTTCGAACCCCCAACTTCCAGGCGCTCTGGCACCGTTACGTTGCGCACTCCGGGTTCGAGCTGAGATTGGATTTGGCATAAGCTACGTCACCCATATGCACCATGGCAAGTTTGGTGCTCAGATGCTTTTAGTTTTCGAGCTACAACCGAGTACTCGACATTTACAATAGTCAAGGTCACGACCTTGACCCTTGACCCAGGTTGCTGAAATATAATCAATTTTAAGATACGACCTTAAGTAATCTTTGTGTCAAAGATGAGTTGCGTGGCTTATAGGTTTCTATGTTTTTTGGGCACGTGGTCAAATTCAAAAATGTCCTATCTTTTACCATTGAGCCATTTTTGCGTTGCTATGGAAACAAAAAGTAACCGTCCGATTGCATTCATCTTGCACATAATATATAAGGCCAACCCCTTAGGAAGCCTGTACCAAGTAGCGTGAGAATGTTTGCACGTAACTGCACCAAACATGGAAAAAAGTAAAAATGTTATCTTTCATAATGGGATTTTCCGTTGCCTTGGTAACGAATACTGCGAGTTCGATCGCCGTGATTTTGGCATAATCTATCTAGGTGGCGGACCAAATGTCCCTGCCAAGTGGCGTTGAGATACCTGTATGCGAAATCGGGGGGACAAAAACTTCCATTGGCTCATAATGGGGACTTTCGTCGCCTAGGAAACCGACAGTATTGATGGGATCACCATGATTTTTGACATACGGTACTTGAGTGGAACCCTTAATATCCCTGGAGATTTGAGATTAAGGAAAAAAATTGGTGTGGACAATTTTGAAATTTCCAAAGCCTGTAGCTTGAAAACTATTGATCCTCGTAATATTTGATGGCAGTAACGAGAAAGATATTCAGGAGCTAAGTTTATAGACACTAATTTCGTGTTTCTAGCTATATATTAAGCGAGTTAGATCGGGAGATGTGTTTTGGACATATGGCGTCACAGTGACGTTGACGTTTGACCGATTTCACACAAACTTGACCTGAGATTAGACTTCTGGCATTTGTTGGCGATGGCTGCAATTGTTCGACAGTTATCGTAACGACAGACAGACAGACAGACAGACAGACACACACACGCAAACAGAACTGACCGACATGATGGCGATTTTCGCCATAATAAGATTCACCTATTTTGGAGTTGGCAGGGGAGGCAACAATATTGTTCCTCCGTGTCATTAAAAATATTTCCATGTGGCTGCCTAGGTGTCCAGCTGACGCAGAGTGACCTTCAGCGCTTGCCCTTGGTCAAACGCTGTATTCTGGAAGCCATCCGCATGAGGTCGCCAGGTGTCATCACACGTGGCGTTGCCAAGGATATACAGATCGGCGTACGTCACTTTTTTTCGACATATTTTCCTAATCGTGGTTGGCTCTTTTTTTTAATTTACTTTTGTTGATCATTCGTGATTAATTGTTTTGCCTTATGAATAATTGTACCTAAATACTCGTTGACTTTTGAATGCCGGTTTTCTTCATTTCAGAGCTACACCGTTCCGGCCGGTGATATGTTGATGTTGTCGCCCTACTGGTCTCACAGACACCCTCGCTACTTCCCAGAGCCCGAAACCTTCAACCCGGTGCGTACGGTGTACATATAGGTCTCTAGGGCAACCTTGGCAATGGGGCTGTCACGGTCGTGTGTTGGTGTCGCTCCACCCTGGTGGAATTTTTTTACAATCAATATACTGTTACTACAGGCGACGATTATGACAAAGCTACGTACTACGTCAAAGTGGAATATTGTACTCGCCGGCTGGCTGAAGCAAGTTTTGTTCCACCAAGTGTAAAGTAGTATATGTTTTCTGAATTGGTTGTTTTGTTCCTTTAACGCTGGAACAAAACAATGCATTCTATCCATGTCGGCTAATAGCGCGCAAGTGCTAATGTTACCCTTTTAACCCTTTATACTGTCGTAAAATACAATTTTATCTTATCTTAAAAGGATCGCTGGGAGTCTGCGGATTTGGAGAAGAATGTGTTCCTAGAAGGCTTCATTGCGTTCGGCGGAGGCCGTTACCAGTGTCCGGGCAGGTGGGTAGAAATATGTCCATCTGTATTACCAGGTCATATCATGGTATTTGTTAGCGCTTCATCAACTTCATTAGCTACTCTGTAAATGCAGTCCGCGTTACGTAAATATATATGGGGTGGTTTTATACGTATGTACAGGATTGCAAAAGTTTGTGGCCTAATATCTACAGATAGTGATTACAACACGGTTATCTTTAATGATTTCGTGTTCAATATACATGTACTACCCACACTTAACATGAGTCGGACCATTTAGAGAAGTTCTTGGGCGAGTTAAAATCACACTGGAATTATAAGAAGATTTAAAGGCAAGATTACCGTAGATGGCTATAACTACATTTGATGTTCCTGGCTCGCTTTACTCTTAAGGTCATGTCACAATTCTGACCTACGTCGACAAAGACTGTGTATTATCCTATACATTTATATGTGTGTGGAGCTGGTGCTTACACATTTTCTTCGGTCATTTTTGCAGGTGGTTTGCACTTTTGGAAATGCATCTGTTTGTCACTATGGTGCTGCATCAGTTTGACATCACTCCCTTAGGCCCAGTCCCTCTACAGGTATTCTTTCTGCCGTTTTTCGATGATGCTAATAAATAATTGTTTATATTAACATGAATATAATATATTGACATTATCTAGTTTAACTTTAACGCCATCACTTCCTAATTGTTTTGATTCTGTTGTTCGTTTTTCAGAGTCCGTTACATCTCGTGGGGACCCAGCAACCCATGTCCCAATTCTTGGTCAATTACCAGCGACTCTGTTAGACTGGGGTCAGTTGGTGCAGTTACCCCGGCGCTGTCGTGTGAATGACGGAAGCCAGGACAACCACACGTCATGGTTATTTCTTCTCCGACCGCTGATACGTTTGTCGTTTACTTAGTAAATTGTCGTTGTTATGCCAAAGAACACACATATAAAGTCCATTACTTGTCCAGCTTATGATATATTTATATTTGTTTCATTTTTGGACGTGTAGAGACCCACTAGTCTTTCATACCACTATATTTGCTACATTCCATCGTTATTTGCTGGGGTGAGATGCGCGGGTTTCGGGTAGCTCTAGCTTGCTCTGTGCTGCATAGTCGTAAGCAAAAGGCGAGCACGGATTTATAGCCGCCTAATTTTACATTGTTAATCATAGGTCAACAGTGTCGGTCATATTCTCGGTTTTTATGTTCCTCAGTGCGGAAATAAGCCAACCTACTCACTAACACGTTGAGGCCGGGCACGCAGCTGAACCAACCGCAGACGCATGCGTGGCAAACGCATGCGGGAATCGGTTTTCAGACCCGAAACACGCAGTGTCTTTCTTTATGACAGATGGCATCTGGAACGGTCTATTCACTTAACAAATTGTTGTTCACACCATATTCTCACGATTTGTAACTAGCCCCCCCCCCCCCGGTCACTCAATGAATGCACCACTACAAAGAGGGTTAAGACCTTGGTATCAGGTTAGTCCTGTTGGGAGATTTAATTGCGGACTGTTCTCCCAAGGGTTTCCTAAACAAATTGCTGATGATTCGACTAGTAATGGTGATCAAACAAACTTTCGAACTTGTGGATGTATTTTTTTTTACTCGGATACGGAATGTATTACAATCACTGGGGCCGCTGGCAAAAGCTCATTTCGAGAATTTTACTTCTAAATGTTATGTTTTGACCAGAGAATGTAGCTGAATCAGGGTCTAAAACATTCCCATAGACATAGCTCGATAGTTCGAGTCCGAAATAAAGTTGGCTTGATTACAATAAACTGTCTCCTGTCTGATTTCAAAACCTGCGACACATGACATAGCCTCGCAAATCTATGTACATCTTTTCTCAATAGCAAAATAATTAAATGTAATTTCACCTATATTTTTTAAATCTTAGACACACCACAGCAACAAAAAAAGCATTTTGCCAATATTTATTTATAAAACAAATGTTCCAAGCTTAACCTTCATTATAAACAAAGACGTTTGTGTTCTGTTTGCTATTTTCACTAGCTGGTTGTCCCCTACGAAACACCTCGTTCATCTTCCAGCCTCGGCCAGTACTCTCCAACAGTGTACCATGTCTACAATATCGTACATTGTTTGACAATACGGGGCCTTGGCAAAAAACAATTGTACATTAATAATATGTATACAATTCTTAATCAGTGCGTTATTGCACTATGACAAGAATCTTAGCATGGCGAGTACAAAGAGGACTAAATGAAAGCGGTGTTTTAGCACTATTCTTGGCTCCCGTCCGGAACAAAATTCAAATATTAACCATGATACAGGTTATGTTGATAAGCGCCTGAACCAGCCACATCCGCGCTCTGTTGAGAAGCTGCTTAACCAGCCACATCCTGGATCTGCTGAGAAGCGGCTGAACCAGCCACATCCTGGATCTGCTGAGAAGCGGCCAAACCAGCCACATCCGGGATCTGCTGAGAAGCGGTTGAACCAGCCACATCCGGGATCTGTTGAGAAGCGGCTGAACCAGCCACATCCGGGATCTGTTGACAAGCGGCTGAACCAGCCATATCCGGGATCTGCTGAAAAGCGGCTGAACCAGCCACATCCGGGATCTGCTGAGAAGCGGCTGAACCAGCCACATCCGAGATCTGCTGAGAAGCGGCTGAACCAGCCACATCCGGGATCTGCTGAGAAGCGGCTGAACCAGCCACATCCGGGATCTGCTGAGAAGCGGCTGAACCAGCCACATCCGGGATTTGCTGAGAAGCGGCTGAACCAGCCACATCCGGGTCTGCTGAGAAGCGGCTGAACCAGCCACCGGACCGTCCGTCCTCAGGCACCAGTGGAGACGCATCCACGCCCCCTATAGGCGGAATGCTCTTTCACGTGAATTATCACGAAAACTTGCACTTGGAGAAGTCCATTTCCGGATGCTGTTGCATGAACCTGAATTAAGCAAGGAGGGGGCGGACATAAGATACGGAACACAAGGAAGTCGATTTTGCTCTGCTGTTAGCGGACAGGCGAAAATATCGTTGTTGATGATGTTGTTTCTCTACGAAGGGCTCTACGAAGAATCTTCTCGGAAATATATCTCATCTGAAGTGATTCAACATCTAACGGTTAACAAAGAAGTGGCGACATCTATTCCGGCAAGAGTATGAGCAAGCGCGACGTATTTACTTGCTCATGATGTTTTGTTTCTTCGACTCCTCGGAGGTTGGCAGCCCCATTTCCTTCTGCCTCTGATCAAACATCATCTTCTCCACCATGGCACGAGTCTCGCCATCGAGGTCTGACAGCTGAATAAAATGACAAAAATAAAGAATGCGACCAGATGAGGGGATCGACTTTCCATTCTGCTGCCTCGTAGTAATAAGTATAATCACAAGCTTAAATTTATACTTGTGAGCTATGCAAATGACTCCCTCACTTGTAATGTTCAATACTATAAGTTCATGCTACAACTTATATCACGAATAATATATGATAATATTTTACGAATGTACCTTAGTTTCTAACTGGCATGAAAAGCAGCCAGTGACCAATGTAACCTCTATTACCTTTGAATTTTCCGGCTGCACCTTCTTGGTATTAATTTCTGGGTCAGTCGACACCAATTTTGACCACCACTCCATCTGATTGATCTGTGCCGCGCAAAAACGGAACATTCAACCAACGATTAAAATGATGCAATACATTAGCATTATTGATGTAAACCTGAGCACCATTGCACGATGGTTATGTTCGACCCATGGTTCGCCGTATGTTCATACATGTAAAATGAAATGAAACGTTGATTTTAGATAACTTTCGTGCATATTATGAAGGCTAAATCAGCAGAAGAAAATAACGCAATGGTATTGGATAAAACAAGCCCCAAGTGAAGTTTCGAAGCCATGGCCGGTTGGTCCGTAACTGAGTTCGGTTACCCACTGAGCCCGGGAGGCGGCCACGTACATGTGAAAAAGTACCTCATCTCGACATTTTTCTATCAAGTATGGCATAGTTCTGGCGTATCAAAGACACCTAACGTTGATACGAATAAATACATTTTATCTCAGACTTTTACCTTCTCTAGGTTTATCGACACAACTTTCTTGTCCACGATACACCACGTTGACTCTTCGACTTTGATATCCTTGTGAAGTTCACCTTCCAGTAGCGGTGGTTGGCCTTTTAATCCGACTGTAATACGCTGCAGAAAAAAATCCATAATGTACCACGATTTTCTGAAATAATATTTACTGCAGAAAGTACCACTTTTGTTAACACAAACCACAGAGTGTTTTTATTGAATAATATAATTCCATAGATGTCATATCAGCCGGCAGCAAAGCCGTATGGTATGAGTACCTGGCCTCGTCAAGCAACCGCCAATACGTCATAAACCGCCTCTCATGGGAAAGTCGAACTAGATTGTGAGAACAACTGTGCGCTCACCTTTTTGCCCATATCTACAACCACATCTTTTCCTTTGATAGGGAATGACACATTGAACGGAACTCGTATCTGAAATGTACCAAGCGCAAGAAACGCAAAACCATATTGAGCAAAAGCATACACACAAACGTAATAGCCTTAATAACATTCATATAGAGCATATGAAATAAAAACGATGATTGTTGAAATGGTTCTATAGCTGTATTTTATCGGAGAATAATATCTAAGGAAAATGGTCCTCATTTCATAAATAATACAGGAGATCTTAGAAGGATGTTTGGGCAGATCATAATGTTTACAAGCAAGCATATATTGTAATACAGTGTAGAACTATTTAAAGTTGTATATCTCACCTCCACTTCTTGCAGCGTTTGGGTCCACTTGTAATTTGGCAAGTCCGCTCCATTGCCATGGTTGGGTTTCATCTTTCCTTTATCTGCCTCGTCCTCTTCGGAGTCCGAGCCAGTCTGCTACCCCCATTAAACACACCCATGGGTTAATTACATCAAACGATTTACAGAACCCACCTTGATTCCCTAACCATTTATAATTAAGATATTGTACATACACCTAAGCTGTGGTAACGAGTGAAAAGAAACACACCTTCATTTATAAATTTCATTTATAGCAATAGGTATAAATAATATAAATTGCAGGCTGAACATTTTTCTTCCGGAGAGTAGACGAATTGTCGTTCCAAACTGCACACCGCTATGCCTAAATGTGTATGTGATTCCTTACGACCCACCTTATCGGCTTTCTTTGTGGCGTCACTTGCTTTGTCACCAGATGCAGCTCCGGCCCCATCTGAACTCTTCTGATAAAATACATTGCAATACATCAGAAATATTAATGTTTGTCGTCTAAAACACATGCATAAGAGCATAAAATATTTACTTTGCCACACCGGTCAAACTATCTGACAACACTGTAGCCAGCCGCACAGTTTTAATTGCATGCGGAACTCCACATAGGTAGAGCCTACAGCTCCTTCAAGATATTGTGCTACACACACCATTCTATGAGGAAAGGCTGCAACATAAGCCATGAGGTCTACACATGCATCTTTAACGTTTCATTTACGTCATCCGATGTCGACCCTCTACCAGTCAATGTCATTTTAATGTGGGAAAAAAAGTATCGGTTTTTTCATGGTACATTATGTTTCTAGCCAACCAAGCATGGACATAATCATGCACGATATTTTTTAATCCAGTCATTAATGAAATAAAACACCAGCCGCTCAGTGCCAGTACTTGTAAGTACATATGTATGTGCAAATCATACACATATTGTCAATTTCATCAAGAAGGTCAACCGTAGAGCCATCCCTTGAATTACGGATTTGCTGAACACAAAGCAGCAATTTCACAGCGCTATCTAGACTTTATTGGAGTGGCATAATAAATATAAATGGCTACGTTTGCAAATCTTACCTCATCAATTTCCTTCTGTATTTTATCCGCTTCCTCATCGGTTATTTCTTTGATTTTTGGTTCATTTTCCAGTGCCTCTTGTTGCCTTTTCTCTTCCTCTGCTTTCTTAGCTAGACGCTCTTTTCTTCGTTTCTCAACCTGCTCTCGTTCTTCCTTTTCTTTCGCTACCTTTGCTAAAGCTGTCTTTTCATGTTTTCGAAACTGTTCCATCAACATCTGTGCAACAAAGGGTAGCATGTTACAGATATTTATCAGTGTGCATACATATGCATGATGCTCACATAGATGTGATTAAAGATATATTGGATATACTGGTTTTTAAACTTATATATATATACCCAGTATTCAGAAATTCATGTTGTTGTTTGCCATTAAACATCAAAAGGTGCTAGATGGGGATAGGATGTTCTGACAAATATATCTTAATTGCTATATGGCAATAAGACTGAAAATTATATATCCAGTAAATTCAGTCTAACAACTTAAAAAAAGAAATTTACAGGTTGATATTGCTATATCAATAACTGTCATCATATTACGCATCCCTTTACATATTTGTTAACTACCAACAATCATGTCATGTATATATGTATTTTCAAACTTGCCTTTTCAGCAGCTCCCTTTGAACCACCAACATAATAATCTGTTTTTCTTGCTAAAAAGCTGAAGATACTGTCCAGAACCTGTCAAAGGAATGAGATATGCATACATATATTGAGATGTTGCTTTTTAAAAATTACTATATACCAGCACATTGTGCAGTAAGTACATTCTACAATCAGTCCATATTATCCAGGTATATTTTATTGCAAACTTAAACATCCTGGTATATATTATTCATGTTATCGCACAGTTTTAACTACGGCATTTGGTGATTTTTTAAATAAGCACGGTGTGAGAAAATCTGTAGATTGGAGTAAATAACTGTATGTGTCAGTGGTGTGTGTGTGTCTTGAGGGAGGGGTAGCCCTGTAACTGGCTGCAGGGCCAGGGATTGCTTATCACGGCCTGCAGCACGAAAGCAGGGGGTTAAAGATTTCTGCATTCCACAAACATTTTGTGAAGACACCACATATATTTGACATATTTAAATCTATACCTATGACTGGTGGGCCAATTTCAAGTTACAGGACTTGGGGTGGGGGGAGGGATAGCCCCAATAGACCCCCGATTGGTATCCATCTACAGTCAAAATTCATGTGCTGTGGAGTAATATTTTGGGCTATATTATTGCTGCAACCACTCTGAAAATCACTGAGGTGAATAAGAAAAATGAAACCATTTTAATGATAAACTTATGATTGTACCGTGATGCTATCCATTTTAAAGATACAAACAATGTTTCTTCAAGCTAACGATCCATTGGCTGTAGACGATCTGTCATCAGCATACACACATCATAAAATGATCTAGTTGCTATGGCTCTGAACAAAACACAGAATATATTTGCACTTGTATAGTTTGGATCATAAAAAAGCCAGTCATGTGGTCTAGGACTAGATCATGCTTGAATGTGGCCTAATATTGTGCTGTAGGGCCAGACCATGTCTAAATATGGCCTAATCATGTCGTCTAGGGCCAGACTGTGTCTAAATGTGGCCTAGTCATGTGCTCTATGGCCAGACCATGTCTAAATATGGCCTAGTTGGTGTGTTCTAGGGTCAGTGTGTCTGAATGTGGCCTAGTCATGTGCTCTAGTGCCAGATCATGTCTGAATGTGGCCTAGTCATGTGGTCTAGGACCAGACTGTGTCTAAATGTGGCCTAGTTATATGCTCTCGGACCAGACTGTGTCTGAATGTGGCCTAGTAATGTGTTCTAGGATCAGACCATTTCTTAATGTGGCCTAGTCATGTGTTCTAGGGCCAGACCATGTCTGAATGTGGCCTAGTCATGCGCTCTAGGGCCAGACTATATCTGAATGTGGCCTAGGACCAAATCATGCTTGAATGTGGCCTAGTCCTGTGCTGTAGGGCCAGACCATGTCTAAATGGGGCCTAATCATGTCACCAAGGCCAGACCATGTCTAAATATGGCCTAGTCATGTGCTCTAGGACCAGACCATGTCTAAATGTGGCCTAGTCATGTGCCCTAGAGCCAGACCATGTCTGAATATGGCCTAGTCATGCAGTCTAGGGTCAGATCAGTTTAAATGTAACCTAGTTCTGTCCTAGGGGCGGGACCATTATTTAATATGGCCTAGTCTAGAGTATATGTTAACCGAAGCATGTGTCAAAGGCATAGCCAAGTACTGTATGATTGAGCTGTCCAAAAGTTTAGAGCATCTTGTGATATATGCATGAATTATCCCTTTAAGTTCAACTCTGTCCTTAAGATTAATGCTTTAACAAAATATATCTGTCATTTTATAATTACATCAGACGTTTTAAAGATATTTGATGCTGCATTGCGTCTGATGCGTGTGTGTGTGTGGAAGGTTGGGTTTCTAGGGAGATTACTGTGTGTGGTGTGCGGTGCAAGGTCACTAGGCGACAACAGTTGTAAGTGTAAACGCTGTTTGCATGCAGTCATAGTGCTTGTAAGTGTATCCATTACATAGCTTTGAATGATCCATTTCGAAATAAAAGTGATTCCATTAGTTTTCAGCATTTCTTCACTTTCTTTCATACAAACAGTTGATCCATTCATCATCGACACAGCCATTTCCTTGGCACAAGTGCCCCCAGACAACCCTGCTTCTCTAGGGGCTTAACAGTATCCATGCTAAATTCTTTAAATGCCAGTCAGAAATCGACTGTAGCTTTCATCATAATGTGTGAGCATACAATCAGTGCTTACATATTCTATATACCTTGTTCCATCTTCTCACATCAAGAAAGTGTGTCAACACTAGGTTATATATTTACGAAGAAACATTAGAACATATGTCTTTTCAAGACTAACCGCCATGCGTATGCAGCACAACCTGGCGAAACCTAGTGGCTCCGCAATCAATCAACTGATGTGATGACAGAGCTTGCAGAGCCACTAGGTTTTGGAGATGGAACTAGACTTGGTGGTACATCGTTATACCGAAACCAACCAAAACCGGCGTAATTATACCAAAACCAAGCCGCTAGCATGTTGAAGACACATATGCTGTGGATGTAGCATTAATCCAGATAGAGCTATGTCTAATAGTAATTGTAAAATAGTAATAATTTATTGCCAGTAATAGCAGATATGCTTGTCTTCAGTCTGCAGAAGTGGCTCAAACTGTGAATGCATGCGCCATCTTGTTTGTTTACAAATGGCCACGAGGCTCCCCCAGCTGCCAGCACCTGTTATGTATACAGAACTGCATAAAGTGTAGCGCTGGCTCCTGGTGTTATCAAGTCACCAAAGAATTAGAGGACAAATATTTCCCTTGTATAAAGATTGTTCCATATGAGTTTATACACAAGATTGAGATTTTTTCATACGTGTGTATGGGGCCATTATACTAGATACAGTGGGGACATCTTCACACGCTGAACCATCTTTTTGTGAGCAATGCCTTGCAACACCTCAGGCAATTCAAGTGAGCAATTGATCCATTTTGTGAGCAATGCCAACACCTCAGTAGGTAATTTAATTGAGCAATTGACACCTTTTGTGAGCGATGCCAACACCTCACCAGGTAATTCAATTGAGCAATTGACACCTTTGTAAGCGATGCCAACACCTCACCAGGTAATTAAATTGAGCAATTAATACCTTTTGTGAGCGATGCCAACACCTCAGGTAATTAAATTGAGCAATTGACACCTTTTGTGAGCGATGCCACAACCTCAGGTTGCACATGACAGTTTTTACCATATCTTTCTACTGAAGGCAAATATACACAAGTCTTTATGAGACTTCAGCAAATCTGTAAACATACACAACAGTCTTTACAGGACTACCGTAAATCTGTAAACATTCCTAACAGTCTTTACGAGACTTCAGCAACTCTGTATGCTCAATATGGCAATGGCAAAAACTACAGCCAAATGGCCTTGCTTCATATGGCAAAATGCTTCCAGTTGGCATATGTAAGCTGCAGCTGTTTAGTCGTATTTTACAAGTGGCTCCGCCTCACAGCGACTGATACAGCAAACGTGATAAACAAGATGGCGTATGTATTCAACCGTTATAGCTTATTCTGCCTTTTTATGCTTCTACATTATAGCAGTCTTCTATATAGATGTAAGTGTGACCAGATCCCAACCTAACTCGATCTTCTGTAAAGTTGTTCCATGCAACTCGGTTTTGGTATATTCAGGCCGGTTTCGGTCAGTTTCGGTATAACGATGTACCCAGACTGGGAGCACTTGCGCCAAAGGCCTAAAGGGAGGGGGGGTAGCAATTAGATCTATAGTCGACAGGTTTAATATCTGCCGCCTCGCTTTCATAAATATTTTTGTCCATGCACCATTTGCAGCTACGATTTATATATTTATTTGCTCCATTACATGAGACCCTTGTGATTGTAACTTACTTGAAAGTGTATCTTGTTTAAAGCATAAAGGCTATTTAAAGCATAACCCTGCCCAAAATACCAGCAACACTATCACCTGATCACCCACAGACATGACAGATGACAAGGTAAACAGAGCGACGGCATCATGTAAATTCTTTTGACAACAAGACTGTAAGTACGCCAAATTCTGTTGGGTCTTTGGCTCAAGTTGACAAATATTAACGGATTTTAGGCTTGTCAATGAAACATTTCGAGTCAAATTGGAAAACAAGGCGGCAAATAAACTTAATAGTTTCCGTGCCGACTGATAGCAGCCGATTTTGCAACATAACGTTCAACTTCAATGAAAAACGAACTTCTTGAATTCCGCCTTCACACTGTTGTGCCATGGCTAGCAGCATGGAATCGAATCGCTCGGGGTCCACGGCCATTCTGTCCTTAATATATTCACGACGTCGCTTCTATGCAGTTTCACACTGTTTGACTGTTGTTACACCACCCAGTCTCTCTCGTTCGGCCTCCAACGTGTTTTCTGGAATACAAACTGGTACCCTGAATATACCATCAACCATTCGTGCATTTAGGTTACACACCAATAGAAACCATCCCCATGATAAGCAATGGAAAACGCCAAATTTTCAACCCAATACCAGAGAAAAATCGGTACCTATGTTTGACTATAGGAAATTATAGAGCAAGTATCCAACTTTATTTAAAAAACAAACAGAACATAGGTTGGCGTGCGATATGTTTTGCTACAGCACATAGTATGACACAACCCCTGGCGCAACCCGCCCAAAATTAGAGACCCCGCGAATCAGCATGTGATGAGGTCGACCGAACCCCGCACCTGTAATATGCATGATTAAATACGTCACAAATTTAATGGCACGGGTAACTGGACAAATATTAGTAAAAGATACCAAGAGCTGGGTAATACTGCGTCCGGAGCCGTGGACTTGTGGGTCCACAAGCAGTCTCCGACGGCAGGGGGCGCCCCTAAACGTCGCACCCGACCAACTGTGACTTAACACCGGAAACATTTTTCCGCTGTTTGATGCAGTGACGGGCAACCACAGGCACAGTATATCAGTTGGTGGGGGGGGGGGGGGGGGAGACTATCAGGCACTGGCCTGTAATATACGGCCCCCAAGCCCACGCCGTGACGCTCAGCTAAGGCTTGTGGACCCAATGTCCACAACGGGCTCCTGGCTGTGGTTTCTTTATTAATTCACATGTTATATCACATGAGGTGTCATACGAAAGGTCTACATCCCGACAAGACAGGTAGATCTTTTAAAATATAAGGAGACATCATTTACATGCCAAATGTAGTTGGCGAAGTGGGTCCCTGTCGGGCACTGGCCTGAAATATACGGCCCCAAGCCCACGCCGTAACGCTCAGGTAAGGCTTGTGGACCCAATGTCCACAACGGGCTCCTGGCTGTGGTTTCTTTATTAATTCACATGTTATATCACATGAGGTGTCATACGAAAGGTCTACATCCCGACAAGACAGGTAGATCTTTTAAAATATAAGGAGACATCATTTACATGCCAAATGTAGTTGGCGAAGTGGGTCCCTGTCGGGCACTGGCCTGAAATATACGGCCCCAAGCCCACGCCGTGACGCTCAGCTAAGGCTTGTGGACCCCATGTCCACAACGGGGCCCGGGCTGTTGTTTCTTTATTAATTCACATATTATATCACATGAGGTGTCATACGAAAGGTCTACATCCCGACAAGACAGGTAGATCTTTTAAAATATAAGGAGACATCATTTACATGGCTAAATTAGTTGGCGAAGTGGGTCCCTGTCGGGCACTGGCCTGAAATATACGGCCCAAAGCCCACGCCGTGACGCTCAGCTAAGGCTTGTGGACCCCATGTCCACAACGGGGCCCGGGCTGTTGTTTCTTTATTAATTCACATATTATATCACATGAGGTGTCATACGAAAGGTCTACATCCCGACAAGACGGGTAGATCTTTTAAAATATAAGGAGACATCATTTACATGGCTAAATTACTTGGCGAAGTGGGTCCCTGTCGGGCACTGGCCTGAAATATACGGCCCCAAGCCCACGCCGTGACGCTCAGCTAAGGCTTGTGGACCCAATGTCCACAACGGGATCCGGGCTGTGGTTTCTTTATTAATTCACATGTTATATCACATGAGGTGTCATACGAAAGGTCTACATCCCGACAAGACAGGTAGATCTTTTAATATATAAGGAGACATCATTTACATGGCAAAATTAGTTGGCGAAGTGGGTCCCTGTCGGGCACTGGCCTGAAATATTGCCCCCCGAAGCCAACGCCGTGACGCTCAGCTAAGGCTTGTGGACCCAATGTCCACAACGGGTTCCGGGCTATGGTTTCTTTATTAATTCACATGTTATATCACATGAGGTGTCATACGAAAGGTCTACATCCCGACAAGACAGGTAGATCTTTTAATATATAAGGAGACATCATTTACATGGCAAAATTAGTTGGCGAAGTGGGTCCCTGTCGGGCACTGGCCTGAAATATTGCCCCCCGAAGCCAACGCCGTGACGCTCAGCTAAGGCTTGTGGACCCAATGTCCACAACGGGTTCCGGGCTATGGTTTCTTTATTAATTCACATATTATATCACATGAGGTGTCATACGAAAGGTCTACATCCCGACAAGACAGGTAGATCTTTTAAAATATAAGGAGACATCATTTACATGGCAAAATTAGTTGGCGAAGTGGGTCCCTGTCGGGCACTGGCCTGAAATATGCGGCCCCAAGCCCACGCCGTGACGCTCAGCTAAGGCTTGTGGACCCAATGTCCACAACGGGCTCCGGGCTGTAGTTTCTTTATTAATTCACATATTATATCACATGAGGTGTCATACGAAAGGTCTACATCCCGACAAGACCAGTACATCTTTTAAAATATAAGGAGACATCATTTGCATGGCTAAATTAGTTGGCGAAGTGGGTCCCTGTCGGGCACTGGCCTGAAATATACGGCCCCAAGCCCACGCCGTAACGCTCAGCTAAGGCTTGTGGACCAATGTCCACAACGGGCTCCGGGCTGTGGTTTCTTTATTAATTCCCATATTGTATGAAAGGAGGTATCACACGAAAGATCTACGTCTCGACAAGACATGTACATCTTTAAAAATGAAATGAAACCTCATTCACATGGTCTAGTAAGTTGGCGAACAGGGTCCCGGTCCAGGCACTGGCTTTCAATATAAGATCCCAAGCCCACAGCGTGACGTTCAGCCTAGCCTTGTGGACTCAATGTCCAATGTCCACAGCGGGCTCCGGACTGTGATTTCTTTATTATTTCACATATTATATCAAACGAGGTGTCAGGTGAAAAGTCTTCCCAGATTGCGAAAAATAAATTCCTTTATTCCCAGACCACGGTGAATTAAATGAAAAACTGCCGGCATACTATGTAAAGGGTGGATACATGATATAAATTGGCGATTTTCCAATTCACGGCTATTTATCCTTGAGAATCTCAGTTCACGATTAATGAAAATCCATGATGATCGGATAATATCTTATTCCCGGTTCACGAACTACTATTTTCTGCATTTCCAGTTCACGGTGAAATGAAAAGCGCATTTCCGAGGAACGGAAATAACCCTTGCCCGACCCCTACACCCCCCCCCCCCCCACCTTCCTAGTTAAGTTGGTGACAAGCGCACGCCTAGCAGGCGTCCCGTCACATTGCACCGATAGTTTGGTATCAACAAGGATAGTTTTACACGATCCTTGGTATCTACTGGATATTGCGGGCCGAGCACGGCAGATTCCCGCCCGGGAATTCCTGCGCCAAGTCGTGGCCGCCAATTTCAGCGTTCACCAACAGTTGTGCAGTTGCGCGACGTATCGCGGTCAAAGGTGACAGTATCTTTGCTCTGGGCCTTTGCTCGGCATGCCTCCCCTATGTTGGGTCCCCCTCACAAGCGGTTAGCGCACGCACCGCCCCTTCCCATGCTCCGGGAGCACCCTGGTCTGAGGTGGAGCTATCTATCCATGGCTTAATGTCACAAGTTTGTCGCACTGCACCCCGGTATTCATTCCCTGGGCTACTTTCGTAACAAGGATCCCTGCAGGAAATTGGGCGCGCGATTCAAATATTGGCCTTGAAATCGCGCCTGGCATTCAACGAAAAACCGGGTGGCCGCAGGGAGGTATCTGGGATGGGGAGAGGGCGGGATACTCCGGGTTCGTCTCGCGCCCTGCATGCCGATGAAACTAAAGAAGATAAAGCTGTCACCAATGGTGTAAAATAGTACGACACCATCGGGGTGACGGGGAGGAGGTGGAGAGCGATGAGAAAAGCCCACAAAGCTGGCTGTAGGCCTATGTATGCATCATTGCTTTGTGTTATCCCCACTCGCCACTACTAAAAATTTTTGATAAGCAACCAACTAATACCCACTTACACTTCTACTAATGTATATCCACAATAATTAGCACCCCAGGACAGTGAAGAGTCAGCGGGAGGTATGGGGTGATAAAGCCTACATTGTTAATGTAATCGAGTGCGATGCGATTAATTACTTGGAAATTTCATAATTACGATTACGATTACAGGCAAATAGAAGTAATCGATTCATTACGAATATCTTAATAGATTGCAATTACATAGGCCGCCTACTATTATTTTGAAAGTAATCACAATTACAATCATGATTATATTATTATACGGATAATCTAAATAAATAAATTTGATTTTAATCAATAATTTCAGAAGCCGGGCGATTTATAACCGGCCTTGTTTGGGGGTTAGACAGTTAACAGATCATAACGCAGCTGCTTTTGCCAGCAGTTTCCGTTTATTCTTTCATCAACACATGGGGCATGCGATGTTGGCCATGGTCGGTGAATGAGTTTATCCCAGTGTCCAGACTCCAGCAGACACGGGCTGTGGCGCGGATAAGTCTGCAAGTTGTGTCTCTCCATCTGTGTGTGTCTCAGTGTGACTCAAGCCACCCGCCCTGTTTATATGCTGGGCGCCGGTCATCCGGAGCTAGACGAGCATATGTGATATCTCGGCCCAGGCCCGGTTGATAAAAGACACCAAGCGCCTCGGGCCAAATGGGAATTTCCCTTTGGCCTAACGTGTAAGGTGTTCGCTCGGGATGCGAAGGGTCGCCGGTTCGAAACCCGCCTAGAACTTTCTAGGGTAGAACCGGCGTCCATTCGGGCCTGGGACCAGAAATACTACACATAGACCCATTTCTATCGTGGGCAGTTCACCCAGCCAGCCGTCATACATAAAATATAGTATTCGAAACTACAAACACGCATTTCACTGCCCACTAGGTTGTGGCAGGCATGTTTAAACCTGACAGCACCGCCTTACTGGCCTCACAATGCATATAGAAGGCAGCTAATGAATGAAACCTTATTTATTCGGGTTATAATTTATTTGTATTTTTCACCCTGTGATACATTCAAATATCAGCTGTCTGTATGAAGCTTAGCCTGGAGAGCGGCGGATTTCTCATCGCGGGGTTGTGCATTACCCCCGATTGTTTTTTTTTTACATTTACTGATGGCTGAAACTGCGTCTTCCCCATATTATGGATTATTAGTATAGATTAGTTCAGGCGACCCCTGGCGACCCCTGGCGACCCCGCCAGTTTGCTGGTTTACATATTGTTTAAATAGTTTAACATAAAATACACAAATATCCTTATAATACAAATTAATACGCTGCATTTAGCATTATCGTCATGCCAGAGAGGGCGGAGTGGTGGGCAATAGTCACTTATGGCCTCTATGTTAAATGATTGGTAATAAAGTAAGAGGCAATGCTACATGACTGTATGGATATACCATACGTTGCCGCACCCTACTCTTGAACCAGGTAGAGTTTAAGTGATACGATTTGCGCCGCGGTATTTGCGCTTATGACTAAATAAGTGCCACTCCCATCTCTACTGCAATTAACCAGACACTAAAATTAACTCGTACACAGTCACGCAATTAGACCTTCCCAGATGCTGACATCTAGAACGCTCACACAACTTGGCCAACTTTGGCACTTCTTCACACAGATGAAACTGACATAGACATCGATAACTCAAAACCATAACTCGAAAAAGTCGGGGCTCGTCCGGGATATATCTAAAATGTGTAGCTGATTGTATAACTCCTTCCTTGCGCATATGTATTGCGGTTGGCTTATTTTTCCCGTATGATTATACTAAGCCAATAATTTACGTCAAACGTGTCAATTGTACCACCATGGTCGATTTATGTTTAAACTTGTGCTCAGATGTTTCAGCTGCTTATCACTTGGAGTGTCAATACTTTATATACGGAACCACACGTGGAGTGTCCTGGTCATGTTGTCAGATTGGAGGCGTGTTGTGGAATATCAAGCAGTGGACTGAAGCAGGTGGTCTTTATATCTCTTGTTGGGTGAGTGAAATCTACATATTGTCTTTGACTGAGATCGATAATCCAGTTTATTCACTCAAACGACACCCCGACACCAGTTCACGTGATAATGTTAATTATTCATTCATAGATTCTTATTTGTCAAGTTGTCGTGGAAATGGATAACGTAGAGTTGAAAGAGTTAATGGGGCTTGGCAATGACTTAGGTTATGCCGATTAAGAGGTAAAAGACTTCGTGGAAAATGAAAAGAAAGAAAGGTTGGAAACTCGTAGATGGGACTTGGAGATAGAACGAGATGAGAGGCGTATGAAACGGGAGTTTGAAGTAACTAAACTCGAAAAAGAGACTGAATTAGAAAAGGTTAAGAAGGACGCCGAAACAGAAAGTATTTGTAAAGATAGTACAACTCATCACATGTTCCGGTCCCTAAGTTACCAACATTCCAAGACGGTAAAGACAATATTGACGCATATTGGAATCGATTTGAAATGTTTGCTAATTGTCAGGAATGGCATACGGACGACTGGGCAACTGCTCTTAGTGCACTACTTACTGGACGGGCTTTGGAAACCTACTTCAGGATGTCAATAGAAGACGCCAGTGATTATGATAAAGTTAAAAGCCATTTACTACACAGATATCTGTTGACCAAAGACGGGTACAGAACAAAAGAAAGAAGACAGTTTTTTGACACTAATGTTGAACCAGGACTGACACCGAGTGAACAGATGGCTCGACTCCGCAGTAATTCGACCAGGTGGGTTGAGTTATCAGATATTAAGATGACGTACCATGAACTGAGTGATCTCTTCATTAGAGAACAATTTCTTCGATGTTGCAGTCTTGATTTGCGCACATACATGCGTGAGACAGATCCTCATTCTAGTGACTCTGTCGAAGAATATGCTGAGCGCTACTTGCATATTCACGGTTGTACATTAGACGGTAAGAAAACGCGCGTAATGACACGTGACAGAGACATGCAGAATAACGGGACAGAGAAACGTTGTTATAAGTGCAAGCGAATCGGACATGTTGCAGACCGATGTCGCAGTAATGTAACTACATATGAAGATCGGAAACAGACAAATAACTCTGCTCCCTCCCCTATTGATAGACGACGATGTGTTTGTGACAAAACAGGTCATATAGCAAGATAATGTCGCAACTCCAAAACTCCAGATGTTAAACAAAGAGCGGGTGCAATGATGTTGACGAATACCGTAGACACTAGTGGTGCTGACTTGTCGATGTCAGATAATGCCCTTGAGAATGCTAACGTAGAAACCGCTGGTTGTTGCGTAATGAGAGTACCTGAGTTGAAAAGTAGCTAATGGCAAATATCTCCCAATTGTAAGTGGAGATTGTTCAGAACCAAGCGCTGATTCCATGGGAATGCCTGTTAGAAAGGGTCTGATTGGTGGCACTTTAGTAAATACCTTGCGTGACACAGGATGTAGCGGAGTTGCTGTACGCTCCAGCTTAGTGAAACCAGAGCAGCTTACGGGCAAGAATCACATGTGTTTACTAATTGACGGCACTATGCGAAAATACCCAGTTGCTAAGGTTCAAGTAAATACCCCATCTCTGGAGAAGATGAAGCTTTGTGCACGCAGAACCCAATCTATGATCTAATTATTGGAAATATTGATGGTGCAAAATCAAAATCCAGCAAAAATTGCTAATACCATTGTAACTAGGAGTCAGACAAAACGACAATGTGACGTACCGCAACCATTACGTGTTCCTGACGGTGTAGGCGACAACGTCACTGTTGAATCTCTGATTGATGCCCTCTGAAGTCTCTTTCTAAATTGTGGTTAATGGCTCACGCCGACGATCCACCCAAAATTAACAACTCGAATACTTCTGCCTTTAAAATTCGGAAGGGACTTCTTTACAAGGTCATTGAACCGCTGATACCAGGTCGCGACGCGATAAGACAGTTGGTAGTTCCCAGTTCGTATCGTCCTCAGGTTCTCGCTTTGGCTCATGAATCACTCATTGGTGGTCATTTAGGCAACAGGAAGACCAGTGATAAGATATTAACTCAATTCTATTGGCCAAATGTACATGGTGACGTCACGCGATTCTGTCGATCCTGCGACATTTGTCAATGCACTATTCCCAAAGGCAAATCTGGTAAAGCTTCTCTGGTTCAACTTCCATTGATTGACAGACCATTCAAACGTGGTGCTGTCGACTTTGTTGGTCCTATTCAACCTTCATCTGACAGAGGTCACCGATATATCTTGACTGTCATAGATTATGCCACCAGGTACCCTGAAGCTGTTCTCTTGAAGAAAATTGATACGGAGACTGTTGCCGAGGCACTTTTGAGTATATACAGCAGAGTTGGATTTCCTGACGAAGTGCTCAGTGACTTAGGTTCTCAGTTTACATCAGACTTGATGAGAGAAATTTGCAGATTAGTCTCTATCAAACAGCTTACTACAACTTCTTACCATCCCATTTGTAATGGATTGATTGAAAGATTTAACGGTACCATGAAGCAGATTTTAAAGCGTCTTTGTAACGAAAAACCCAAGGATTGGGACAGATAATTGCCAGCAGTTTTGTTGAGACGAAAATCTACGACGATTTTCGTCTTTTGTCGGTGTGTTCGGTTTGTCTGTCTGTCTGTCTGTCTGTCTGTAGACGCATTATCTGTCAAATGCCTAAAGATATCGTTCTCTTCTTTTACCAAAACATTCCGACAGCCAATCGACAGGTCAAGTTCGTGAATGGGCAATATAACTCAAAGGTCAAGGTCACGATGATACGTCCAAACACATTTTCCGCTCTAGCTCTCTTAATATTGCAGCCGCAATTAGTGTCAAAATACTCAGCTCATCAAAATCTTTCGCGTTACTGACATCAGATTTGACGTAGGATAAACAGTTTTCGCGCCACAGCCTCTTGAAAATTGAAAATTTTGGATTTTTTTTTTTTTTATAAAGTTTGAGATATCGACTCCGCCTTCTGCACAGACAATGCCACGGCCCACCGTCAGGCTAAATTTGTAGATGGGCAATGTAGGTCAAAGGTCAAGGTCACAGTAATTTTTCAAACTTCTCTTAACCATTGAAAGACAGGACCAAAAAACGGAATCGTTATAACGTTCGCAGTTTCCATTTAATCACGCTGCAAATTATTTCTCGTATTGAGCCCATTAGTACCTTCTATATGGTCTTTCATTTATACAAATCGCCCAAATAGTTTTCCCGCTAAAAATTCCCAAAGTTTAACATGGGACCCTACGGGAGCATTTTGGCGGGAAAATGGCCTCCCCAATTTATCCATGAAGGGGACATGTCAGACAACCGACACCTTGCGTGAGACATGACATTAGTATTTGGGCCAAAACACTATATTGATCAAGGTCACGCTTCCAAGGTCAAGGTCACAACAAGGTCAAGGTCACGAATCATGTTTTTCTTCGTAGCTCCGTTAATATTGGCTCTAGAGATCCGCGGTTTGTCTCAAAGTATTCTTCTGAGAGAGGCACAAAAGAAATGTGTCTCAGATTTTACCTCACATTTATAGCTTTCGAGCTATTGGATGGTTAAATTTGACCCGAATAAAAATGGAGAAAAATCGCTGTGCCTACATAAATGCAGATAGACTTCCTGTATGTCGTGGAATAGGTACCAATATTACTGACATCATGTGTGCCAAATACCATTCAAATCAGACCAGTGCTTTGCACGCAGAAAAACAAAGACATTTAACATGGCCGATCCCATTATAAAGCTTCGATACGCCAAACGACTCACGGCGCGAGGACATTTCGGCCTATACTCTGTCAGCAATGCATGTACATAGTCGGCACTCGCTATATATATTCCAATTGCACTTATCCCCAGATTTTCGTCGATTTTCTACGCTTGACGTTCTCGTTTGCTTATCGTGAAGCTACTCAGGAAAGCCTAGGATTTTCCCCATTTGAAATGTTGTATGACTGAACTGTGCGTGGCCCTATGCAGATATTAAAACAACTGTGGACTAAAGATGTTGAATGTGACGATGTGAAAACTACTTATTAGTATGTCCTAGATCTGAAAACTCGACTTGAAGATACATGTAAACTAGCTCATCGCGAGTTGACTGAAGCCAGAGTGCGACAAAAACGACAATACGATCGTGGAGCAAAGAAAAACCCCTTCAAAATAGGTGATCATGTTTTAGTATTGCTGCCAACTTCAAACAATAAGTTGTTACTTCAGTGGAAAGGACCATATTTGGTAGAGCAATTTGTAGCTCTGAATGACCTTCAAATCAGAATCAATGATAAAACGAAGACGTTTCATGCGAATATGTTGAGACTGTATAACAAACCATCTGATGTAACTACAACAGAGTTTGCTGCTACCGCGATAATTGAATGTGGTGAAGATGTTGAAGATGATAATCTCGTAGACTTACCGGATGTAAAAGGAAAATAGACTTATAGAGATGTGGTAATAAATCCTGATTTGGCTGATAAACAAAGAAAAGAGATAGAAAACATAGTTCATGAATTTAGACACATATTCAATGATTTACCCGGTACTACTCATCTTGTGGAACACAAAGTGTCTCTGACTTCTGATGAACCAGTGAAGTCGAAACCTTACCCGTTACCTTGTTCAATACGTGAAACGATTAAGAGTGAAATTGATGACATGTTAAAGCTTGATGTTATCGAGAAATGTATCTCTCCCTGTTCATCAAATATTGTTATGGTCAAAAAGCAACATGGATACAACAGGATGTGCATTGACTTTCGGAAACTCAATCGGATTATTGTGTTTGATACAGAACCTATACCTTTAGCTGAAGATATCTTTGCCAAATTACATGCAGATGTATACTTCACCAAGATTGATTTCAGTAAAGGATACTGGCAGATTCCTATGGAAGAAGGTTCGAAGCAAATGACAGCTTTTGTTACATCAGATGGTTTGTATCAGTTTTGTAAGATGTCATTTGGAATGATCAATGCAACTGCATCCTTTAACAGATTAGTGAGGAAATTGTCAAATGGTTTAAATCATGCTGACAGTTACATAGATGATGTGCTAGAACATACCCACAATTGGGAAGAACGCGTTGTTGTGCTACGTACACTTTTTGAGCGTATTAGTAAAGCCAATTTGACCATAAGACCAACCAAGTGTTTCATTGGGTTCAACGATTTGAGCTTTGTTGGCCACAGAGTATCAGACAATCAGTTGCAGCCTCATCCAGGTAAAGTGGTTGAGATATTAGAAGCCCCTCGCCCTGTAGCGAAGCGACAAGTAACTTAAGGTCGTTCTTATCGGATATTTTCGGAAATTTGTTCCTAATTTTGCAGCAATTGCAGTCCCTTTGACGGACTTGTCACGAAAAGGTCAGCCAAATCGAGTGAAATGGGAACAGGCTCATGACAAATCGTTTCTTACTTTGAAAATGATGTTGACGAAACAACCGGTGTTACGTATGCCGGATTTTTCTAAGACCTTCTGGTTACAGACAGATGCGTCAGATAGTGGCATTGGTGCCGCCCTTTTGCAGAGCTACCCAGATGGAAAGTTTCCCATAGCTTATGCCAGTAAGAAACTCATTGCCCGAAAAAAAATTTATTCAGTCATAGAACGCGAATGTTTGGCCTTAGTTTGGGCCATTAAACGTTTTCAAACTTACCTATATGGAAAGGAGTTCGTCTTAGAAACTGATCATCAACCCTTAGTGTACATTGACAAATGCAAAGTCTCTAATAGTCGTATTATGAGATGGCCGATGTTTCTCCAGAACTACAAAGATCAGATTCGTGCCATTAAGGGCAAAGACAATGTTATCGCTGATTATCTTAGTCGTATGCAGGAATAGATGTGTCTTGTGTGCGTAAAATTTGTACATAGTTTTGGAAACCCGTTGTTGGTAAAATATGCCGTGATATTTTCTTAAGAGGGGAGTATTGTCACGGATTCATGGTTTTTCGAGTTATGGTTTTGAGTTATCGATGTCTATGTCAGTTTCATCTGTGTGAAGGAGTGCCAAAGTTGGCCAAGTAATCAAGTTGTGTCAGCGTTCTAGATGTCAGCATCTGGGAAGGTCTAATTGCGTGACTGTGTACGAGTTAATTTTAGTGTCCTTGGTTAATTGCAGTAGAGATGGGAGTGGCAGTAGCCGGTATATATTGAACCGCAGTAAAGAGATAAACAGATGAGAGATGAGGTTACTGTGGTGAGGCTGTGTGTCAGCGCGTTGTTAGGCTGTGTGCCAGCGCTTTGTTAGGCTGTGTGCCATTATATCACGCTGCTGTGCGCCATGATATTGTGAGGCTGTGTGCCATGATATTGTGAGGCTGTGTGCCATGATATTGTGAGGCTGTGTGCCATGATATTGTGAGGCTGTGTGCCATGATATTGTGAGGCTGTGTGCCATGATATTGTGAGGCTGTGTGCCAGGTTTTGTATATTGTGCGGCTGTGTGCCAAGGTGACAAGCTGTCGTGCTGCTAGAAGATGATGTGTGCTGGAAGCCAGATATGGTAACGGAAATGGTGAATGTTCACGTAAGTGTCTTAAGAGTACTTATTTGTTTATTTTTCATAAGTTCAAACATGTATTGCCACCAATGTATGTGCATATACCTTGACCAATAATTATGGCTTGTTAATATTGTTTAATTATAGCTGTGAATGCTGAGAGAAGCGGGACTTTTACGAAAGAATACTAGCTGCCATGTATGACAAGAAAGAGAAAGAAAGAGGGGGAAAGAAAGAAGATTGTTTTGCCTTCTTTCGTCCTCATTTTGTCCATTCTTTTATTTATACGTAATAAATTACCCCTAGACGAACGTGACAATGTGACCGACAAAGCTTACCAGAAGTCGTCGCATCGGTGACTTGTCGTTAGGTCTTGGTTTGTACTCTCCGGTGGGTGCCTAGGTTGGCGTTTCAAGTCCAGTTTCTCAAACCAGAGCCCGTCGTGGTGGGCCATTCCTTCACACACGATACGTGCCCACCCCCTCACCAGGGATGCCAGATCCTCCCAAGAATCCGAATCGATGTGTGTGTGTATGACTACAAGCAGGAATACTTTGAGTATAAGTGTGTGCATGGCTACATGCAGCAAGACTTTGCGTACTAGTATGTGTGTATGTTTGCGATTCGAATTTTTGTGAGGATCTAGCATCCCAAAAGAGGGGTTGGCACGTGTTGTGCGTCATGGAATGGCCAACCACGACGGTCTCTGGTTTGAGAAACTGGACTTAAAACGCCAATCCATAGTCTATAGGTGTACAATGAGAACAAACCAAACCCTAACGAAAAGTCATCAATGCGACGACCGCGGTAAGCTCTGTCGGTGACAGGCTTATTCTCTCATAATTAAGCGCAAACGCCGCAAAACACACCTTAGAACTTAAACCAAAATAAAGCTGAAATCTAGTCTCACCGTCGGACAGATGTCATCCTAAATGTGTATATGGCTACCTTTAAAGGGAATTTGAGTACTGGATGGAAAAGAGGAGATATGGCTGGCTCTCCTGCATGACGCCATAGTGTTTTCGAAGAAACGAATGGGAACATATTATACTACACACACATTGAAATATTCACAGGCGGGATTCGCACCACGCACCGCCCGCTTTGGCTGGCCTAGTAGAACATACTGGCATACTAATATGTGCGTATGGCTAACTTTATGAAGACATGGCATACTAGTGTGTGCTTATGGGTATCTTTAAGAAGACATGGCATACTAGTGTGTGCGAATGGGTATCTTTATGAAGACATGGCATACTAGTGTGCGTTTATGGCCACAAGCATGAGGACTTAGTATCAAAACAGTATCTGCGTATCGCTACGTTTATGAATACTTATTAAAATGTCTATTAGTGTATGTGTACCACTATATGCTTTCGTGTGACACATTCGTGTGATATATCTGATATTATAGCTTAACTCGTGGCCATGGGTCCACAAACCTAACCTATTATATGATGGCGTCGGCTTGGGGCCGTATATTTCAGGTCAGTGCCTGACAGGGACCCACTTCGCCAACAAATTTGGCTGTGTAAATGATGTCTCCTTATATTTTAAAAGATATATCCGTCTTGTCGGGATGTAGACCTTTCGTATGACACCTCATGTGATATAATATGTGAATTAATAAAGAAACTACAGCCCGGAGCCCGTTGTGGACATTGGGTCCACAAGCCTGAGCTGAGCATCACGGCGTGGGCTTGGGGCTGTATATTTCAGGCCAGTGCCCGACAGGGACCCACTTCGCGAACTAATTTGGCCATGTAAACGATGTCTCCTTATGTCTTTAAAGATGTACCTCTCTTGTCGGTACGTAGACCTTTCGTATGACACTTCATGTGATATAATATGTGAATTAATAAAGAAACTACAGCCCGGAGCCCGTTGTGGACATTGGGTCCACAAGCCTAAAATGAGTGTCACTGCGTGGGCTTGGAACGGTGATGGGTCGAGCATGTCGTGGGTCGAGTTGGTTTTGGGTCGAGTTGACTAGATACCGTATATTTCAGGCCAGTGCCCGACAGGGACCCACTTTGCCAACTAATCTGGCCATGTAAATGATGTCTCCTTATATTTTAAAAGATGTACTGGTCTTGTCGGGATGTAGACCTTTCGTCTGACACCTCATTTGATATAATATGTGAATCAATAACGAAACCACAGCCCGGAGCCCGTTGTGGACATTGGGTCCACAAGCCTTAGCTGAGCGTCACGGCATGGGCTTGGGCCGTATATTTCAAGCCAGTGCCCGACAGGGACCCACTTCGCCAAGTAATTTAGCCATGTAAATGATGTCTCCTTATATTTTAAAAGATGTACTGGTCTTGTCGGGATGTAGACCTTTCGTCTGACACCTCATTTGATATAATATGTGAATTAATAACGAAACTACAGCCCGGAGCCCGTTGTGGACATTGGGTCCACAAGCCTAAAATGAGTGTCACTGCGTGAGCTTGGAACGGTGATGGGTCGAGCATGTCGTGGGTCGAGTTGGTTTTGGGTCGAGTTGACTAGATACCGTATATTTCAGGCCAGTGCCCGACAGGGACCCACTTCGCCAACTAATCTGGCCATGTAAATGATGTCTCCTTATATTTTAAAAGATGTACTGGTCTTGTCGGGATGTAGACCTTTCGTCTGACACCTCATTTGATATAATATGTGAATTAATAACGAAACCACAGCCCGGAGCCCGTTGTGGACATTGGGTCCACAAGCCTTAGCTAAGCGTCACGGCGTGGGCTTGGGGCCGTATATTTCAGGCCAGTGCCCGACAGGGACCCATTTCGCCAAGTAATTTAGCCATGTAAATGATGTCTCCTTATATTTTAAAAGATGTACTGGTCTTGTCGGGATGTAGACCTTTCGTCTGACACCTCATTTGATATAATATGTGAATTAATAACGAAACTACAGCCCGGAGCCCGTTGTAGACATTGGGTCCACAAGCCTTAGCTGAGTGTCACGGCGTGGGCTTGGGGCCGTATATTTCAGGCCAGTGCCCGACAGGGACCCACTTCGCCAACTAATCTGGCCATGTAAATGATGTCTCCTTATATTTTAAAAGATGTACTGGTCTTGTCGGGATGTAGACCTTTCGTCTGACACCTCATTTGATATAATATGTGAATTAATAACGAAACCACAGCCCGGAGCCCGTTGTGGACATTGGGTCCACAAGCCTTAGCTGAGCGTCACGGCGTGGGCTTGGGGCCGTATATTTCAGGCCAGTGCCCGACAGGGACCCACTTCGCCAAGTAATTTAGCCATGTAAATGATGTCTCCTTATATTTTAAAAGATGTACTGGTCTTGTCGGGATGTAGACCTTTCGTCTGACACCTTATTTGATATAATATGTGAACTAATAACGAAACTACAGCCCGGAGCCCGTTGTGGACATTGGGTCCACAAGCCTAAAATGAGTGTCACTGCGTGGGCTTGGAACGGTCATGGGTCGAGCATGTCGTGGGTCGAGTTGGTTTTGGGTCGAGTTGACTAGATACCGTATATTTCAGGCCAGTGCCCGACAGGGACCCACTTCGCCAACTAATCTGGCCATGTAAATGATGTCTCCTTATATTTTAAAAGATGTACTGGTCTTGTCGGGATGTAGACCTTTCGTCTGACACCTCATTTGATATAATATGTGAATTAATAAAGAAACTACAGCCCGGAGCCCGTTGTGGTGTGGGCTTGTGTGATTCGTGGCATACATTGCTGTTTTCTTTAATTAGTCTATTTTAGTCGTATGCGACGTTTCACAGGTTGTGGACCCACAAGTCCACGGCTCCGGACGCAGGCATACCAATGTGGATACCAAAGCACTTTTCTACGCACGACTTATTGGTGTGTACCCTATAGCACACACGAAAGAACGTAGGAACCAGCCTCCTCGGTCTCGTATGAAGCGACACGAGAACTTAGACGAGATTAACCTCAGACAGCGCTGGGCATGCGCCGTCGCTAATGAAGCCACACTTGGCTCATATACAGAATGTCAAACCGGAGTGACGGTGAATTTTTACTACATGGACGCAGGAGTCTCGTATGGTGAGTCACGAGGGTGAAAGTGGCGATAAGTCTTAGTTAATGGGTTTCTTTGGACGGTTGCCTAGATAAGTAACATGATAGTTCAATGCTGTTGTTGTTTTTTTGTTACACAGTCACAGACACAGATTCGCCCCACAGCCTGGCACAGGCACAAGTCTTGGCACAAGCATGCATGGCCCGGTTCCCAGTCTACTCAACTGTTGATTGTTGTAAAACCTGGCTGTAGCCTGTAGTGCTAGCACCATGTGACGTTGTAGGTTTCACGTCGTACAGAGCAAAAACCGTCTCATATGGGACTAACTTCAAAGTTATAAATGCTGTAGCGTGTCGTTTCGGTCCATATTTTCCACGAATTTGTCGCGATTGCTCTAAAAATCACTCACGTGAGAAAGCAACACTGTGCGATACCAAAAATATGTGTGTACTGCGAGGTTATCCTTTTTTAAGACACAAATAATATTTCTCCATGCTGACACTTAATTGCCAACAGACACTTTTATCGCGATCGCTCTAAAAATCACTGACGTGAGTGACTGACACTCAATTGCCGACAGATACTTTGTAGCAAATAGACTAGATCACAGTCAATGAAATGCTCTATAGTTGCCATGGCGCATGTGGCTAGTACAAATATAGAGTATCTATTGTTCAAAGCATGTTCGGCGCCATGGCAACTACTAATATTGTTTGTGTCTTAAAAAAGGGTAACATCGCAGTACACACGTTAGTTTGGTATCAATAAAATTGCACGGTGTTGCTTTCTCACGTCAGTAATTTTTCGAGTTCGAGCGATAGCGACATTCGTGGAAAATATGGGCCGAAACGACACGCTACGGCATTTATGACTGACTTTAGGCTGTGTGTGGCTGAGACATGATTGTTCAACCATGGCTAGTCCTAGCCCTGTTGCATGCCCCTCCCTGGCTTATCAGCTCTGGGGAGCGGGCCGGAGGGCCATGAAGCCAGTGTCGGTTGCGATTGTTGATTTAAAAATCAGCGCCCTTCGGCCGTCGATTGCAGAAAGTACAGAAATAAACGGTCCTTATCAATTTGTCAAGTTGTTCTTCATACCTTTATAGTTCCAAGGGCAATGAGACAACAATTTTCAACAACCCTCCCCCCCGCCATGTCGCTGTTACATCACAGTTCTCGTCGATCTCCCGGCAGAGGGCATTACGCTTACGCCATAGTCCTAGGAAAAATTGTGATGCCAGGAATGAGCTCTGTCTGCGGGGAGAGTTGTTGAAAATTGTTGTTGAAAACTTTCACCAGTACAAAAAGTGGTGGATTTTGTTTGTTTTCAATCTCATTGCCCTTGGAACTATAAAGGTATGAAGAACAACTTGACAAATTGATAAGGACCGTTTATTTCTGTACTTTCTGCAATCGACGGCCGAAGGGCGCTGATTTTTAAATCAACGCTCACAACCGAAACTGGCTTCATGGCTCTCTCTAGTCTCCTTTAGTTGCGAGGTCAAGAGAGCCATGTGTCAAGGCTAGGCTAGTCCATGGTTGTGCTAGCCCAAAACCCTAGGCTGTGTGGGCTGAAACATGATTCTTCAACCATAGCCATGGATTCATGGCTAGGGTGGCGCCATCATGGATATGGTGGAACCGGCCTAGAGTTATTTCTAACAGGCAGGTCAGTTCCAATTGTGTGTTCATAGTGGCAGCATCCTGGACAGAAGTTGACAATGAGACATCATAACTGATCGTGCGTAAAGTGAAACGGTTTGTTTGACGCAATGACAGTGAAAAGATTGATTTATGCAGTCATCTTGCCTGAATCAGTGCAAATCTTGTCTCCCAATGCTTCGATTTATATCAAGGAAGAAAAATTGGTTATTCCAAAATAAGGCTGACCAGTGTGTTTCAATAAAATTGGGAAAATAGGTTTCTTATACAGCGACCAAGTGTGAGGAGTTCAGACGTTACTTGTCACCCCATTGCTAATTATCTTATGACAGTAACGTCTGTCCAGGCTAGGTACCATAGTGATCCTAGACAAGAGCCAATATAGAGTAGGTTTTAGGCTATTGGTTGCAACCTACTAGCCTATTTAGCATCTAGGCATCTAGTAGGTTTTATGGCATCTGCGCTAGGTTAAATGGCATTGTCACAGACTTTGACATCTAATGGGGACATACCTGTGTGGTGATGGGGACAGGCTGTGTAGTGATGGGGATAAACTGTGTAATGAAAGGGATAGGATATGTGGTGATCGGGATAGGTTGTGTGTTGATGGGGATAAATTATGTGGTGATAGGGATAGGCTGTGTGTTGATGGGGATAAATTATGTGGTGATAGGGATAGGCTGTGTGTTGATGGGGATAAATTATGTGGTGATAGGGATAGGCTGTGTGGTGATGGGGATAAATTATGTGGTGATAGGGATAGGCTGTGTGTTGATGGGGATAAATTATGTGGTGATAGGGATAGGCTGTGTGGTGATGGGGATAGGCTGTGTGGGGATGGGGATAGGTTGTGTAGTAATAGATATAGGTTGTGTGGCGATGAGAATAAGTTGTGTGCTGATGGGATAGGATATGTGGTGATGGAGATAGGTTGTGTGTTGAGGAGGATAGGCTGTGTGGTTAGGGATATAAGTTGTGTGGTGATGAGAATAAGTTCTGGGATAAGATATGTGGTGATGGAGATAGGCTGGGCGGTGATAGAGATAAGTTGTGTGGTGATAGGGATACATTGTCTGGTGATAGGAATAGATTGGATGATAATGGAAATGGGTTGGGTGATGATAGTGATGAGCTGTGTGATGATGGAGATGGACTGGGATGTGTATCAATAGGTTGTGTAGTGATGGGGATAGTTTGTGTGATGACAGGGATAGACTGTGTGGTTAGGGATGTCCAGGGTGGTCGTGGGGATAAGCTTTCATAGGAGTAGGCTGGGTGGTGATGGAGATAAGCTGTGTGGTGATAGGGATGGCCTGGGTGCTTGTGGGGATGTGTAGTTATAGGGGTAGGCTGTGTGATGATGGGGATAGATTGTGGTGATGGGGATGGACTGGGTGGTGATAGAAGTAGGCTTGGTTGTGAAGGTAATCGGCTGAGTGGTGACATAGGTTGTGTGATGATGGTAATGGATTGGATGGTGATGGGGATAGGCTGTGTGGTGATAGGTATGTCTTCATTGGTGATGGTATGAACCGGGTGGTGATGGGGATAGGCTGTGTGGTGATGGGGATAGGCTGGGGGTGATGGGAATAGGCTGTGGGGTGAAGGGGATGGACTCGTTTGTGATGGTATATGAACTTGGTGGTGATGGGTGCAGGTTGTGTGGTGATAGGGGTAAGTTGTGTGAGGATGCAGATAGGCTGTGTGATGATGGGGATGGACTGAGTGGTGAAGCGGATAGGCTGGGTAAGTAGGGTGGTGATGGGGGTAAGCTAGGTGGTGATAGGGATGGATTGGGTGGTGATGGGGATGGACTGAGTGGTGAAGGGGATGGGCTGGGTAAGTAGGGTGGTGGTAGGGGTAAGCTAGGTGGTGATGGGGGTAGGCTGTGTGGTGATGGGGGTGGATAGGGGTGGGGATGGTTTGGGTGGTGATGGAGATGGACTGGGTGATGATTGTAGGTTGGTTGTATAGATTCAGGATACTTTAACCAATTCTGGTCTTATCGCATCAATGGGAGAAGGTAGAGAAGAGCTGAGCTATGACCCCCTGAGTAACCCCCTAAGAAGTGCATGGGGTCTTTATCCTGGGACCACACAGACATGGCCACAGCTGGGCACGAACCACCGATCCACGCGGCGTTAGGCTCTCAGGTGGCCAGAGCTCTACATGCAAGCGCTCTTGAGAGCACTCTTCAGATTGGCTGATGGAAGTTCCAGACAAATTATGTATCGGTCATGACTGTATCAAAAGCCCTTTGATCTGGCAGCCAGGTTGTTGATACATTAAAACATTTCCCGCTGATAGATTCATCGGTATATTTTTTCATGCTGGCGTTTGGTTTGGTGTTTAGGTAAAAACAATTGTGGAACCGTTAATTTCTCTGATGTGACATTGGTGGATAGACTGAATGCCTGATATAGCCCTTGAATGAAATTCCTGACGTGGCAACGAATGGCTAAAACAGGTTTCGGCAAAACACGAATTGTGAATCAACAAAACACGAGTCGTCGGCTCGCCAAGAGTAAATTTGTATTCCTATTGACCCTTTGCCTTCTGCGTGGCATTCTGGTTGCTGTGAAGGTCTGAGTGAAGGGATCGCCGAACCATGAGAAGGCCTTCCGATCCCTGAGCATACCTCTGTTGGCATGCATGTGTACGCCGGATGAGCAACGACCGCTAAGAAAACAGCGCTCGGTCCTGGGCCAGAGCCAAGTTCACCAAGATACTTGACTTCACCCCTCTCAGAGTTCTTTGCGGCCTTATACTCCTCTCATATACACGATGTTGGCCACAGAACCCCTTTCCAGCCACCCCACCCGCGATTTAACGCTGCTGGTGCCCTCGGCCATTCTGAATTCCTGCCCCCCCCCCCCCCCTATACGGTCGGCCACCCGCAAGGCAGATATACCAGTGACTGACCATGCACCCACTCACTCCCCGCAGATTTTCACCCTCCTCTCATACCCCCCTCCACCCACGTCAGCAGTGGGCTGGCCGTGCTAACAACCCGCCGGCCATGCATGAAGTGCCATGCCTTAAGGGTCTTAATCGGATGGCAGCGGTGCCGCAGATTTGTCCGGACATGCTCGTCCTGTCCATGCACTGCCGTTAACGAGTGGTAGTGCTTGGGGGTGACCGCTGGTGGTGAGGTGGGGGGGGGCAGAGGGGGCTGTGGGCGGGAGGTGTCGGGGACGGGGCGGGCGTAGGGGTGGCAGGGGATGGCGTGAGCAGGGGATGCCGTGTGTAAGAGGTGTCGTTGGCACAGGGTGCCGGGGATATAGAGTGGGGACGGGGGGGGGTGCATATGTAGAGGGTACCCAGGGTAAACAGTGGGGAGGGGGTGGGGGCTGGCATGGGCAGCCCTCTGGGTAAATACCGGACCGGCCGGTCGCTCGTCTTTTACGGCGACGTGGCCGCGGTCGGTAGCCGGATATGATATTTGTACTCCAGCACGATTGACACAAACATATCGTTGACCTTGAGGGATGGAATACGGATTAGATGACTGGCTTTAAGCCGCCTCTTATATAGTTATCCAGCCCCGCCCCGCGGAGTAGAGGGCATTTCTACCTGTCCCTGTGTCAGACTGCCAGTCGTGTCTTTCCAGGGATAAGACGGCCGGCGCCCAGAGCAGCCCGCAGCTGACGTCCGGAGCGGGCATCCAGAGAGACGAAACGGGACGAGGCGTTCCTCCGGATCGGCGGCAGTCCACCCCGACCCATTGCCATGGCTACGGGCTGGCCGAGTCTGGTCGGGAAGCTGTGATAGGCGGCGCGCCCCACCTCCCTCACCCCAACCCCCACCCGCATCCGCATCCGCATCCTCACTCGCACCCCGACCCCCACCCCCACCCGGCCGCTCTGGATATGGAGTACAAGAAAACCGTGTCCTTCCACAAATACAATTCTGATAGCGGCGTGAGCACGAATACGGACCAGGCGAGCAATAACCCGTCGGTGGTCTCCGAGCCGCACGCCAATGGGGACGTGTCCAGTAACCACGACTCTGACTACAGCGGCTCCACGGCCGGCAGCGGGCCGACCAGGGGGCTCTCCCGCCACCACGAGTGGCTCATCAGGCCTGTCCACCTAGAGCGGTCCGACCACGACGGACTTCACGCCCAGGTGAGCGGCGGCACCTCGCTCAGCGACCGCTACCTCCCGCCGGGCATGGCGGCCCTGGCGTCCTCGACGTTGACTTCCGGACAGGGTACTTCCGGTGCGGGATATTCCGGCCGCGGACACGCGACGGCGACGCTGCTCGGTAGCGGGACGGAACGCCGCGCGCGAGGCGGCAGCGGCAGCGGCGGTCACAGGGCTGGTGGTGGCAGCAGGCGAGGGACCCACCATCACCACCCAACCTCCAATGCCCGCCGGTCGGGGAGTAAGACGTCGACATCGGCCGCCGCCCGGGCCATCGCGAGCCCCACGCACAGGGACAGACGCCAGGACGCCCTGCCCGCCGACTCCGCCGTCGCCATAGATGCCTTAGTCAGGGAGTTCTTCCCTGTCACCCTCGGTGCTTCGTACACGCTCAGCTCAATGCAACCCACCGCTACCGACATCGTCGGGGGGTCCGCCGCGTCCACGGCCCCCACAACGGCGGCCGATGCCTCCGTGGCCGCCGCCACCACCCCTACCCCTACCCCCACCGCCACCAACCAGAGGCCGGCCGCCGCGTCCCGAGGGCCGGCCAAGACGGCCCGGAGACCGACCCCCGCCAACACGGGCACCTGGAAGGCGAACGGCTCCAAGTCGCCCGGCGGCAAGCGACGTCCGGGCAGCGCCCAGTCCTCCTCCAGCTCCACTTCCAGGAACTCCATCGACAAAATGTACTTCCTCCTCGGGGAGGCGCCCACAATAGGTAAGTCCGTGTCCTTCATCAGGTGTTTGGTCGGTACATTGTGTCTGCCATCAGGTGAATGGTCGGTACATTGTGTCCGCCTACAGGTGTATGATCGGTACATTGTGTCCGCCATCAGGTGTATGGTCGGTACATTGTGTCCGCCATCAGGTGTATGGTCGGTACATTGTGTCCGCCATCAGGTGTATGGTTTGTACATTGTGTCCGGCATCATGTGTATGGTCTGTACATTGTGTCCGCCATCAGGTGTATGATCGGTACATTGTGTCCGTCGTCAGATATATGGTCGGTACATTGTGTCCGGCATCAGGTGTATGATCGGTACATTGTTTCCGCCATCAGGTGTATGGTCAGTACATTGTGTCCGGCATCAGGTGTATGGTCGGTACATTGTGTCCGTCATCAGGTGTATGGTCGGTACATCGTTTCCGCCATCAGGTGTATGGTCGGTACATTGTGTCCGTCATCAGGTGTATAGTCGGTACATCGTTTCCGCCATCAGGTGTATGGTCGGTACATTGTGTCTGTTATCAGGTGTACGGTCGGTACATTGTGTCCGTCATCAGGTGTATGGTCGGTACATTGTTTCCGTCATCTACTATTCCTACCGCTGACTGTTTGGAATGGGAACTGCATGTGTGGACTGGAACTACTTTTACCATTGACTATGTGGAAACTACTACCATTGAGTGTGTAAATGGGAACTACTTTCACCATTGACTGTGTAAATGGGAACTACTTTCACCATTGACTGTGTAGACTGGGAACTACTCTTACCATTGGAAGTATGGACTGGGAACTACTCTTCTTACCACTGGAAATGTGTACTGAGAATAACTATTACCACTGGAAGTGTGGAATGGGAACTACTTTTGCCATTGACTGTGTAGACTGGGAACTAATCTTACCATTGGAAGTATAGACTGGGAACTACTCTTACCATTGGAAGTATGGACTGGGAACTACTATTACCACTGGAAGTGTGCAATGGGAACTATTTTTGATATTGAATGTGTGGACTGTGAACTATGTTTACCATTGACTGTGTGGGCTGAACTAGCCCTCTCTCACTGTATGGCACCAGTAAAGTACAATAATAATTTATAGCCGTTGTTATTGCATAGGGCCAGGGTACAAGCTAATGTGCCAGTGGATCTGAATCTCAATCGTTTGAACGTACCAAGAAGGTGGTATATGGCTTAAGGACTAGCATGATCTTCTTGTGGAGGGTGTTTCTGGCATGACTTCCGAGAAGGCCCCTCTTCATTTGTATGCTATTGACAGCCAACGATGTAAAGGCTGTAAAAATGCCTGTGTTTACCCGTCAAACAGCGTAAGTGAACTTCTTGCCTTTAGCTCTCATGGCCAATGGCACTTGCTCTTCTTCACTATGGAGTGTTTTCACCTTTTCAATCAACAGGTGATTGGACGCGTGTCTATCTATTGCGTCGATCCTGGGCCCGTTTTAGCTCATGTATGCATAAAAACATTGTTGGTACCCTGACGACGGTGCCACTGTAATGGTGCTGTTTACATGTGAACGAACGAGCGGAGAATATCCTATCTCCGATCATCGGTTTGTTTCACGTTTCTTGGGGCCTTCCCAGACCAGTCACCGTGCCTGGGAGGTTTGGGTTCGATTCCCTGGGGGGCAATTGTCAGTTTCTAGAATTTTGCTTCCTTCGTTGTATATACGCGAGAGCTCTCGCCTGGCGGTGCGACTCTCGATGTTTTACCGAGGCATTAAGGCCTTACAGGTTGGAAGCTGTTATTCTTGTTACCCGCACACCCCAGTCCTTCCCTCTCCCCTGCCGTCCCCACACACTGCAATCGCTTCTCCTCTCTGCCACGCCTTCACCACACGCCCCTCCCCCCGCTCCACCCCTCCCACCCTGCTGTCCCCACCCACCGCAATCCTCACTTCACCCCTGCCATCCCCGCACACCCCAATCCCCACCGCACACCCTAGTTCTCCCCACACCACTGCCCTCCCCACACACCCCGGTCACCCCCTCCCCGCCAATCCCCCCTCCCCCGCCTAGCCCTGTCCCTCCTGTCGCCCTAGCCTCCGCTATGCCCCCCCCCCCCCCCCTGCCGCCTCTCCCCACGAACTGTGTTAGTGGAGACGAGTGGGCGAGTATTATTTCCCTATTGTCCCCGCAAGGCAAGAATTCCTGTCGCCGACTCTCGATGGCGGTGAGACTATGTAACAGGAATGCTGGAACTTCGCCCGGTCTCGTCGGCCGCCCATAGAGGCAAATATTGATCTGTTTGTTGGCTGGTGTTGATAATGTAAAGTGGACGAGAAGAGGCTTTAGATAGGTGTGTTGCGGGTTCACGTTTCATGGTCGCAGTGCCGTGTGCGGTGCGAGTTGCGGTGCTGGGCGGCGAGTCACGTTGCCGGGCTGTGGTGCCTGGGCTGTGGTGCCGGGCTGCGAGTCACGGTGCCGGGCGGCGGGTCACGGTGTCGGGCGGCGAGTCACGGTGTCGGGCTGCGAGTCACGGTGTCGGGCTGCGAGTCACGGTGTGGGACGGCGAGTCACGGTGTCGGGCGGCGAGTCACGGTGCCGGGCGGCGAGTCACGGTGCCGGGCGGCGAGTCACGGTGCCGGACTGTGGTGCCTGGGCTGTGGTGCCGGGCTGCGAGTCACGGTGCCGGGCGGCGGGTCACGGTGTCGGGCGGCGGGTCACGGTGTCGGGCTGCGAGTCACGGTGCCGGGCTGCGAGTCACGGTGCCGGACTGCGAGTCACGGTGCCGGGCGGCGAGTCACGGTGCCGGGTGACGAGTCACGGTGCCGGGCGACGGAGCACGGTGCCGGGCGGCGAGTCACGGTGCCGGGCGGCGAGTCACGGTGCCGGGTGACGAGTCACGGTGCCGGGCGACGGAGCACGGTGCCGGGCGGCGAGTCACGGTGCCGGGCGGCGAGTCACGGTGCCGGGTGACGAGTCACGGTGCCGGGCGACGGAGCACGGTGCCGGGCGACGGAGCACGGTGCCGGGCGACGGAGCACGGTGCCGGGCGACGGAGCACGGTGCCGGGTGGCGAGTCACGGTGCCGGGCAGCGAGTCACGGTGCCGGGCGGCGAGTCACGGTGCCGGGCGGCAAGTCACGGTGCCGGGCGACGAGTTACGGTGCCGGGCGGCGAGTCACGGTGCCGGGCGGCGAGTCACGGTGCCGGGCGGCGAGTCACGGTGCCGGGCTGTGGTGCCGGGCGGCGGGTCACGGTGTCGGGCGACGAGTTACGGTGCCGGGCGGCGAGTCACGGTGCCGGGCGGCGAGTCACGGTGCCGGGCTGTGGTGCCGGGCGGCGGGTCACGGTATCGGGCGACGAGTTACGGTGCCGGGCGGCGGGTCACGGTGTCGGGCGTCGTGTCACGGTGCCGGGCTGTGGTGCCGGGCTGCGAGTCACGGTGCCGGGCGGCGAGTCACGGTGCCGGGCTGTGGTGCCGGGCGGCGGGTCACGGTGTCGGGCTGCGAGTCACGGTGCCGGGCGGCGAGTCACGGTGCCGGGCGGCGAGTCACGGTGCCGGGCTGCGAGTCACGGTGTCGGGCGGCGAGTCACGGTGTCGGGCGGCGAGTCACGGTGTCGGGCGACGAGTCAAGGGTGTCGGGCGACGAGTCACGGTGCCGGGCGACGGAGCACGGTGTCGGGCGGCGAGTCACGGTGTCGGGCGGTGAGTCACGGTGTCGGGCTGCGAGTCACGGTGTCGTGCTGCGAGTCACGGTGCCGGGCTGCGAGTCACGGTGCCGGGCGGCGCCTACTTGTCCAACATTAGCAGTGTAGAGCACGTTGGCGGGTACCCGGCAGCTCGGTGGCTGTGTTAATAAACGCCATAAAGTGCCATTTATGCCAACGACACGTAGCCATTGGATTCAGGAGAAACTAGGTGACCCCACCGGTGGAAGTGGCTGGCGATTTGCTGTCGATAAAATCTGATTTACCATGACTTGCCGTGCTTCTAGTCCCGTTTGTTTTGGCGAAGTGCAGTATTGTTTAATTCATTCACTCGTTCTTTCTACTTCATTCTGTACAAGAGCAATTACGGGGTAGTTAATACATAGCAGTTTCAGATAAATTGTACGTAGAACACCAACTGTCAGCTGGCATACAAGTGTAACACCAGTTATCAGCTGACTGGTATATTGGGGGTACGGGCACCCTCCTACTCCCGCCCGTCGCCACCCGACTCCCGCCCACAGACATGTTCTACCCCGATCCACGCCCGCAGACTTGTCCCCCCAACCGACCCCGCCCGCAAACGCCCCCCCCCCCCCCTCGACCCTCGCCCGTAGACGTCCCTCCAACCCCGCTCGCACACGTCCCTCCAGACCCTCGCTCGCAGACGTCCCTTCAGACCCCCGCTCACAGACGTCCCTCCAGACCCCCGCTCACAGACGTCCCTCCAGACCCCCGCTCGTAGACGTCCCCCCAGACCCCCGCTCGCAGACGTCCTCCCAGACCCCCGCTCGCAGACGTCCCTCCAGACCCCCGCTCGCAGACGTCCCTCCAGACCCCCGCTCGCAGACGTCCCCGACCCCCGGCCATATTCCTTCCAGAATAATAAGGTATGACATTTCTCTCCCGCAAAGAACGCCCTGTACAGTGTAAAGTGTCATTAGAGCTTTCCTACACACCGTTTATTCGGCTTCCACGCAACTAAATGAAGCTGTGAGATCCGTGTCCACGTCTATGTAAGGCTGTGTTCGCCAGCAGCCATCGTCCCCTCTGTGTACCTCCTGCCACCAGCCGCCAGCAGCCATCGTCCCCTCTGTGTACCTCCTGCCACCAGCAGCCATCGTCCCCTCTGTGTACCTCCTGCCACCAGCCGCCAGCAGCCATCGTCTCCTCTGTGTACCTCCTGCCACCAGCCGGTGTCCGCCAGCAGCCATCGTCTCCTCTGTGTACCTCCTGCTACCAGCCGCCAGCAGCCGTCGTCCCCTCTGTGTACCTCCGGCCACCAGCCGCCAGCAGCCATCGTCCCCTCTGTGTACCTCCTGCCACCAGCCGCCAGCAGCCATCGTCCCATCTCATCTGTGTACCTCCTGCCACCAGCCGCCAGCAGCCATCGTCCCCTCTGTGTACCTCCTGCCACCAGCCGCCAGCAGCCATCGTCTCCTCTGTGTACCTCCTGCCACCAGCCGGTGTCCGCCAGCAGCCATCGTCCCCTCTGTGTACCTCCTGCCACCAGCCGCCAGCAGCCATCGTCTCCTCTGTGTACCTCCTGCCACCAGCCGGTGTCCGCCAGCAGCCGTCGTCCCCTCTGTGTACCTCCTGCCACCAGCCGGTGTCCGCCAGCAGCCATCGTCCCCTCTGTGTACCTCCTGCCACCAGCCGCCAGCAGCCATCGTCCCCTCTGTGTACCTCCTGCCACCAGCCGCCAGCAGCCATCGTCCCCTCTGTGTACCTCCTGCCACCAGCCGCCAGCAGCCATCGTCCCCTCTGTGTACCTCCTGCCACCAGCCGGTGTCCGCCAGCAGCCATCGTCTCCTCTGTGTACCTCCTGCTACCAGCCGCCAGCAGCCGTCGTCCCCTCTGTGTACCTCCGGCCACCAGCCGCCAGCAGCCATCGTCCCCTCTGTGTACCTCCTGCCACCAGCCGCCAGCAACCATCGTCCCATCTCATCTGTGTACCTCCTGCCACCAGCCGCCAGCAGCCATCGTCCCCTCTGTGTACCTCCTGCCACCAGCCGCCAGCAGCCATCGTCTCCTCTGTGTACCTCCTGCCACCAGCCGGTGTCCGCCAGCAGCCATCGTCCCCTCTGTGTACCTCCTGCCACCAGCCGCCAGCAGCCATCGTCCCCTCTGTGTACCTCCTGCCACCAGCCGGTGTCCGCCAGCAGCCATCGTCCCCTCTGTGTACCTCCTGCCACCAGCCGCCAGCAGCCATCGTCCCCTCTGTGTACCTCCTGCCACCAGCCGGTGTCCGCCAGCAGCCATCGTCCCCTCTGTGTACCTCCTGCCACCAGCCGCCAGCAGCCATCGTCTCCTCTGTGTACCTCCTGCCACCAGCCGGTGTCCGCCAGCAGCCATCGTCCCCTCTGTGTACCTCCTGCCACCAGCCGCCAGCAGCCATCGTCCCCTCTGTGTACCTCCTGCCACCAGCCGGTGTCCGCCAGCAGCCATCGTCCCCTCTGTGTACCTCCTGCCACCAGCCGCCAGCAGCCATCGTCTCCTCTGTGTACCTCCTGCCACCAGCCGGTGTCCGCCAGCAGCCATCGTCCCCTCTGTGTACCTCCTGCCACCAGCCGCCAGCAGCCATCGTCCCCTCTGTGTACCTCCTGCCACCAGCCGGTGTCCGCCAGCAGCCATCGTCCCCTCTGTGTACCTCCTGCCACCAGCCGCCAGCAGCCATCGTCCCCGCTGTGTACCTCCTGCCACCAGCCGGTGTCCGCCAGCAGCCATCGTCCCCGCTGTGTACCTCCTGCCACCAACCGGTGTCCGCCAGCAGCCATCGTCCCCTCTGTGTACCTCCTGCCACCAGCCGCCAGCAGCCATCGTCCCCTCTGTGTACCTCCTGCCACCAGCCGCCAGCAGCCATCGTCCCCGCTGTGTACCTCCTGCCACCAGCCGCCAGCAGCCGTCGTCCCCTCTGTGTACCTCCTGCCACCAGCCGCCAGCAGCCATCGTCCCCGCTGTGTACCTCCTGCCACCAGCCGCCAGCAGCCGTCGTCCCCTCTGTGTACCTCCTGCCACCAGCCGCCAGCAGCCGTCGTCCCCTCTGTGTACCTCCTGCCACCAGCCGCCAGCAGCCATCGTCCCCTCTGTGTACCTCCTGCCACCAGCCGCCAGCAGCCATCGTCCCCTCTGTGTACCTCCTGCCACCAGCCGCCAGCAGCCATCGTCCCCTCTGTGTACCTCCTGCCACCAGCCGCCAGCAGCCATCGTCCCCTCTGTGTACCTCCTGCCACCAGCCGGTGTCCGCCAGCAGCCATCGTCCCCTCTGTGTACCTCCTGCCACCAGCCGCCAGCAGCCGTCGTCCCCTCTGTGTACCTCCTGCCACCAGCCGCCAGCAGCCATCGTCCCCTCTGTGTACCTCCTGCCACCAGCCGCCAGCAGCCATCGTCACCTCTGTGTACCTCCTGCCACCAGCCGCCAGCAGCCATCGTCCCCTCTGTGTACCTCCTGCCACCAGCCGCCAGCAGCCATCGTCCCCTCTATGTACCTCCTGCAACCAGCCGCCAGCAGCCATCGTCCCCTCTGTGTACCTCCTGCCACCAGCCGCCAGCAGCCATCGTCCCCTCTGTGTACCTCCTGCCACCAGCCGCCAGCAGCCATCGTCCCCTCTGTGTACCTCCTGCCACCAGCCGCCAGCAGCCATCGTCCCCTCTATGTACCTCCTGCCACCACAGATAGGCTGCCCCAGATATCATTCGTCTGTGGTTGCCAGGTAGACGTGGCTGCCACCTGTCGGTGGGGCCGGGTACTTACGCTCCCGTCCCGGTGACGTCAAGATGGGAACCCTCGTTCTGACCTGAAAAAGCCAAGCCACTAGGCTGGGGGTCTGTTTTGGCTCAACAACTGTCGTCTTGGACTGGGGTCAGAGGCTCGGTGCTAGAATTTGGTCATAACCAGGTCAGGGATCCAACCCTTCTGGTTGGTTGTATATTTAGGACGCTTTAACCGTTTCTGGTCATATCTCGTCAATGGGAGAAGGAATGGAAGGGCGGAGACATGTCCCCGGGGGCAAGCCCATACTCTTGGCGAAGAAGGACATGGGATCTTTATCCTGCGACCACGCAGACATGGCCACAGCGGGGCGCGAACCACCGATCCACGTACCGTTGGGCTCTCAGGTGGCCAGAGCACTCAAGGCGAGCGCTCTAACCCACTGAGCTCTCGGGCGGCTCTCCAACCCTTCTGGGTCCGCCACCATCTTATCGGGGTGTTCTGTATCTCCGCTCTTTCCGGGGCCCCGGGGTCTGTTTATCCGCTCTGTCTGCCTCCTGAGGTCTGTTTGTCCGCTCTGTCCGGCCTCCCGAGGTCTGTTTATCCGCTCTGGTTGGCCTCCCGAGGTCTGTTTATCCGCTCTGTCTGCGTCCTGAGGTCTGTTTATCCGCACTGTCCGGTCTCCCGAGGTCTGTTTATCCGCTCTGGTCGGCCTCCCGAGGTCTGTTTGTCCGCTCTGTCCGGCCTCCCTAGATCTGTTTATCCGCTCTGTCCGGCCTCCCGAGGTCTGTTTGTCCTCTCTGTCCGGCCTTCCGAGGTCTGTTTATCCGCTCTGGTCGGCCTCCCGAGGTCTGTTTGTCCGCTTTGTCCGGCCTCCCGAGGTCTGTTTATCCGCTCTGTCCGGCCTCCCGAGGTCTGTTTATCCGCTCTGTCCGGCCTCCCGAGGTCTGTTTGTCCGCTCTGGTTGGCCTCCCGAGGTCTGTTTGTCCGCTCTGGTCGGCCTCCCGAGGTCTGTTTGTCCGCTGTCCGGCCTCCCGAGGTCTGTTTGTCCGCTCTGTCCGGCCTCCCGAGGTCTGGTCGGAGCCTGTCCGGTCTCCCTATCAATCAATGGCCCAGTCGACCGACCCAAAGGTGTGTTATGTCAACTTGTGGTCTCGGGTGAATGGAAGAGGAATCGATGGTCCGGCTGTCTTGTTGTCCTCAACCCAAACTATCCTTGCCCCTCCTTGTCTCCGCCGCCGTCAATTTCTCACCCGGTGGGTGATGGTTGGGGGGAAGCGGCTGTCCGTTGTTGTGTGTGCGAGGTTTATTGGGGGCGGCGTGGGAGAAAGGAGGGGCCGGTTGGGGGTGGGGGGGGGCTGACTCCTGGAGCCTCGCAGTGGACATCAAAGGGGGGTAACGGCGACATGCTATTGGGAAAGGTCAAGGTCATGGATGGGCAGTGGTCGGAGAGGCCACGCTGCAAGACAAATGTGTGATAGTCATGGGCAAGATGCGACAAATCTTTGACAGGCATGGGCAGGGGGCGACAAATGTTTGACAGGCATCGGCAAGGGGCGTCAAATGTTTGACAGGCATAGGCAAGAGGCGACAAATGTTTGACAGACATCGGCAAGCGGCGACAAATGTTTGACAGACATCGGCAAGGGGCGTCAAATGTTTGACAGGCATGGGCAAGAGGCGACAAATGTTTGACAGGCCTGGGCAGGGGGCGACAAATGTTTGACAGGCATAGGCAAGAGGTGACAATTGTTTGACTGGCCTGGGCAGGGGGCGACAAATGTGTGACAGTCATGGGCAAGGGGCGACAAATGTTTGACAGTCATGGGGACGGGGCGACACATGTTTCACAGTCATGACTATGCTCAGACATTGGTAGTGATGTCCATGTTGGATACTGAGACTTGTTTGTGCTCCTGATCAGTCTGATCAGTCTGCGTCTCGGCCTGCTCCACGACCGACCTGCATAAACCCCTATCTGTAACCCCTGCACGGCGTCGTGGGACTACCCAGTGTTCCCCCCTATTGAGCGATCCCACCGACCACGTGGCTTTTGTCCGGGCAAGGTAGATCAATGATCAATCACCTGCTATGCGAGTGTACCTATCTCTCTCCTTAAAGGGGGCGCCCCTGGTCTGTGCGTTGTAAGAAGTGGGAAGAAAAGGACACCAATATATTTGTTTTATGGCCTCAGCCGTCATGCAGGAAGGCGTATAGCGGATAGGGAAAGATAGGGGAGAGGTGAGTGGGCGGGGGGGGGGGGGGGGTGGGGTGTCGAATGTCATGGGACGTAAATCTCATGGGGTATGAGTGGATTAAGGCCCAGGTATCGTACGAGATTGAGACTTGTACATCGATCTCTTTCTCGTGGGATTGATATTCAATTTGATATTTTGGGGATTGGAAGTCAAAAACTGACGAAATACATGAACTTAACTTCGATTTGGGAGGCTGTTTCAGAGACCTACGAAAACATTGCCAACTTCTTTAAGTCAGTTACTGTAGTTGGTGACAACTGAATGGGCACCTTTATTTGGTAAAACGGTTATATCCCCAAGGTGGACCGAAGACGCACATTACGCATCGGTGTACCGCCCGAAAGTTCTTTCATCCGGGTTTTACCTTGACATCATCTTCGTCACTTTGATTTAACCAAAGAAATAACTGTTCGGTGATGTGATGTTGTGTGTAAGCAGGTGTAACTTTTGTTGCTGGTAGGCTATGCACCATGAGTGCCATTCACTTAACAGGCTACGTATGGAGCCTCATTCATCCCATTGTCACAATGCTGCCCCCTCGGCTTTCACTTCTCTGTCGGGTCTGGGGACCCCTCTGTTGTAGACGGTTAATATTTATATCTGATCGCCTCGCTTGTGTGGGGATGAATAACACCGTGCACGTATATATACATTAATGTGTATCTAGCTATGTATGTGTGTATATTTATGTGCAGCAGAGTGTGTAGCAGAGTCCTAAGCCCGAAACGTATGGTTCTGACCTTGACCAGGAGTACTAGTATTGATCGATACCACCCCGCAGGTATTACAACCAATCTGATGTTTATATACGACACGCGAATCTGGTGTTTCTACCGCGTGGACAATCTGGTGTTTCTAGCACAGGGCAAATGTGGTGTTTCTACCCCATGGCGTATCTGGTGTTTCTATCACATGGCGAATCTGGTGTTTCTATCACGTGGCGAATGTGGTGTTTCTAGCACATGGCGAAGGTGGTGTTTCTAGCACATGGCGAAGGTGGTGTTTCTAGTACATGGCGAAGGTGGTGTTTCTAGCACATGGCAAATGTCGTGTTTCTACCACATGGCAAATGTGGTGTTTCTACCACATGGACAATCTGGTGTTTCTAGCACATGGCAAATGTGGTGTTTCTATCACATGGCGAATGTGGTGTTTCTGCCACATGGACAATCTGGTGTTTCTATCACATGGCAAATGTGGTGTTTCTATCACATGGCAAATGTGGTGTTTCTATCACATGGCAAATGTGGTGTTTCTACCACATGGTCAATCTGGTGTTTCTATCACATGGCGAATTTGATGTTTCTATCACATGGCGAACCTGGTGTTTCTACCACATGGTCAATCTGGTGTTTCTATCACGTAGCCTTACTGGTGTTTCTACCACACGGTCAGTCTGGTGTTTCTTCCACATGGTCAATCTGGTGTTTCTACCACATGGTCAATCTGGTGTTTCTTCCACATGGTCAATCTAGTTTTTCTACCACATGGTCAATCTGGTGTTTCTACCACATAGTGTTTCTAGTGTTTGTACGACCTTGGTCAATCTGGTGTTTCTACCACCTGGTCAATCTGGTGTTTCTACCACATAACGTTTCTGGTGTTTCTACCACCTGGTCAATCTGGTGTTTCTACCACATAACGTTTCTGGTGTTTCTACATCATAACGTTTCTGGTGTTTCTACCACATAACGTTTCTGGTGTTTCTACAACATAACGTTTCTGGTGTTTCTACCACATAACGTTTCTGGTGTTTCTACCAAGTGGCGAATCTGGTGATTATACTGAATGGGGAATGTAGTGTTTCTGCCACCTGGCCATCCCTGGTGTTTATATCGCGCCGCCTTTGCAATGTGTGGCCCAGATAACATCCAGACAAACCTTTCTCTGTTGTAGACCCGAACGATCGTTTAATGCTGTCCGATCTGTTATCAGTTTGGTTGAAGTGTTTTATGCCACATGCTTGTGTTAATTGTGGAGACCAGGTCGCGAGTATCATTGATAGCCAAGCACAAACAAGGTGTGGGGCCCTTATTCTGTCCGTGGTCTAAGCAGCCGTGAGCGTCAAACCGAAATATTGTGTCTAATCGTGCACTCTAAGACAGAGGGCGCTGGCGTCAGCACTGGAAACGTAACGCCCAATGACATTTTGTTAAGTAGTGACGACATCAAACTCTCATTCCCCTACATATTGAACCCCACTATTTTGCTTTGGGTACCGTACGGTGGGTGGGGCGGGGGTGGGGGGTGGCATTAAGCTTTACGCCCAGGCGTTAAACGTTGGTATGGAAGGGGTAAATGGGAACACGCGACACAGGCATATATGAAAAAAGCGACATCGACACATATAGTGGCATTTTAGAGACAAAAATGGCGCTGAAGTTAGCTTAGCTAAAAAGCGTCACGAAATGACCAAAAATCGGTCAAAAATCAACACTGGACCCTAGACCCCACTTCCAGACCCCTTTGGCTATGTAATGTAATGGGCTCAGTATGAGCGTGTTAGCCAGTCTAATATTGTGTTGTCTTGTGACACACATCGCGCGAGACAGTTCTCATATGGAGATGTCATAAAGGTCAATTAATTTGGCCTTGATGAATGGAGGCGTATCGGAAGTGCCCATCTTCAATCTGTCCTCTCACCAAGTGACGTGTCGCCCTCTACTATAGTTGGAATTCTGTCCTTTTCAATGTCAACCGTTTGCTAAAAATGCCCAAATGGCAATATATTCATTACATGTTCAGTTCCATGAGCTTTAAAGCGGGTGTCCAACCTAAGTTAATCGCGATCTGCACCGAAAGTTTACATCTTAAAATTAAATTGGCAAGTGTTAACGCTTCGTTTCGGCCGACTGGTAAGGAGAACAAAATTAAGGCAACCCGCCCCCATCAATGTCGAGCAGCGCGCCATTTTGCCGGGAGCAGTGACGCATATTGTGACTACGCATATGGCGCCACCTTACGTTACAGCTCGCGGAGAGAGAGATCAGGCACGCGATTTACAGATGAACAGCGGCAGTTCCAAGCTGTGCAGTAGTGCAAGTTCTTAGTGTTTCATGAAAAAGTAACGTTCAACAAATTGATATACGTCTTGCGACAATTGAATCCGCAACAATGCCATGATTGGAGCTAGAATTGCAGCTATTTATACTTGCGATTATCATGCGCTCTTGTTTTGCTCACACAATAGGCGCAATTTCCGGTTTGAATAAATTAGAGTATCGCCTCCTGATTGGTCAATCGCGGACACGCCTCCAAAAAGGGCTGCCGCCTGGGTAGGCGGCCAAATCGTGCCTGGCGGTCCCTTCTAAATGTTATGGTGAGCTACAGATAGAACGAAAAATTCTGTAATTTGGAGGATAGACAATTGGGTATTATATGAGTCGGTAAAGCAGCGTTAGATGCCAGGCTGGTGGTTCCGTTTAAGTCAGGCATATCCTTTCAAAAAAAACATAGAGCTGGCTCCTGTCGCTCTCGTAACCACACTCTATGGTACCTGACTGAGCGATTTGTTCGGCGAGCCAGTCTTATAATCGATGGGCAGAAGTGAAAGAGCCGATCGCGTCTATGTTTATTTTAGACTCAATGTTGAATCAAGATGAGATTTGTATGAAGCTATCCAGCGGTACCAGACATGTCTGGTGCTACGTAGATAGCCTGCGAGTAGATAATCCGGTGGAATGAACGGCTTAGGGACGTCACTGCCTACTTGACCGCGCTGACCGGAGACCGAGAGGCCGTATAAAGCACCATGTCTCAATACCGGTGTTGACACTAAGGTGCACGCCTTGGTTGGATTCCTACGTTAATCTTTGGTCCTTCTTTGGACGACCGATGTGGACCTTCATAAATTGGATGCAATTCCATCCACCTTTCGTCAAACGTCAATTGAGTTGTGGCCCGCACTTTATAATAGAGAATTATAGCGAATCAATTCATCAATAGGTTCTTGGTTCGATGTCAGGCCCGGGCAGCTAATCTTGGTCATGTTTCATCCGTTCAGTCTTCATCGTCCTTGGCCCAGTTTTGTCCCTAACTGTGTGCACAATGGGCGCCTTAAACACGAGTTCAAGGAATTTACATAACTATTTAATCTACTTCTAAGTTGCTGAATGTTTAATTATTGCAACTGTCTTCTTGTGCCCGTTCTTATATACGGTATGATGTACATATATTTTGACATCAAATCGATGTATTGATGATGTGTATAATATCCTCATCTGATCTGAGGTAATCGTTTATATCTTAACCCAGTACCATGTTCAGATTCAGATTTAGACCTTTGATTTCCAATTGATATAGAATTAATAGCTCTTTTGATATAACAAAATATAATCCATTCTTACCCATATATGATCCTAGACGACCCACCTATTTCTAGGGGCCTGTCGAGCAGTAAATGCTGCGTTGGCGTTGAGTTTGACACGCTAACGCCCTATAAATAGTCTGTCACCGCTACATAACGCACGGCCACACGTGGCACTGCTCGGGTTGGTTTTATCCCAGGGACTTAGGGGAATTAAAAACCAATGGTTTGACTAACGCTTCAGGGTCCGGTCCGTACATGTGGTTGTGCAAAAGTGGACTGCCTGGTTGACTCGTCGCTTATCTGTTGCTCGGTGCAGAGCCACCCATAAGCGCCCGAATAGTAAAGTCCTGACCGATTGCCTTGGCGAGCACCTGTTTAAGTACATGCATAATTGAGTACTTGGTCGATTATCTGACTGAGTACATGCGCGGGCACCTGTTTAAGTACCTGCATAGTTGAATACTTGATCGAGTACATGCGCGGGCAACTGTTTAACTACCTGCATAGTTGAATACTCGGTCGAGTACCAGACTGAGTATCTGGGCGAGCACCTGTTTAAGTACTTGCATAGTTGCGTACCTGACCGAACACCTGGCTGAGTACATGGGCGGGCACCTGTTTAAGTACCTGCATAGTTGAGTGCTCGGTCGAGTACGTGGGCGAGGCACTCGGCAAGCTTGGATGTGACGGATCTCTGGCGTTTTTCTGCCTCCTGACGACCGCATGTCGTCATCGTCCGTGTACCAGATATCGCTTTATTGATTACCCACCCAGACAGCAATGTGACTGACATGAATTGGAATGGCACTGTTTGAACCTTTCTTCATGGCTTACTTTGTCTCGGTTCATTGTCCTGTTAATGACATGGGAGACACCCGGGTTCAGTATATACCTATATATATATGCGGGTTGCCATAGGGTGCCTCAGTGTGCACGCCAGGGTCATGAATGTGTCGCCTCCCCCCGATCTCTACTGTCCTCGGTCCGCTCCAGGACACCCCTACCCTCCCTATCTCTCGCCAATGGAATCCATCTTCATCCTCCACGCGGCTCACACTATAATAGCAATCTATGGCTTTGTCTGCCTGTTTTTGACGCTCTCCAGGGGGTATGACGTCACGATATGGTTTATTAATATAAGTCACATGGCACAGGAGTTTTGTCCTGTACTTTTTTTTTTACGACTTCGGTGGATGGGACTTTTGCTTATGAATAATGACGTAAAACCCATGTGCTAAATCTAAGTGAATATCGGCATTCATCCATGTATACACTATACAGGCCTCGAATATAGGTGATAAACCTACCCGAATGTCTAGTTACGAAGTACCAATTCACGATAATATCGAATATTGGTTTAATATATTGTTTACTCAATGCAGATCGCAGGCTGTTTTTCTTGATGCCGGATCACGTATAATGGTTATTTACTGAGTACTGGGTCAGCCAGTCTTGGTGATAAATGGCTTTTAGGCAGCGTTATCATTCTCAGCTCAAGGGGAGCGTATAATAAGATGCTCAACTCTCAACTTTCGTATTAACCAATCGTGACAAAGCAAACCGAGGGGCCGCCTATGAAATGTTAGAAGTCTTAGAATGTAAACAAAAGCCCGTGGTTGAATGATAGCGCCGTATCCTGCACGGTAAGGTACCATTGAGGAGTTGAGATGTTTAAGAAGATGCTCGTAGGATGAACGTCGTAGATTGTTTCTTTTGGGTGGGGTTACGAAGCCGCGCTAGCCATGGTCCGGTTGATTGCTGGAGGGTGCCATCACTGCCTACGTATTAATGGCTATCTGTGTGTCTGTCTGTGTGTCACAGGGTCCACCACGGTGCTGCTGTCCTCGCCTTACCAGAGTGAACTGGCCCGACTGCGGATGGAGAGACTCAAGATCGAGGAGGACCACCTCCTGCAGGTCAAGCGACAGGAGGAGCTCGAGCGCATCCGGGGACCCAAGCCCAAGTGGTGAGTCCGACCCGAGACCGCGAGGTCATTCCTACAGGTGACCCCAGACCACGTGTCGAGTCCGACCCGAGACCGCGAGGTCATTCCTACAGGTGACCCCAGACCACGTGTCGAGTCCGACCCGAGACCGCGAGGTCATTCCTACAGGTGACCCCAGACCATGTGGTGAGTCCGACCCCAGACCACGAGGTCATTCCTACAGGTGACCCCAGACCACGTGGTCAGTCCGACCCGAGACCACGTGGTTAGTTCGCCCCGAGACCGCGAGGTCATTCCTACAGGTGACCCCAGACCACGTGTCGAGTCCGACCCGAGACCATGAGGTCATTCCTACAGGTGACCCAAGAACACGTGTCGAGTCCGACTCGAGACCACGAGGTCATTCCTATAGTTGACCCCAGACCACGTGTCGAGTCCGACCCGAGATCACGAGGTCATTCCTACAGATGACCCCAGACCACGTGTCGAGTCCGACACGAGACCACGAGGTCATTCCTACAGGTGACCCCAGACCACGTGGTGAGTCCGACCCGAGACCATGAGGTCATTCCTACAGGTGACTCCAGACCACGTGGTGAGTCCGACCCCAGACCGCGAGGTTATTCCTACAGGTAACCCCAGACCACGTGATGAGTCCGACCCGAGACCACGTGGTGAGTCCGACCCGAGACCACGTGGTGAGTCCGCCCCGAGACCACGAGGTCATTCCTACAGGTGACGTCAGACCACGTAGTTAGTCCGACCCCAGACCACGAGGTCATTCCTACAGGTGACCCAGACCACGCGGTGAGTCCGACCCGAGACCGCGAGGTCATTCGAACAGGTGACCCCAGATCACGTGGTAAGTTTGACATGTAACCCCAGACGACGTGAGTTTGACACGTCAGCGATCACAATCATATGGTCACTATGCACGTGTTACCCATGTACGTGTGTTACCATGAACGTGAAATGTGTAGCCTGGTGTCACAGCTGGTCCACTTTTTGCTTTGACCCAGGTATGAGATGAAGTCGCCTCGCTTCCACTACGAGGCGCGAAAGAACACCGAGCTGTTGAGAAGCGAGAAGTCGTGGCAGGAGTTGCTCGACTACCGCTGTGAGCTGGAGCGTGCCTCCAACAACTGGCAGTCCACCCGCAACCACAAGACGTCATGAGCGACACACACTGACAGGCCACCCGCAACCACCAGACGTCATGAGCGACACACACTGACAGGCCACCCGCAAGCACAAGACGTCATGAGCGACACACACTGACAGGCCACCCGCCACCACAAGACGTCATGAGCGACACACACTGACAGGCCACCCGCAACCACAACACGTCAGGAGCGACACACACTGACAGGCCACCCGCAACCACAAGACGTCATGAGCGACACACACTGACAGGCCACCCGCCACCACAAGACATCATGAGCGACACACACTGACCGGGCACCCGCAAGCACAAGACGTCATGAGCGACACACACTGACAGGCCACCCGCAACCACAAGACGTCATGAGCGACACACACTGACAGGCCACCCGCAACCACAAGACGTCATGAGCGACACACACTGACAGGCCACCCGCAACCACAAGGCGTCATGAGCGACACACACTGACAAGCCACCCGCAACCACAAGACGTCAGGAACGACACACACTGACAGGCCACCCGCAACCACAAGACGTCATGAGCGACACACACTGACAGGCCACCCGCAACCACAAGACGTCATGAGCGACACACACTGGCAGGCCACCCGCAACCACAAGACGTCATGAGCGACACACACTGACAGGGCACCCGCAACCACAAGACGTCATGCGCGACACACACTGGCAGGCCACCCGCAACCACAAGACGTCATGAGCGACACACTGACAGGCAACTCGCAACCACAAGACGTCATGAGCGACACACACTGACAGGCTACCCGCTACCACAAGACGTCATGAGCGACACACACTGACAGGTCACCCGCAACCACAAGACGTCATGAGCGACACACACTGACAGGCCACCCGCAACCACAAGACGTCATGAGCGACACACACTGACAGGCCACCCCCAACCACCAGACGTCATGAGCGACACACACTGACAAGCCACCCGCAACCACAAGACGTCATGAGCGACACGCACTGACAGGCCACCCGCAACCACAAGACTTAATGTGCGACACACACTGACAAGCCACCCACAACCACAATACGTCATGAGCGACACACTGACAGGCCACCCGCACCCACAAGACGTCATGAGCGACACACACTGACAGGCCACCCGCAACCACAAAACGTCATGAGCGACACACACTGACAGGCCACCCGCAACCACAAGACGTCATGAACGACACACACTGACAGGCCACCCGCAACCACAAGACGTCATGAGCGACACACACTGACAGGCCACCCGCAACCACAAGACGTCATGAGCGACACACACTGACAAGCCACCCGCAACCACACGACGTCATGAGCGACACACACTGACAGGCCACCCGCAACCACAAGACGTCATGAGCGACACACACTGACAGGCCACCCGCAACCACAAGACGTCATGAGCGACACACACTGACAAGCCACCCGCAACCACAAGACGTCATGAGCGACACACACTGACAAGCCACCCGCAACCACAAGACGTCATGAGCGACACACACTGACAGGCCACCCGCAACCACAAGACGTCATGAGCGACACACACTGACAGGCCACCCGCAACCACAAGACGTCATGAGCGACACACACTGACAAGGCACCCGCAACCACAAGACGTCATGAGCGACACACACTGACAGGCCACCCGCAACCACAAGACGTCATGAGCAACACAGCTACTCACAACGCAGCAAATACAAGACTTGTTTACACTGATTAAGGATGTTGACTTCTAACGAAGGGCCGCAAACTACACTATAGTTGACTTTTGTTAATCTGTTATTTGTTATGGTCTATAGTGGTTCTGTGATTTAATGTGAGAGGTTGAGAGTGGTTTTGTCATCTATTCTGGGGCTTAGAGTAATAACAGGTATATAGTTTAATTGTCGTTTACTGTGGAAGGTACTGAGTAGAAGGCTGACCGCCGCCCATTGAAGTACATATATATTATAATCCATGCCTTATGCTATCTATCATATTGTTTGGTAAACACCTTTAGAACGCCATGGGTGGAAAACACACAGAACCTCGGGAAAACTTACCAAAAGACCCCGCACCCTCCAGCTCCCAGGCCCCATTCGCCCACTTGTATTACGAATGAAATAATTAGTGTCATTTTCGAGACAATTAGATCTAAATAACAAATACGAATCATAATTTAGCGGCGAAAAGATATATAAATTAAGTACTTATGTAATATATTTATTTGGTTGCTCTTTGTATGGTTTGGTGTGGTATTCTTATTGTCGGCTTCTCATTAATTTTCCCTTTCTCTAATTACCTGACCACCCAAGAGATTTCTCTTGTATGCGGTTCGCAGCCCTGCAATAGTCCTAAAAATGAGCCGGTGTCTAGAGATTTAATTTAAAAAAAGTGCTCAAGACTTGGTAAGTGTAATGCACAAGCTGAATATATTATATAGTCTGGTCTTTTTAGTCTTGTGCCTCAACACGACATCACTGGTTGCTGACGTCAGACTTCTGTCCTCATGGCGTGTGGCTTCCGTGATGTGGAATACGGGTTTACCGGAGCGGAATAATGCCAGATGGCATGCTGCTACGCGTGCAGTGAAATGTCGTTTAAACGTCGTGAAGTACATTGGTCTTGTATTGTAGGCGCTCAGCTGCAGTGAAACTATCCGCTAGCAGTTACGATGGGAAGCTTAAACATGCGTTTCATGTTCTGTCGTGTACTATAGATTTCCTCATCGAGCTGTATAGTATAGACACAGCGCCAAGTATGGAGATTATCGTCTTGAATATGCCGAGGGAAGTGGTGCTCATGTTTATAAAGGCCAGCCATGCGGTATTGGGATTCTGTAACCCGTTCTCTCACTCCCCAACCACGAATAATCATAACTCATATATAATCTGAGTATTAATAAGGCGTTTAGTAAGATATTGTGTTCTAATGCGTACGTTGTACATACATGTATATATAATGCCGGAACGTTATCAAGTGGCATTATACGTGGAGACACAGTTTGTTGTTATCGTTTCGTAACGTTGGTGGTGAATGTGAAAACAGCGCTCAATATGATATGATATGATTGTTAACAGCCGTGCCTTAGTCTGCTGCCTCGTTCTGAGGATATCCTCTGTACTGTGTGATACTACCGTATTTTCCGCGATATAAGTCGCGGCTAGCCTTTCTGCCGGCGCCGACCGCGAAAGATGAAAAACACGATACGTATACAAGTGGGACGTATATGTCAGGCATTACGGTATGTTTGATTGTCTTTGTTTGTCGGGGGTAGTCGCGGGGTGGTGGTTGGGGGGGAGGGGGGGTGAAGCATATATGAGCAGCTAAATCAGAGGCATGCGACCCCCCGCGACGTTTAATATTACTTAAACAAACCATAAACCGTCACCCTAAAAACATGCATTTGTTTACACACCATGACCGTATAAGTAAACCATTTATCCGTATCATGGTTAATTATTCGCATGACACAAGGTTATTGGACCAGTTGAGGAAGTAAGTAATCTACAACAAAGGCCTTTGTGATGTCGTTTGTGATCTCGCGGTCGATTATAGGTTCCATATATTTTTGCTCAGAGCTCAGACTGTTATAACGTAATTATTCCTGTAACCAAGAGAATGGTTACATTTTAATCCGTCCACTTCAAATCTGGTTAAACGTAAGCTCAGGATGAGGCTCGGTGACACGTGGTCTTACGGAGTGAATATCACGTGGTCTTACGGCGTGAATATCACGTGGTCTTACGAAGTGAATATCACGTGGTTTTACGGAGTTAATATCACGTGGTCTTACGGGGTGAATATCGCGTGGTCTCACGGACTGAATATCAGCCATACTGGTAAGATATATATGATTCTGTATGGCAGGGAATAGGCGGATCTAGGCATGCAAAAGGTTTAGTATTGATGCATTACATAAAAACAAGGAATGTGGCGGGAGCCTTAAAATAATATGTTACTTAAACTTTAATTCTTTGTGTGTTGCAAAGTTAGATGTGGAAATTGTGTCCGTTTACCTGGTGACGTTGTCTTTATTTGTATATAGATCAATTTATAGTCTGAAATTCTAGCGTTTTATTTCTGTCTTGCTACGTCATCAGGTTATGTGTTCTGACGTGGTTCGAATCGTAGTACCAACCTTTATACTGTGATAGCTATTTTAAGCGTAATTTATTTTTGTTTTTCTGTCGTAAGCCTGCAGTATGTACCGTCTTTGCTGGTTCTTTGTGTTATTCGCTCCTGCAGGTAATACTGACCGCGAAGCTATTATCGCTATAGCTGTAAATTAGTCTTGATTTTTTGTTATCTTTTTAGGAGTTGGCAGCGTTTATTCTGATATTGCATCTATTTTACTATCACCCGATCATCCGTCCAACAAACAGTGATTGCGTAAACCACTGACCCTGACCTTAAAGTATTTTGTTATCGTATACTGTGGTGAATGTACTCTGGTACACTATGGTAAATCTACTGTGATAAATGTACCATTGAATACTATGGTAAATGTACCATTGAATACTATGGTAAATGTACCATTAAGTTCTATGGTAAATGTACCATTGAGTACTACGGTAAATGTACCATTGAATACTATGGTAAATGTACCATTGAATACTATGGTAAATGTACCATTGAATACTATGGTAAATGTACCATTGAATAATATGATAAATGTACCATTGAATACTATGGTAAATGTACCATTGAATACTATGGTAAATGTACCATTGAATACAGTGGTAATTACGCCATTGGATATTGTGGGAAATGTACCATTGAATACTGTGGTGAATGTACCATTGAAGACAGTGGTAAATGTACCATTAAATACTGTGGTAAATGTACCATTAAAAACTATGGTAAATATGTCATGGTCCCCAGTGGTAAATGCTCCGTGATATGCTGTGGTAAACATACCCTGTTATATTGTGGTAAATGTACCATGGTACCAAGTAGTAAATATACCATGGTATAATGTGGCAAATGTATCACAATATGTTAAATGTAACACATTATACTATGGTACAGGTACATGTGGTAAATATTATCCTTGGGGCCGAGCGTTTTATTGAGAAGCCATTGTTTTGTTTACTGCAATGTGTACATAGGACCAATCGCTGTATTCATTTACGTCTTTATTGTGGCTTATTACGAATCGTGTACTGTAACTAGTATGACCGGTAGTGACTATGTTTATACCATTGTGTACATAACGATACGGTTCGTTAGGCTCAACATCAGAAGTGTATAGCTGTCACAGTTTTTGATGGGTTTCTTTTGTGTAATGATCATCTGAGCAAGGGGATACAATATTGTCGTATTGATATAATACCGTTATTTTAGGATTTAGACATCGATAACCGTCTTGCCTTCTGTTACGGTTGGTTATTGTGAAAGTAGAGGTAATCTCTGACGTACGTGGGTTAATTGTGCCTGGTGCTGTGAACCAAAACCTGTAGGTTATATCTTCCTGCTATTAGGGTAAATATCTGGTTACTTCGAAGAGGGCTTCATCGAGGAACTAATCACAGGTCTGTAAAGTTACACAAGGAAGTCGCACAGGAACTTTTGAATTTGAAGAGCGAGCGCTTGACACGGAATTGGAATTGACGTTGTTTTCATATTCGGACACGCGTAATAGCAGAGGTAATTTTGTATAAAAGCAAGATATAGGTCCGTACGTAGTCGCACCCTGCTTTAAATTTAATTTAAAACGACAATTATTGAGTTATGTTTGGCTGTATTATTTATTCCCAATGCTTGCAGTTAGGCGCTATTCAGGTGGAATATAGTGCCTCCAAGGAGTGGAAAATACGGAAGGACACGCCACGCCCCTGTATAGACCGCGTTAAATATTAACATGGGTATAAGACCCACCATTGTGGCAACTAGCAGCGCTTCAGTTTTGTTAAAGTTGTCTGTTGTTCTTATGTATAATGTGTATATAGCGCCAATCTAGCCCAGCTGTTCTGATAGTCCTGCATCAAGCTCTAAGTATGACCTTGGGGGGTGAAGCCTAACCGTTGTGTCACCTCGCAACCTTGAGAAATGAAGAGCATGCGTCTTGTCCTGAAGGTCACGCGCATGGGTCCCTTTGCCTCGTTTTGGCTGCGAAGGGAAATACGTATGTTTGAGCGTCTCTTACGTCATACAATCTGGCGTAGTATTATTACTATTATAGATTTGTTTACATTTGTTTGACATATCAAATTTTAATAAACCTTATATTTAAATGAAAAATGCCAGTGGTGTGTTATGGTCCTTATTATAATGGTGTCACGTACTTCACCTAACAGTGTTTACACATCTTAAGATCTATGGAAGGATTCGGTAGGCCCAAAACTGGGCGATATTAAGGTTCTTTATACAGATATTAAAAGTAATTAAAAGACGGGATGCTCATACAGGAGTTTGGGTGGGGGGTGGGGGGAGGTATGATGATTTCAGACTGCGGTGAGGTTGTCCGCGCTGTGCGACAGATCGACCGATACGGGGTGTCTTACCGCTAAGATCTGAAAACTTTTTACTTAATTGCCTACCCGAAAAAACCTGAATAATGTTGAAGCTATCATAAATATATGGATATAAATTGCACGAAGATGGCCGCATCCCAATAATCGCTCTATAACGCTTATTTCCCGCGTTCGTAAAATTACGATGTCGTTAAATTGGCATGTAAAATATACGGTTACAAGCTTGTAACTAACAAGCGCCCCTCCCCCCTCCTCCAACCATCGTTACACTCGGTACAACCATCTAGATTAGCACTCAATGTGGCCAATGGCTCACAGGACTTCTAAATAATGTAATTAATTTTCAATCTTTAATCAAGACGCCCATATTTGTAAGCATCCAAGAGTCAACACGGTATGCATTAGCCAATTACCTGCTCCTGACAAACATTGAATAAACCAAGCATGTAAATAGCCTGTATGTTTTTTTACGTGCGCTATACTTCCCCGCGGCGCCAAAGGCCTATCGCAGACAGGGCCGCCTCAGTGGGTTAGAGCGCTGACATTGAGCGATCCGGCCACATGAGAGCCTAACGGCACGTGGATCATGTCTGTGTGGTCGCAGGATAAAGATCCAATGTCCTTCGTAAAGAGTAGGGGGTTACCCCCGGGGACATGGATCCACTCTCCCTCCCTTCTCCCATTGACGCGATATTACCAAAATTGGTGTCATGAAGTGTCATGAATATGCAACCAACCTATCGCAGACAACCATGTGGAATATAGGATGTGGGGTGATTCGCTAACTCAACAAAAGAAACACGAAACGACCAAGAACTGGTTATGTAAATAAAATGTATTTACCAAAATGTCATTGTGGGACAGATCCCCGTCGTCAAAGACTCCGCATATATTCCGCTCACGCTCACCGCGTGGCAGTCGTATTTCCTTAACCATGATGGTGTTGCAATTCGTGGCTCTATCACTGCCCATTGTAGACCATGGTATTACTATATATTAAGATCTATGGACATATATCTCTAGTTGTTCTGATTAACAACAGCGCGAGTGTTCATGGCGTTACGTAACTTTATTGACTCGACATCAACCTGTAGCGGCAATTAAACCACCATCTTTATCATTGGCGCAGGCCTTTGGCGATATTTCTTAAGAGTTGGATAACATACAGCCTCTATCAGCTATGAGCATCCATGACAACTCCTATTCACTAACTGACAAAGATCACTTGTAAAGTGACGTCTGATTAATCCTATTGTGGCGCGTGGGCGGACAACCGCCTTGCTGATGCGCCACCTATTTTGATGAAGCCCAGGATACAACTTTGAGCGCGAGTTTCGCGTGTTGAACATCGATGACAGCAAGAACATGACATTTGCCAGAGATATGCTCCGCCTCTCATCCTTGGCAAGACGCTAACAACAAAGCAATCCTCAGCAACACCGTAAATCTCGGGAGTACATAAAAGAAACGTTCGTCTTCATACACATTCCATACCTTGCACAGAGACTCCATACAAGATTCACTTGTGGATCGAAATTCACGAAATTAAACGAGGAAGGCAAATATGCAGATCTCGGTGAACAACGTTTTCGTGAACACAGCAGTTAAAACTGCGAGGAATGGTGATTGGATTAGTGGCCTGTTTTAGGGCATTACGCTCAAACCTAGCCCCAGTTTTGTGGCTGTAGGACAGGCACAAATCCTGGCACTCCGAGAGAGCGTGCGCCGAAGCCGGGGGGAAGGGGGGAGTCACCTTAGGGGCAGGCGTGACCCGGCGATTCTATGCCCCTCCCCACCACCTCACTTATACCCGTTCGGTGCGCGAGTGGCTCCCTGGTCATAAAAACACACAGCGGTATAACATGAACAAACTTAAATGTCATTATAGGGAGTCTAGAATACTCAATAAGAGTAAACTGACACATGAAGAAGATCTAAATGCATTTGAATGTTGAAATAGTGGAGAAAGGCCTGTATACAGCGATAGAAAGCCATATCCTCTCAACAAAACTGAAACATAACCAGAAAGAGAAACATGCGCGTTGGTGTGTCGTCACAGCGATCAAACGAACAAGGTTCGAGCGGCCTACAGGCAGGACGCGTTTGTATGACGTCACAGTGGCCAAACCAACGGGGTTCGAGCGGCCTACAGGCAGGACGCGTTTGTATGACGTCACAGTGGCCAAACCAACGGGGTTCGAGCGGCCTTCAGGCAGGACGCGTTTGTATGACGTCACAGTGGCCAAACCAACGGGGTTCGAGCGGCCTTCAGGCAGGACGCGTTTGTATGACGTCACAGTGGCCAAACCAACGGGGTTCGAGCGGCCTTCAGGCAGGACGCGTTTTTATGACGTCACAATGGCCAACCAACGGGGTTCGAGCGGCCTTCAGGCAGGACGCGTTTGTATGACGTCACAGTGGCCAAACCAACTGGGTTCGAGCGGCCTTCAAGCAGGACGCGTTTGTATGACGTCACGGTGGCCAAACCAACGGGGTTCGAGCGGCCTTCAAGCAGGATGCGTTTGTATGACGTCACGGTGGCCAAACTAACGGGGTTCGAGCGGCCTTCAGGCAGGACGGGTTTGGCAGAGAGACATTCCCCAAGTGTCCACTTTGAAATGCTGCAAGCGACTCGCTGTCCAAGTGACGTCACACGTCATGTATTTCTTGACATACTCAGCAGAGGCGGATCCAGGAAAGGTTGTGGGCGTTACCATGCGACATAAATAATCACCCAGTGTGCTTTAATCTGGATCCGCCACTGATATGTGCTACTAATACATAAGTGGGTACTTCCGGTGACAAGACAAGGTCGATTGTTATCAATATTCACTAACACAGAAAGACATAAATGCCCATTATATCTGACGAACGCTTTCATCATAAAGCTGTGGGTAATCCTGGACTACATCAATCTTTTGGCATTGTAGAATTTTCTTCCATACCCTGAATTATATTACTAAAAATAGCGCTTTGCTTGAGGTATAACATATCATCTAGACATACACAATGCAATTATATACATGCAACCAATTAAAATGATATCCCCAAATTTAACAGAGCTCTTACTTCTCTCCGAGAACAATCATATTGCACGTCGAAATACCTAATATAATTAGATCAACAATTTCAGGATTTGAAAAAAACACGTAATAAGTAGGATGCTGGACGTAGGGAGCTTTTTGGTGATTCACAATTGAAATCGAGGGAGGTAGTAGCAGCAAACGAAACAAATATACTTAGCCAGCCAAACGAGACACTTTAAAAGCCGCATTAAAAGTGACTACAGTGTGCTTCTATAAATTGCCATAGTTAGCATTACTAGTGTGCGCGTATGCATTAATATCTAGTACAAGGCGGAAGACATAAGAACCGAGTCGGCAACTCCAAGAAACTGATCAACCCGAGGGCCAGGCTTCGGTGGATAAAGGAAGAGGGCACGGAATCAGACACGGAATACCATAACACATAACAACAGTTGTAGCAACAGACCGACTTACTAGACTAAATGTTACCTTAAGTATACTAAGACCCATTAGCCCTGATGTATAGAAATGTACGGCAAACGAATAATTAGCAATCACTCGTGGAATAGAATCACGTGACCCAACCTATAACATAGAATAGCCACAGGAAAGCGAAATGAAGTAAATAGGAATCAGTCACAGAGTTATAAAACAGTACAGAGGATTGTTACAACAGTTCTCAGAATTAACAGCACTAAAGTATGCAATAAATATAAAAAGTAATAACTATATCATATAAGTTAATTCACCGGGAATATAATTAGATAGTTCCCTATTAAAATAGACCTTTCGTAGTATACTCGTACTAAGATTAAAAGTACACGTTTGTGAAATAAAAAAAAAACGCACTTTAGGCTAAAATCAGCAGATACTATTTAGATATAGTAAAGTAATCAGAGAAGTATACATGGCTAAAGTGATCGAATCTCTGAACCACGACTAATTTGCTAATTTTTCATCACCAATTTTTGTTATATATGTATAAACAAATAGTTGACATTGAAGGCGCACCATCAACTTACAGCCCGATGTTAATATACATGTGTGAATGTAGTCACTAATCTTACCACATGTAGAATATAATTAGATACATGAAATATCTACTTAACGTTTGTTACATAAAACCAAGCATCTACTCTGCAGCAGTATTCGCTATTACAAGTCAAACATTATCTAATGTCGCTATCACTCCGAAAGTATAGTTAAGACACGACAGATTCAATAAATTGCGTTCAATAGTCACATATTCAAAAAACGCCTTGTCATAGCTGACATCCACAGCTTTCTCGCGTTTACAGTATCGCAGTTCCAATTAGATATTCAAATACGTTCAATAAAGTTTGCAGAAGTATAGCAAAGCGTTGTCAGACCCAAAAATAGAAACATTTCTAATGTGCGGCTAAAAAGAAAAACATGTTCTTGTACAACTAGATACATCTTTTCATTATGTAATCACATAACACGGATTGAAGTAGCAATATAAACTCAAAAGTGAAGCTACGCATAAAGCTATAACTACAATATAGTGTACGCCTCTCAGGAGTCGTGGGCCACCAGAATGTGTAATACTGCACAGACGACTGTTATATAATACTGGTACTCTTTAACCCTGTTAATGTGAGTGAGAGAAAAGGGGGAGATTCTACGTACCAAATAAACTACGTGTACATACTTCACTTAGCGTCACTTTAGTTCTACGTGCTATGTGAATGGTCTGTTTGCTAATATATATCGTAGATGGCAGAAGCAACGCATGAGAAAACAAACAAGTGTGGGTACATCGACTGTCTCGTAGACAAAAACAAACAAAAAGTGAGTTTCATACTCATAAAATGCAGTGTAACTTGAACACGCATCCTCATGGTCAATGGTAACCTTAGATAAAGTCACTATATATCATTTCTCAAATTTTGCATTGGTACGTTCAAAGGCGATTTCTCTTCTATTTCTATTGCGTTCACTCGTTCGCAGAAGCTGCCTTTCAAAGCCAAATTACCCTCATCCCTTCACAGGGGCTAGCGTTCAAAGGCGACTTACTCGTTTTCCGTCTTGATCCAGTGAACATGTAACACAATACTTATCGCACGTACAATGATATGGATAGTCTCTGTTCGATCGCCGCTGGCACGGTGGGCGGTGGGTGGGCGGGTCACAGCTCCGGGGCAAACTGCAGGTACTTCTTGAGGGTCCTGGGGAGCGGCAGTGCCTGCACGGCCGCGGAGGATCTCATGCTCTGAAGGATGCGGATACGGCACTGTTCCTGGAGGGACAGGGGCCAGGGGAGCTGGTAGACCACGATGTGGAGCTTACGGCCGTCCTCCAGGGTCTCCTCGCTCAGCGCAGACATCCGGGAGCTGCAGAGCGAGAACTGCGGCGCGTAGTTGGAGTCGCACAGCGTGCTGAAGGGTTGTAAGTTGGCGTAGTAATGCTTCAACAGTTTGAATGTATTGGCATCGAATATGTAGCAGTCCGAATAGCAGTGAACGCCGTTCATGTTGTCGCTAATCTTCTGTAGGATCAAGAAGCGACCGTCTCGGCTGTAGTTCGTACAGAAGTAGCCGCCACCGTAGTTGAAGCTCAGCATCAAGTGGCTCTTCGCTATCACCGCTTTCCTCTCCAGGCAATACAGCACGAATTCATTCTTACCGTCGTTAGGGGTGTTGTAGTTTACTATGGCGATGCGCGACGATCGAAATCGGGGGTCAAAGTTCACGTAGGGACGCACCTCCGTATTGCAGCTGATGATGTCGAGCACGCGACACGTCTTGACGGAGAACACGTAGAGGTCATACTCGAAGGGCGAGTCGTTGTCGGGCCGGAAGTAGAAGAGGATGGCGAGCTTCGACCCATCGGGGCTGATCTTGCACTCCATGATGGACATGTTGATGGTGGGGGACTCGAAGGTGCCGAGGATCTTGCCGGTGGGGAGGTCGGCGGTAATGAAGATGGCGTCGTATTGGAGCTTCTCCCAGCGGTAGAGGATGAGGAGGGCGAGGTCGTCGCGCACGGCCGCCACCACCTCGCTCAGGTGGAAGCCCTGGGTCAGCTTCTGACGCAGCTCCTGCTGGGAGGCGTACGACACGAACGCCGAGGCCTGTTTGTACCTGTTTGTAGAGGAAGGGAGGGATAGGTTCCGCTTATATCACCTGGCGCGATGGGTCTCACAAACCATATTACTTTCATCGGTGACTTCACTTTCCTTCCTATTCCTACATCCCGGGAGTAAAGCCATATTAATAACAAATTGTACAAATGTGCGAAGTCTGCCTCGGCCTACCATCAAGTCTCATCAAATAATCCTGCTAGCGTACCATACCCTGCATTACATGTATTAAGCTCCGAGTTCCGAGATCATCGGGGCTTAGCCCACTCGGCTAAATTTACTACTTTCTTGGTGGGTGAGTAGTTACTATTCTGCTAGTGTCATCTATTTTTGCTGACTATAGAGTCATACTCGCAATCATAATTTTCTCTCATTAGTGATATTTGTAGTCGAGAAAATTAAATTGACTGATCATCAGACTGTGAAATATAAAAGCCAATTACCGTTGAATCTCAATAGAGTGATTATTCTTGCGAAGCACAGCTCTAGCTTTCTTCAGACAAATCGAGTCGCGATCACACTGTCTGTCCACACAGCCATGAGGAACATTGGCAAAACCAAAACCCCCTGCAATGAAAGAATAGAACACACGTGAAATTGTGATAAATTAAATAATGCCTGCTTTTATACCCATACAGGCCGTTATGATGTCTAAAAGGAAACTAGTCCACAGAGACACGCATTGATGTCATTGCTGGCCAACTGCACCCTAGACATTATATACTGACAGTCCATAACAGGAGACAATCAACTATGGAGCCTAAATAACAATATCGTTGTTCGCAACAGTTTCTCTACATTCGCAGGTTGTCATGAGGCAAAGTTGGCTGAATTCAAATCCATTGCACTTATCGTAAACCTCACCAGCACATTTGCCCCATGCTTCCACTGTATCAGAGAATAGAATGCTCCATGGTGGGGCAAAGGCAGGGACAAGGTTGCTGGGGCCTTGGCTCTGAACCTCCTCAATGCTGCCTCTCTGACCCATGGTTGTCTGCTAAATGGTCTTTCAGATCTTCCTCTACTTCCAGGAGTTCACCTTCGCTGTCTCTCAGGCTTGGCATCCCAGCACTGGAAGATTCATATGTTATAGCTAAGAACAGCCACAGAAAATGACGTAAGCAGATCAACTTTTCCCGGTATTCCATTGTATTATACTACAATGATATTTATTGTAGGCACAAACAATAGTAACTAATAGATTGCATATAATAGGATTTATTTGTACTTTTTGTCTCTGGCCCAGATATATTTATGACTACAATAAAAAATAAATAATCAATTTTTACATATATATCATAATGACACCAGCTACAACATTGTGATCAAACTGTTATAAAGCCTGCCTATAATTCTACCTCACTTTGTGACAGCCAGCAGTAAGTAAGGCAAAGTCCAATATTTATCTATGATAAATATCTTCTGACCATATATCATGAAATAATTTAGGTCTATATCCCAGTTTCAAGGATGCTAAGCTGACCCCAAGCAATGCATTTTAATGATAAGTATAAATTATGTATTCACTGTTCCAAGCTTTAACATGCTACAATTTGAGATATTGATATAATTTTGAATATAAAAAGATTTGAGTAACTTTGATTGGTTGCATATTGAGGATGTTCTAACACTTTAAATGCTCTAAATCTTTATCTTGCGACCACACAGACATGACCACAGCGGGTATGAACCATTGATTGACATGCCTTTAGGCTCTAAGATGGCCAGAGCATTCAAGGCTGGCGCTTTAACCTACTGAGCTACCGGGCCAGCCCCCTTGAGTAACTTTGGAAATACATAAATAAAATATAAACTGGTAAAGAGATATAACTTGTATAATGTTTGAAATACTGCTGTTGCATCTTGGTTCCATTTTGTATTTTACACAGTATAATTTTTAAATGGAATAGATATTTATTTTTAAGATTATTTTTAAGATGTATAATTTCACCTAACCAAATAAAAAAGATTTTTTCATTGGTATTTATAATAATAACATACTTTATAAAATATAAATAGATTTTTTTTTATCTGATATCATTAATTACATGATCTGGTAAAGGCAAATTAAATTTCTTACCTCTTTTGTCTACTGGACAAATTTAGTGAATACATTGATCTCATCATATTTTGCTGCTGCCACAGTAATCTTAACTGACTCTGTAAAATGTATTTTTGTTATTATTAAAAATACTACTGCAACAATCTGATTAATACCAATATCACATATATTTAAAAGTACCTGATATATAAAATATCACATGTTAGATGGTAATTAAATCAAACCTGCCTATATTTTCCCTATGCATTTTAGGGATTGAATGCATAACTTTATAAAAATTATATCTTTACAGAGAATTGTTAACATTAACAGATGCATAAGCAGCTTATCTCAAAAGTTAAAGATACATGAGTTTCAAAAACAAGCAGTATGCCTTATTAGCACTGAGTATACAAACTTATTTTATAATAAAGAGTGACAGTAGACGATGTTTACAACACATGTGACATCATGACAGTTCTTCCCCAGATCGACCTTGACCTTGGGAGATCGAGGTTACCCCACCTTTTTCACAACCGTGGTCTAACCTTGATCCCCTCTTTAATTTAACATAATTTTCTTAACATATATGTTATAAAATACATCATTTTTTAGCAGTTGATGGTCACAAATACATGCAACAATAATGGTCAGGCCCTGCTTCCACATATTCTGACGTATTAATATTCAGATGTGTTGTAACATAAAGGATTTATTTTGGCATCGTAACACATTCGTTCCAAATGGCATTTCTTTGGCGTGATGCCCATGAAGTATTCTATATTTATGTTATGACTGCCAGGTAATAAGACTAATAAATATAGTTTCATGGGACCGTTTTATCTATCATTGCGTAGTAGAAGCACAGTTATGTGAATTAATATTTTTGCTTTCACACACTAACGATCATGACACGCAGATTCAGTCACCCACCTATCCCAGGGGGTCGAGGTTAGACCACAGGGATCGAGGTTCGGCCATGCCCCCTACTGCCTTTTAAAAAATGAGTACTCCCCACATACTGCAGATGTTTTCGTTTTTTCTATTGAAACATATTATTGGAATACCACTGGATACTGTTTGAACAAAAAATAAGTTTATTCCACATTATTGAAGAAAATTGATGCTTTTTTGTCTGAAGGGGTCAAGATTAGCGCACTTTGCCTTAATTGCATATAATAATTAATATTGTTAATAGGGCATATGTTGTTTAGTTCTGCCTTTTTTCTATGTTTTTTAAGATTTAAAACTGACTACTGTGAAGGGAATATCACATTTGACACTGTAATTAAACCTCCCACACCCTTAAAAAAATTAGTCAGGGACTGAATGCATAACCTGATAACCTGATAATTTTACAATTAATCAATGATGTGATTTTTGACCATTGCTGTATTTACTAGCTTTACCAATCTGTCAAACAGGAAAGTAAGGACCACCTGACCACGGCCCACTTGTTATTTCAATGATGCGATTGTCAAAAACAGGAGTGCCCGTGACAGAGAGGACCGTGCGATATAACTGATAACTGCTGGAGACGACCAGCTCAAGACCCAAACTGGCAAACAGCTGATTCGAAATAAACAATTTGTCAGTGGAGAACTCTTTGTTCAACAGATATTTGTTTGCAATGATTTGACAGTCACCTGACGCTGTTGACGTCCCAAATCGAAATTGTGATCACGAAATGCTGCTTAATCGGGCAAATGCCATGTGTTTCGCACAATAACTTCATTTAAAATGGGATGTTTTCGTTTTCAGCTGATTCAACACTCCCTTGCAAGTGCGACCATTTAAAAAGTTGCCCGGATGTCATTATTTTCATGGAAAGCCGATAGCATATTTACCTATTGCGATGTTTAATGGGCGTATGTGAGAGCCCAAAACGTCCGACTGCTCAAAACGTCCTATATAACTAACAACAAACAAACAGTTACACTTGACGTTTCAATCCATCACAATCTGGCGATATGAAACCGCGATACGCTCGTTTTGTATCTCTTAGATTGCAATATACGAATTAACAACACTCAGGAAAAGCTCGAGGGGGTGGGGGGGGGGGGGGGTAACATTTAACGGAAAAATAGGCGTTGGGCATAGGCAAAGGGGTATCCATTGAGTTCGGCCCTCGTTAGTTTCGGCACCGTGAGTTCGGCCCCCGCCTCGGCCCCATGCTGCCCGTAGTGGCGGGCGGCTCGCAGGCAGTGACTTCGGCCCCCTCGGCCCCATGCTGCCCGTGGCGGCAGGCATGCAGTGACTTCGGCCCCGCGTGCTGCGGGCTCTCGGACTAGGCGGGGGGTGGGAGCCTTGGAACAATGACTGACAAGAATTTTTCATTTGATCAATTGAACGTTTTATTCACAGACAATTACATGCATATTAAAGGCAACAATTTAAACACTTGGTCCATAGAGTCGAGAACACGTTTTCAGCAGATGCATGGCTGAAATTTCACCACCATTAAATCTCTCCCAAGCTGCGAACACCTTGGCTTGTAGCTTTTTGTATGTTATTTTCTGGATTTTACGCAGCTTGCCTTCCGAAATCAGCCGGAGCTGCAAGTTGAGTAGTTTGGCTTCTTGATGCAAGAGATCGATGAGCACGTAGAAAGACAAGTTGGCCTTGCCACGGTGGTTGAGTCTATTGTGATATCCTTCTGCGTCGTTATTGGAGCGCACACTCAGTCCGTACACAGACCAAGAGGCGGGGGTCCAGAGACTGTTATTTATCCAAGTGGCACCAATGTAATCTACGATGTCTTGGAGTGGTCCGGGTGTTGCGTCTTGGGCCAATGTGGCAAACACCCCTGGGATGTTAGATGCAGGGAGGAATGGAAGGGCCATCAGCTTACGAAGGTAGTTGTGCGCTTCGACGTCTTTGGTGTACGTAGTCTGCAGTCCCTTTTCTTGTATCTTTTTCCATACTGCTTGCACCCAGTGGAACACGCAGCCATGAATGTCAGCCTCTGGGAATGCTGATTTCGCCGCCTTCCATGTTGCCCGTTCAAAGTCCATTACGAAGCGTTCCACCCATATATTCAATTCACACATCCTTTTGTTAGCTGGAGTACAATTAATGTACAAAGAGCAACAGATCATCAAATGCAATTGACACCATTTGTTGGGCTGAGTAAAATGTGACACATGCCAGTTATTCAATTCACACATCCTTTTGCGATGCAATTAACACCTTTTGTGAGACTGAGTAAAATGTGACATATGCAACAGATTCAAATTTTACCCTTTTTTTAGTTTGAGTGAAATGTACAAAGGGCCACTGATGCAATTGACACCTATATTACACTAACATATTCAATTCTCACCCTATTTTTAATAAATAAAATAAAATAGTAAAATGTTACAAAAGGCCTTAAGGCAATAGATGCAATATCTAGATCTAACATGTTTTTTAGGTTGAATAGTATGTTTTGTTTAGGCTGAGTAATATTATTTATTACATTCCCCCAAACTTATATATCCATTTTTTTTTTCATTCCATCAATTCATAGAAAATGTATTCTTTGTGATATGGGAACACGACCCCCACTCCCACCCCCTGCCCGGCCAGGCCGAAGGAAGGCGCATAACTGTCCGGGCACCAAACACGCAGCCTGAGGCGAGGACCGAATCAGTCACTGGCCGCCAGCCGCCACCTCCACCAAGCATGAGGCCGAGGCAGGGGCCGAGGCAGGGGCCGAAGTCACTGCCCCTACTGCCCGCGAGCCGCCCGCCACCAAGCATGGGGCCGTGGCGGGGGCCGAACTCACGGTGCCGAAACTAACAAGGGCCGAACTCAACGTAATTCGGCAAAGGCAGTGTGCTCTTAATTGGTATCTTTGCCCTTTATGGAACTTGTCACAACTTCCGGCCGTAGATCTATCAATTAAAACAATATTTATGCGAGGTCGGGACCACCTTAAGGACATGGACAAAGTCTGGTCATGGTTCTTGTGATATATTATTCGTGAATGCTCGAGTTGTATCCAACTGTGCATTATGTTGTAGGTGACAAAGTCCTGGTCCTGGCCCGTTTTGGGCAGTCGGACGTTTTGGGCTCTCACACACGTACATGTAATAAATTGTAACGAATATATAAGAGCTAATAAAACCTCTTCAGTGAAACAGCAATAGCTAGGCCGCTTTTTGTGACTATAAATGATTATAAGTCGTAATTAATCATCCATAGCTGACACTTAATTATCCGCTATATTCATGGCCTTTTATCTTTTACAAGTGCTTTCACGTATGTGAGAACCGAAAACGTCCCACTGCCGCAAGCGTGTTAGCTAGGATAATGAATTTCATACCTATAACATAATGCACAGCAAAATACCGATTTTTGTTCAAGCAGAACGTATACGACCATCGCTTGAATGAATATATATATTTGGCCATGAGCCAGATTTGTTCCATGACCTTAGGTTGGTCCCGAATTCGCCGCTTTAATATTGTTTTAATTGAGCAAGGTGGTAAATTTAGAGGGGTCTGGCAGGGGGGTTCAGTGTCCAGCTACAGTGAAAATGCCTGTTTCGCGTGTAGCCATTTACCCTTTCTATATCCCTATTAATTAAGGCTGTAAATTAACGCTAACACCCTTTCCGAGCATTTTTACGCACATGCAGCCCCACACTGAAGTAATCCCCCCCCCCCTCTCCCCACCAACTTCTCATGAATGTTGTTTGTACAGAGCTACAAAACGAGCGTATCACGGATTCGTACAGGCAGATTGAGTAAGATTGAAACGTCAAATAGTGTAACTGTTAGTATATATTTAGCCATATATGTAGGACCTTTTGGGTAGTCGGACGTTTTCGGTCCCGATAAACGTGTTTTGAGAGTTTAAAAGTTAAAAGATTAAATGCATATGTTAAATGCCTTATAGGGGTCGATGTTTCAAAATTCTCAGTATCGAAGGTCGATTTTTCACAACGTTCCGTGTTGCTTAAAATTTTGGGCTAAATTCAGTGTCGTTTTTGCAAAAATATGTGTCGATGGCGCTTTTTTAGATCCTCAGTGTCGGAATTTGGGGGCCAATGTCGAATGTCGATTTTTCGCATCTGCCTGTGTGCGTGTCGCCATTTACCCCTTCCAGACCTCTATAATTTAAAGCTGGTCGATTTCATTCGCACTATATATAGGATCTATAGGCCTTTGTGTGGAAGATGAAACTGCATGAGAACTAAATCGATAGTTTCTATAGCCAATGCTACATATTATATATTGGTGTAAGAACCAAAACTGATCGATTTTGTTCGCACTATAAGGCCTTAATTAATTTGTGTGGAAGATAAAACTGAGAACTAAATTGATAGTTTCCATAGCCTATATAGATGCATGAAAAAAAATGTAATCAGTGATCCGCCCAACCTCGAGAGAACGTTGTTGGACCCATGCGAATTTGTTTTCAATGTTTCATAAGCTTGAAGCTGACGATGGAACTGTCAGTTGAGTTCTTGATGTAAATGACATAAACATGCACTATCATGATCGATGTATCGATATACTGCCCTCATCCCCTCGCCTAATGAAAGCGAATTTATGCAGTTCCATATGAAACATTAATTCATTAATGGTAGCCCATAAATTTATAACCGATGCAACGCAAATTGACGTCTTTTGCTCATGCGGTGGCGGGAGAGTGCGATCATAACAACTTAGCCTACATCAGTGTATTTTACCGTATGATATCGTTTTGTTCCAAATTACCCATCAAAAGTTCTCGGAGCATTATTCACGGACCTATATTTTCTTTACCATCACTGTTTCACGACAAAAATGAGCTCCAGTGCGAGCTCTGTTTCGAAGGTAATCGGTTTATGTCTTAGCCTCGGCCCGGGAGACGGTGTACACTCATAGTCATACTAGTCATAGTCATAATGGCCGAACGATTTAAGGGGGGTGGGGGGGACGGGGAATGGGGGTGGGTGGGGGGGGGGGCAGCGAGCCAGCTGATTAGTCTGCGCCTCGATGATTGGGTTTTCGGCCGGAGGAGGTGGGGATAGGGAATGGGTTGTTGGGCTCTAGCCTTGACCTGTTGACACATGGCTCTCTTGACCTCGCACCTAAAGGAGACGAGAGCCCGCTCCCCAGAGCGGATAAGCCAGGGAGGAGCATGCAACAGGGCTAGTTGGGCTCAGCTTCCTGAGGGAATATCATTATCACTTTTTGCACACATTTAATTTTTGGGGGAATACCTTAGAGCATTAGCATGGATAACACTGATTTATGCACATGGCCAAGTTACCGCAGGGAGCCTTGTAATGAGCATTGATAATACAGATTTTAATGGTAATGAGGATGTAGGGTTTTTTTACGGATATTCATACAGATTTTTGCGCATGGCCAATTTACCGCGGGGAGCCCTGTAATGAGTATTAATAACATGAATTAATCCCCTCGACCCCCCCTCGTTAAACACCGCAGACTAATCCCTTAGCAGCTTGACCAACTCCGACCAAGTGGTGCCGTTTAAACTGTTCTCTGTGTAACAATCAAAGAATGACAGATCTGTTAGTTATTTCAGCCTTCGTTGACAAACTTGAACATACTTGCTATTATTGTCATTGGTGTGAACGCTGCGTTAAATGCAATTACAGGCAAAAGTGTTAACAATGGTGTGCACACATGATAGTATGAATAGAGGTGCCATAAATTCACTTTCAGATTATGCTATCTCCCGATGATATCAGCATGCCCCACGCAAAGCAAAAAACCTTATACATCCAGATTACAGCTATTTCAACTGCAATGTCATATATAGTGCTTCAACGTGCGGGCAAATACCCCCCCCTAAAGAGGCAACTTATATATGGTTCAAATCTACATGTTTCTCAAAATCGGTAGGCGTGACTTATACTCCGGTGCGACTTATACCATAGGGCAACTTATACCCCGGAAATTAATGTACATACAATTTTAGGGCCCAACAATAAAACAAATATAGACCCTGTATTGTTCAGAGCACATTCGCTGCCATGGCAATTACATCATCTTATGACATGTGCTTAAATAGGTTTATGAAACTGCGTTTGCTGCCAATGGAGTGTTAGCATGAAGAAATATTGGCTGTGTGTTAAAAAAGGATAACCGCTCAATACATACGTAAGTTTGGTATCATTAAAATTACACAGTGTTGCTTTCTCACATCAGTGAATTTCAGAGCGATCACGACAAATTCATGGAAAATATGGGCAGAAACGTGAGTCTACGGCATTGATGACTTTGGCTTTAGGTCTATAATTAGTTACCAGGCCATACCAGGCCTGTCTCAAACTTATCATTGCCACAGGGTGCCGTTAGTGTCTATAGACAGTCTGACAGAACGGCTGTACTACCGCAACGACTATATGGTCTCCCCACCCCCTAGTACACCCCCCTCCCCAATCACCCACCCCCCCCCCCACCCACCCTAACCAGATGCTCGGCGGCGTAGTTGTTATCGGCTTAGTGGAGGCCAGATAGAAAAAAAATAGCCAATGGACCACATTAGCCCTCACTCTTATTATCCGGTAATGTTGTGTTCCTTGGACATTAACTTATATGTAAAAAATTGAATTCACACCCAACCCACACCTTAAGGCGTCATTAAACACAGTCTGCTTGTCTACTCAGCTGTGCACACAGCCCGCTTGTCTAATTGGCTGTGCACGAGGCCAGCTAATCACTTCATGCACCCCTCCCCAATCTTATAGACCCCTACCCCACCTACCCTAACCCATAAAGCTGTTCTGGTAGTATGGCCGTTCTGATCATATACCTATGACTATACTATAAACTAGTATAATATATAGTCTATAGACAGTATAGTCTATAGTCTGAACTCTATATAGTATAGTAAATAGACAGGACAGCCATACTACCAGAACAGCCATATGCTGTATGGTCTCCCCACCCATTACTATGGGTAGGGCTTATAGCATGCTACTTCATCACTTACAGGCTCGCACTCAAGCGAATAAAGGCCAGCTCTGTCTCCGGCAAGGATGGGGGGAGGAGGTGGTTGAGGTGGGGGGGGGGGGGGGGAGAGCTTTGAATTGGAATCATCAGATCCCAGAAAAGCATGACTTGTAAATATCTATAAAATATTGCATAGAAAACTTATACACTCGTGCAACTTATATATAAACCAAGTCCACACTTGTTGTCACCCCCACTCCCCTTTCCACCAACCTCCCCCCCCCCCCCCCCCCCACCCCAAACCTGACTGGCCGGGAGATTGGAGGTCCTGTTTTCTGCACCCCAGTCTATCATAATCCCATCAGCCAAATGAAGCCAATTACTCTGGTGCTGATTGTAGAACCACTGTCCCGTCAAACCTACCCAGTATCCAATTTCTGTCTGGATTAGTCTTTGGCAACAGCCATATGAAGTTACACCATCGACTGCCACTTCCTGAACCATGCCCTCTACGAGTCAAGTCAAAATTAGGCACTCTACTAATGACGATGATGGACCCCTTACTCCACGCCCTTCCTGCAAATACAACACGGCTTCACTGACCATGCCTGATGTGTCAACCACCTTTAAGTGGCCGAGTGGTGTCGTTGAAACTGTTCTCTGTGTACCAATCAAAGAATGACAGATCTGTTAGTTATTTCAGCCTTCGTTGACAAACTTGAAGATACTTGCTATTATTGTCATTGGTGTGAACGCTGCGTTAAATGCAATTACAGGCAAAAGTGTTAACAATGGTGTGCACACATGATAGTATGAATAGAGGTGCCATAAATTCACTTTCAGATTATGCTCTCTCCTGATGATATCAGCATGCCTCACGCAAAGCAAAAAACCTTATACATCCAGATTACAGCTATTTCAACTGCAATGTCATGCATAGTGCTTCAACGTGCGGGCAAATCTCCCCCCCCCCCCCCAAAAGAGGCAACTTATATATGGCTCAAATCTACATGTTTCTCAAAATCGGTAGGCGTGACTTATACTCCGGTGCGACTTATACCACAGGGCAACTTATACCCCGGAAATTAATGTACATACAATTGTAGGGCCCAACAATAACACATGGATAATAGTGGAAATTCTAAAATTGCTGGAAAAGTCATTCTGTAGTAAATGGAGTGGCAAGTATACAAAGATAATGATAATATGATATAATGATCTGACAGACATACTAGATTTTTTGTGGTAAACAAAAAGTCCACAATATTTAGTATCTATTTAATAAATTAATGTCTAGTGCTGTCGTAGCCTGATTCTAAATTTACCTATCACCCTTTTGGTGGTATGTCGGATATCTCATTTGCACTCAGAAATCTTACACACCTGCAGCTGCCAACTTAGGTGTAAGGTGTCAGGGTGGTGGTACACTGTGATTACCAGCCTGCAAGTATGCATCCTCTTTATGAGTTATTTTCTGTTATGATCAAGAGGACTGTGTCTGAAATATGATCTAATTGGGCCGCAGTGGGAAAATTTTGCCAAGCGCCTTGAGATCAGTTTACTGAGAGTCACAGGCTCCCCGTTCATGGGATGGATGGGGTGTAAGGCTGGGAGCCTTACAGTGCTCCTGTAATCCTGCTACCTGGAAACAAGAGTTGGTGGAAGGCTTGAGGTTGGGGGTTCTAGCCCTCATCATGCCATGTTGATTGGAGCCAGTAACTATGGGCAGGAGACAGCGGCTAATGGCTGTGGTTGGATATTAATCATTCAGCGACTCTCTTTGTCTTGTTAAATGAAAAGATTTGATGTTGTTTATATTGTCTATGAAACATATGTATGCATTATCCACTCTTAACTTTTCAGTAGACATTTCAGTCTTTTAATGTATGTAGGCCAAATGATGTATTTTGAATACAGATTTGGAGAAAATTCAAATAGTAGACATACATGTAGTTCACATGTATGTGAACATTTAAAATGTCAATTGATTTTTCAGGGTGTGTTTGTGTTCAAAGGGAACAAGAAAGTTGCCTATGAAGGTAAGTGATATTGATTATCCATATGTTCTGCTGGTAATTAAATTGTTTAGAATTATAACCACAACAGATTCTTAGCTTCTGGCAGTAGCAAATAGTGGCAGGTTAATACTACTGACCTGAATCTCTGCTTCAGTTTTCATCAATTGATTTGTAGAAGGCATGCAATATGCATATAGTTATACATATATACTTCATAAGCAAACACCCCAGGAGACATGGCTCCACTCTCCCTCCTTTTATCCCGTTGACGTGATATGACCAAAAGTGGTTAAAGTGTCCTGAGTAACCAACCAACCATAAGCAAACAATTTGTAAATGAAAGAAAGCTATATGCTTAAATACGCTTTATATACAATGTATTATATCCATAGATAAATTTATTTAGTAGCTTTCAGTGTAAAACTATATTAATGCAGATTTGATGCTAGTTTTAATGCTATCTAATAGTTTACCTTTTATTTTGCTTATTTAATTTTTAATTTGATGAAGTACACCTTATATTATTTTCCAGAGGACTATTTTGGTGACAAATCAAATGCAAAGGTAGCAGAAGAAAGATTGTTGATGTGCAAAGGATCATGGGAGAAAATGGATGAGCAAATTCAGGTAAAATATCTTTCTGCTTTGCAAATTACATCCCATGCCGTCAAATATCATATACAGAAAGCTGTAATAGGTAAGATCCATTTGTCACCACAGGGTGCTGTGAACCCCAACCAAAATGTGGTGGTAGCTGTTTTTGTTGACACAGACTCATTACGTATTGCACTACGATGGCTTCCCAGATGTCAGAGATGTGTTGACTCTCAAAACTCCATAAGCAGGCATATGATACTGATAGAAACTGGAGAAACTTGAGACATGGATGTGGGGAGATCAGAGGAGCATGAGAACTACTCATCAAACTGATACAACTTGAATAAAAGTAAAGATGTAACTTCTTATAATGTTTCTGGAGCGTTTACTTATCATATCTTATTGGACAGATCTAATCAGTTGCTCTAAAATCAAAGTCATAAATGCCGTAGACTCACGTTTCGGCCTATATTTTCCGCGATTGTGCTGCGATCGCTCTAAAAATCACTAACGTGAGAAAGCAACACCGTGCAATTTTAATGATACAACACTTACGTTTGTACTGCGATGTTATCCTTTTTTATGACACAAAGAATATTTCTCCATGCTGACACGCCATTGGCAGAATACGCTCTGTCGCCAAAATACTAAAACACGCATCATAAAATGATGGTTGCCATGGCGCCGAACGTGCTTTGAACAATATATACTCTATATTTATACCAGCCACGAGGATGCCATGGCAACTATAGAGCCTTTCATTGTCTGTGTGATTTAGTCTATTTGCGAAAGTGTGTCTGCTGCCATTAGAGTGTCAGCATGGAGCTATTCTTTGTGTCATAAAAAAGGATAACATCGCAGTACAAACGTAAGTTTTCGTATCATTAAAATTGCACGGTGTTGCTTTCTCACGTCAGTGATTTTTAGTGCGATCGCAGCACAATCGCGGAAAATATAGGCCGAAACGTGAGTCTACGGCATTTATGAATTTGACTTTAATTGCTGACTGGCTCACAGATAATGCAGTCAGACTTGAATACAAAGATCTTTGATGACCTGCTAACATACATTGGCCAAGCCCACGAGGGATTCAGTCTTTCCTTGGATGAGGCCAGCGATGAAAACTTCCGGAGAGAGGTGCCGACTGCAGCACTGGTGACGGGTGAGTAAGGCGCCTGTTTAGTTCAACATTGAGGCTATCTAGCTTTTATCATTGCCAGTAGTTATTATCCTGAATTGAGGCTATCTAGCTTTTATCATTGCCGGTAGTTATTATCCTGAATTGAGGCTATCTAGCTTTTATCATTGCCGGCAGTTATTATCCTGAATTGAGGCTATCTAGCTTTTATCATTGCCAGTAGTTATTATCATGATGTGTTAATCTGTCATTGCATTGTCATATTTCGTATAAACTACTCTAATATACCATACTACCGTACTTCATGTAAAATGGTTTCCTCTGCAGGTGTAAATATGCCCGACCATGACGTCATGTTCAACAATCTGCTGACGTTGTTCAAGGAGAATGTGACGCCCTTGACGGCTGTTCTACATGCCAAGGACTGCCCCAATGTCAAGGCCATTATGTCGAAGACTATAAGTCAATTGATGGAAAACTCTGACATGGTATGTGGATAAGGACCGCCAAAAAAACGCTGGATCTTACTGTAAATACAGAAATGGTGCAGGAATGCAGGTTTATGATTATTTCCATGCGTGGTAATGCTAAACCAGATTTAAAATATTATTAATGTATCGTGTTGTTTCATTTATACAACTCGTTACTGAGAGGGCATTTTTTAAGTTGGAGCAGGGACGGCTTGATCTACCAGTAATTGCTTATAATAAGTTCATTTGTCTTGTTAGGTGTCGTTTTAATTGTATGTATATACTGCAATATATATGATTTCTTACACCCTTCTGCATCGCCGAACGAGATTGTAGACTTTCATATGTAAGCGTGATTTCACTTGGACAGCCTTTAATAGGATTTCCTATTGATTGATACTTGACATTTGGGTGATTTATCCCCAATTATAACCCAGGGCGGGCGCCTCTGTCGCCGGTTCCCTTGTGGCGTGATGCCGAGGCTCCTTGTAAGTAGTGTGAATGCTTTCAGCTTGAGGACGATGCGGAGGAGGAGGAGAGTCTGAACCTGCGTCGGGTGAGCGGCACCATGGCCGTCCTGGCTGCCTGGTACCGCCAGCGGGCTCAGGTACGTGTCTGGTACACACATATAGCACTCACTGAAGTATATATCTGGTACATATCAAGTACACATTGAGGTGCATGTCTAGCACAAATTAGGGTACATGTCTAGCCCACATTGAGGTACATGTGGGGTACATGTCGAATGCAATTCAGTGTCAAGTAAAGTCAATGTTCGTTTATTTTGACCATGTGCATACATATTGAGGTATATGTGGGGTACATGTCGACTACAAATAAGGTATATTCGTATGTCTTACGTACTCATTGGGTACATGTATTAGATATTAAGGTTTATATGTGGCACATGTCTAGTGGACTTCGAGCTTTATATTTGGTACATGTCTAGTACTTATCGAGGTTTATTTCTCGTACTGTTTAATACGTCTGGTACATGTTTAATATATATTGAGGTACCCGTACACACTGAGGTAGACGTGTAGAATGTAGAATACACTGAGGAACATATTTATTACTTGCTGAATTTGTTCCTCGGGTGAATATCGTGGATCATGGGTTTGAATGGTAGAATAAATTGTGAACTAAATCCGATGTTATAAATCCCGTGTAAGCTCATATTTTGTGTACAGAACCAATTAACCATCGTTTCTTCTATCCACATTTGATATTGTTTGTAGATATGCCAGTCCCCACGCAAGAAAAGGATGGATAGGTCTCCTGCGAAGGCAAAGTCGGCTGGGTCCCCGACGAAAAGATTATCGGCAGGGTCCCCCACGAAAAGAAAATCCGATGGCTCTCCGGCGAAGAAACTGGGTGGGTCTCCTACCAAGAGAAAACCTGCTGGGTCGCCGTCAAAGAAATTGGATGGCTCTCCCAGGAGGAAGTCCGAGGGGTCCCCCACGAGGAGACAGCAGCCGGTGTGTCCTCCGGTCGTCTTCATCCTCGAGGACTTCGAGAGCTTTGTGCCCCACGTGTTGCAGGATTTTATCACCATCTGTAGGTAAGGAAGGTAATGAGTAATGGCTTCACTCTGATGCAGAAGGTCTTTCAGCTAGATATGTAGGATATCTAGATGTCGGGTCTTCTACATAGGCCATCTTATAGGCATAGCTCACGTGTTTCTCACGTATTCTGCACAGTAGCTGCAATGGTAGGTGTGGTGACCAGTAATAGAGAAAACAAACAAACGAGAGAAACTAACATTCCTCTCAGTTTGTTAAAAATATATTAAATTAATGTATGTTAAAGTTAATACTGTTTTTGATCAATTCTGTTTCACCTCTTCGATGTTTTGTTATGCCGTGTCTCAATAGCTTCTTTGGTTTCTCGCAGCAACCATTTGCACGAGCTACCAGTTGTCTTGGTTTTCGGCATTGCGACCACCGTGACAGCCGTCCATAGGCTGTTACCGCAAAGGGTGTCCTCTCTCCTCTGCATGGAGAAATTCCAGGCTCCCCCCTCCTCAGACTACCTCTCAGAAGTCATCAAACAGGTATTCAAACAATCGATTATGTTGTAATTTCTGAGCAATATTGCATTTTATGGCATGACCATATGTAATGTATTAGCAGTGAAGGTTTCCCTTCAACGCAGGATCCTTATATTGTTTGTACCTATGTCTTTCCCAGGCTGAGCTTTGGCATATGTTTTCAGGTTGTAATGACTTCAAGGTTTCCGTTCAAGTTGAGTGGGAAGGTGTTTAACCTTCTCCTGGACATCTTTCTCTATCATGACTTCTCTGTCGTTGGTTTCGTCCGTGGAATTCAGGTACGTTGTAATAAAAATTGTGATCGCAAACCAAGAAGGAATCACTAATTGTTTTTGTCTTTTTGTAAGCTGTTTCGAGCGTGTAATTATTTGGCTTATGTGAAATCATTCCATACTAATAGGTCTTTCGATGTGTTAGGCGGCAGGATAATGACATCATAAGTGGCTTACCTCTTCTATCGGTTCCGTTTCCGATCTCGGTATAAAACTGGATTTTGTGTGTGCGCAATATCTTAAGAATATGAAGCAACTTAGCTCAAATATATGTGACGTGGCACCACATAATCTGGTGCGTATGTTGACATTGCGCCCTCACGTTCCCCGTCGTCCAGTTCTGTCTTCTGGATCACTTTTACGGCGGTGTGAACGGCGTCCTGTGCGTGCCTCCCGCCGACATGGAGACCCAGGTGGACGCACTGTCCCCCGCAGAGCTGGACGGCGTCAGGAGCAACGCCTCCTACCGCAGGTGGGTCAGAGGGTCATCACCCTGACAACCGTCATCACAGAGACTTGTGTCATCACACTGACAGGTGTCAACACACTGACATTTGTCAGCACACTGACAGGTGTCATCGAGCTGACAAGTGTCATCACACTGTCAGATATCAGCACGCTGACAGGTGTCAGCACGCTGACAGGTGTCAGCACGCTGACAGGTGTCATTACACTGACAGGTGTCATTACCGTGACAACCGTCAGCCCACTGACAGGTGTCATCCTGAGATGTCATCACATTGACAGATGTCATCACACTGATAGATGTTATCACACTGACAGATGTCATCACACTGACAGATGTCATCACACTGACAGATGTCATCACACTGATATATGTCATCACACTGACAGATATCATCGCACTGACACATGTCATCACACTGACACATGTCATCACACTGACAGATGTCATCACACTGACAGATGTCATCACACTGACAGATTTCATCACACTGCGAGATGTCATCACAATGCCATATTTCCTCACACAGACATGCGTCTTCGCGCTGACAGGTGTCATCACACTGACAGCGAACTTAAAGCTGTCATCACACGGACAGCTGTCATCACACGGACAGCTGTCATCACACTGATAGATGTCATCACACTGCCATATTTCCTCACACAGACATGCGTCTTCGCGTTCACAGGTGTCATCACATTGACAGCGAACTTACAGCTGTCATCACACGGACAGCTGTCCTCACACTGTAAGGTGTCATACTGACAGATGTCATCACACTGTAAGGTGTCATACTGACAGATGTCATCACACTGAGAGCGGTCATCACGTTCTTTTATGTTCCCGGGAGGATTCTTGGCCCACAGCGGATTAAAGCATTTCATTTCATCTCATTGTCACCACATGGTCCATGGCCTGACGGTTTACGTCACCACATGGTCTGTGCCCTGACAGTTTACGTCACTACGTGGTCTATGTCCTGACAGTCTGCGTCACCACGTGGTCTGTGTCCTCAAAATTTACTTAACTACGTCGTCTATGTCCTGACAGTCTACGTCACCACGTGGTCTGTTATGACTGTTTACGTCACCACGTGGTCTGTTATGACTGTTTACGTCACCACGTGGTCTGTTATGACTGTTTACGTCACCACGTGGTCTGTTATGACTGTTTACGGCACTACTTGGTCGGTAGCAGCCAACCAGACAACCCGAAATACAAGCTGCTTGATCTAATCCTTAAGTAATCCCCTTTGTAACAGTAGTGCTGCCACCGCGTCACCCATAATGCACCGCGTCACCCATAATGCACCGCGTCACCCATAATGTATTGAGCTATGATTTATTTTAATTTCATAAAATGAATATTTATCTTGTATAGCACATTGTGAACTTATGATCGTGCCACACAGACTGTTTAACCAGCTGTACTATCGTTAACGTGATTTGTGGTTTAACGTGGGTTGTTGAGGAGTTGTGTGTGATGTGCTGACAGATTGGTGGAGAGTAAACCGCACAAGGAGCAGATCGCCCTGCTGGAAGACGACAGTCACACCAAGGTACCACGTGGTCTTGTGTATGGCAACCAATACAGACTGAAACAATTATTTAGTGAGAAATGGTTTATGCGTTTAGTGGAGACAAGGGAAGGTATAATTGTGTGTTTGAATGAGCGGGGTGAAGTAATAGTTTTGTATTCTTGGACGGTTAAAGATATGGGTTCTTGGAGGGTTTAAGTAATCATTAACATTGTTATGTTTCGTGGATGAGGTTCAGTAATTGGTTTTGTTTCGGGAGAAGATGTCTTGTTTGGCTTATGGATTATGCATTGAAGCTAGCTTCATTTTGATGTTGATCCATCCCCCAGGATATGGTTGTGAAGTGCCTGTCGGCCCTGGACCACTACCACCAGTGTTTCTTCCCCGTTATGACGTGTCTGCACGTGTTCACCGGGCGCCTCCCCGGCTCACCACTGGGAGGCAAGGTACGGCCATCCCCCTCTTTCCCTCTCAAATCGATGTCTCCCCGCCTCTCCTTTTGGCAGCAAGGTATATTGCCACTCCCCACATCCATGTGTGAGACACGTGGTCAAGACAGGTGGTCAAGACACGAGATTAAAAGACACGTTGTCAAGAGACGTGATTAAAAGACACGTAGTCAAGAGACACGAGATTAAAAGACACGTGGTCAGGATACACGAGATTAAAAGACACGTGGTCAAGAGACGTGATTAAAAGACACGTGGTCAAGAGACGAGATTAAGAGACACGTGGTCAAGAGACTTGATTAAAAGACGCGGTCAAGAGACGAGATTAAAAGACACGTGGTCAAGAGCCGAGATTAAAAGACTCTTGGTCAAGAAACGAGATTAAAAGACACGTGGTGGAGACATGCGATTAAAAGACACGTGGTCAAGAGATACGAGATTAAAAGACACGTGGTCAAGAGACGTAATTAAAGGACACTTGGTCAAGAGACACGTGATTAAAGTACACGTGGTCAAGAGACGGGATTAAAAGACACGTGGTCAAGAGACGCGATTAAAAGACAAGTGGACAAGAGACGAGAATAAAAGACGTGGTCAAGAGACGTGATTAAGGCACGTGGTAAAGAGACACGTGATTAAAAGACACGTGGTCAAGAGACGAGATTATAAGACACGTCGTCAAGAGACGAGATTAAGAGACGTGATCAAGGGACGAGATTAAGAGAAGTGGGCAGAGACGTGGTCAAGAGACGCGAGATTAAAAGACACGTGATCAAGAGACGAGATTAAGGGACACGTGGTCAGGAGACGATAGTGAAAGACACGTGGTTGATGTTCTTTTGATAGTTGTGTAACCAGCAAATAACCATAATCTTCATTCTCCCATTCATTATGTAGATAAAACATTATTACACATATTATTATTCCAAGGGACATGTGGTTAAAGATACATGTTGAATTAATGTTATTATGATTAGTAAGCGACAAGATTTGAGATAAGAAGTTCACGCAAATTAAATAGCTTTCATGTTGGAACTACACGAGCAGTTTAATGGTTGAATCTTGACGCATGATCCGATTGTTTTTCGTTTGCAGATTCGTCAGATGTATGGCCTCAGTCTGTGCTGTGACATCTGTGGGACCGAGGAGTACAAACAGTGCTTACTCTTACTCCGGTAGGTAGGCCTCAGTCTGTGCTGTGACATCTGTGGGACCGAGGAGTACAAACAGTGCTTACTCTTACTCCAGTAGGTAGGCCTCAGTCTGTGCTGTGACATCTGTGGGACCGAGGAGTACAAACAGTGCTTACTCTTACTCCGGTAGGTAGGCCTCAGTCTGTGCTGTGACATCTGTGGGACCGAGGAGTACAAACAGTGCTTACTCTTACTCCGGTAGGTAGGCCTCAGTCTGTGCTGTGACATCTGTGGGACCGAGGAGTACAAACAGTGCTTACTCTTACTCCGGTAGGTAGGCCTCAGTCTGTGCTGTGACATCTGTGAGACCGAGGAGTACAAACAGTGCTTACTCTTACTCCGGTAGGTAGGCCTCAGTCTGTGCTGTGACATCTGTGGGACCGAGGAGTACAAACAGTGCTTACTCTTACTCCGGTAGGTAGGCCTCAGTCTGTGCTGTGACATCTGTGGGACCGAGGAGTACAAACAGTGCTTACTCTTACTCCGGTAGGTAGGCCTCAGTCTGTGCTGTGACATCTGTGGGACCGAGGAGTACAAACAGTGCTTACTCTTACTCCGGTAGGTAGGCCTCAGTCTGTGCTGTGACATCTGTGGGACCGAGGAGTACGAACAGTGCTTACTCTTACTCCGGTAGGTAGGCCTCAGTCTGTGCTGTGACATCTGTGGGACCGAGGAGTACAAACAGTGCTTACTCTTACTCCGGTAGGTAGGCCTCAGTCTGTGCTGTGACATCTGTGGGACCGAGGAGTACAAACAGTGCTTACTCTTACTCCGGTAGGTAGGCCTCAGTCTGTGCTGTGACATCTGTGGGACCGAGGAGTACAAACAGTGCTTACTCTTACTCCGGTAGGTAGGCCTCAGTCTGTGCTGTGACATCTGTGGGACCGAGGAGTACAAACAGTGCTTACTCTTACTCCGGTAGGTAGGCCTCAGTCTGTGCTGTGACATCTGTGGGACCGAGGAGTAGAAACAGTGCTTACTCTTACTCCGGTAGGTAGGCCTCAGTCTGTGCTGTGACATCTGTGGGACCGAGGAGTACAAACAGTGCTTACTCTTACTCCGGTAGGTAGGCCTCAGTCTGTGCTGTGACATCTGTGGGACCGAGGAGTACAAACAGTGCTTACTCTTACTCCGGTAGGTAGGCCTCAGTCTGTGCTGTGACATCTGTGGGACCGAGGAGTACAAACAGTGCTTACTCTTACTCCGGTAGGTAGGCCTCAGTCTGTGCTGTGACATCTGTGGGACCGAGGAGTACAAACAGTGCTTACTCTTACTCCGGTAGGTAGGCCTCAGTCTGTGCTGTGACATCTGTGGGACCGAGGAGTACAAACAGTGCTTACTCTTACTCCGGTAGGTAGGCCTCAGTCTGTGCTGTGACATCTGTGAGACCGAGGAGTACAAACAGTGCTTACTCTTACTCCGGTAGGTAGGCCTCAGTCTGTGCTGTGACATCTGTGGGACCGAGGAGTACAAACAGTGCTTACTCTTACTCCGGTAGGTAGGCCTCAGTCTGTGCTGTGACATCTGTGGGACCGAGGAGTACAAACAGTGCTTACTCTTACTCCGGTAGGTAGGCTTCAGTCTGTGCTGTGACATCTGTGGGACCGAGGAGTACAAACAGTGCTTACTCTTACTCCGGTAGGTAGGCCTCAGTCTGTGCTGTGACATCTGTGGGACCGAGGAGTACAAACAGTGCTTACTCTTACTCCGGTAGGTAGGCCTCAGTCTGTGCTGTGACATCTGTGGGACCGAGGAGTACAAACAGTGCTTACTCTTACTCCGGTAGGTAGGCCTCAGTCTGTGCTGTGACATCTGTGGGACCGAGGAGTACAAACAGTGCTTACTCTTACTCCGGTAGGTAGGCCTCAGTCTGTGCTGTGACATCTGTGAGACCGAGGAGTACAAACAGTGCTTACTCTTACTCCGGTAGGTAGGCCTCAGTCTGTGCTGTGACATCTGTGGGACCGAGGAGTACAAACAGTGCTTACTCTTACTCCGGTAGGTAGGCCTCAGTCTGTGCTGTGATCTCTGTGGGACCGAGGAGTACAAACAGTGCTTACTCTTACTCCGGTAGGTAGGCCTCAGTCTGTGCTGTGACATCTGTGGGACCGAGGAGTACAAACAGTGCTTACTCTTACTCCGGTAGGTAGGCCTCAGTCTGTGCTGTGACATCTGTGAGACCGAGGAGTACAAACAGTGCTTACTCTTACTCCGGTAGGTAGGCCTCAGTCTGTGCTGTGACATCTGTGAGAACGAGGAGTACAAACAGTGCTTACTCTTACTCCGGTAGGTAGGCCTCAGTCTGTGCTGTGACATCTGTGGGACCGAGGGGTACAAACAGTGCTTACTCTTACTCCGGTAGGTAGGCCTCAGTCTGTGCTGTGACATCTGTGGGACCGAGGAGTACAAACAGTGCTTACTCTTACTCCGGTAGGTAGGCCTCAGTCTGTGCTGTGACATCTGTGGGACCGAGGAGTACAAACAGTGCTTACTCTTACTCCGGTAGGTAGGCCTCAGTCTGTGCTGTGACATCTGTGAGACCGAGGAGTACAAACAGTGCTTACTCTTACTCCGGTAGGTAGGCCTCAGTCTGTGCTGTGACATCTGTGGGACCGAGGAGTACAAACAGTGCTTACTCTTACTCCGGTAGGTAGGCCTCAGTCTGTGCTGTGACATCTGTGGGACCGAGGAGTACAAACAGTGCTTACTCTTACTCCGGTAGGTAGGCCTCAGTCTGTGCTGTGACATCTGTGGGACCGAGGAGTACAAACAGTGCTTACTCTTACTCCGGTAGGTAGGCCTCAGTCTGTGCTGTGACATCTGTGGGACCGAGGAGTACAAACAGTGCTTACTCTTACTCCGGTAGGTAGGCCTCAGTCTGTGCTGTGACATCTGTGAGACCGAGGAGTACAAACAGTGCTTACTCTTACTCCGGTAGGTAGGCCTCAGTCTGTGCTGTGACATCTGTGAGACCGAGGAGTACAAACAGTGCTTACTCTTACTCCGGTAGGTAGGCCTCAGTCTGTGCTGTGACATCTGTGAGACCGAGGAGTACAAACAGTGCTTACTCTTACTCCGGTAGGTAGGCCTCACGCTGTGTTGTGATATCTGTGGGACCGAGGAGTACAAACAGTGCTTACTCTTACTCCGGTAGGTAGGCCTCAGTCTGTGCTGTGACATCTGTGGGACCGAGGAGTACAAAAAGTGCTTACTCTTACTCCGGTAGGTAGGCCTCACTCTGTGCTGTGACATATGTGGGACCGAGGAGTACAAACAGTGCTTACTCTTACTCCGGTAGGTAGGCCTCAGTCTGTGCTGTGACATCTGTGAGACCGAGGAGTACAAACAGTGCTTACTCTTACTCCGGTAGGTAGGCCTCAGTCTGTGCTGTGACATCTGTGAGACCGAGGAGTACAAACAGTGCTTACTCTTACTCCGGTAGGTAGGCCTCAGTCTGTGCTGTGACATCTGTGAGACCGAGGAGTACAAACAGTGCTTACTCTTACTCCGGTAGGTAGGCCTCAGTCTGTGCTGTGACATCTGTGAGACCGAGGAGTACAAACAGTGCTTACTCTTACTCCGGTAGGTAGGCCTCAGTCTGTGCTGTGACATCTGTGAGACCGAGGAGTACAAACAGTGCTTACTCTTACTCCGGTAGGTAGGCCTCAGTCTGTGCTTTGACATCTGTGGGACCGAGGAGTACAAACAGTGCTTACTCTTACTCCGGTAGGTAGGCCGAAGGGGTCTGTGAGAAGCAACCTCGGGTCATGTCATCTTCGGGGTGCCTAAATATCAGCATTTAAAAATGTGTTAAAGAAATACGGTTCTTCTCACAATCATTATTCTGACATGCTCCACACAAAATCTCTACCGGTCACTGTTGGGAACGCGTTCTCTTAGTTTGTTATATTATTTTGATATTATTATATATATATTGCTTTTTATTTATACATACTCCATTATGATATAAGTATTATATTGTTATGAATTTGTCGCGCTTTACCAGGACCCTGTCACGTGATGAGATGACAGACAAACTGGGACGCTGTGTGGATATCTTGGCAGACGACACCTGCCCAGATGACCTTCATGAGGTCAAAGACAAGCTCAATGAATTCAAGGACAAGTTCGAAAACATTGAAGGTAAAATGAACTACGTTTGACCATCGATAATGTTCTACGTCTTGTTTAAATGTATGGCTAACATTAAAATCGAAACACTGACCAGATTTAGGGGAGAGCTGATCGCCATTTGAGGTGCTAGTCCCATATTCTTATGACTCCCTTTGATCTCAGCTGGTTGCTTTCAATCTCTTTCACCAGTCGCCTATGTGATTTGTCATGTTCTGCAATATGTCGCAATAATTATTCCATATTATCGCCCGCAGCATTATCCAAGGAAATTGAAGAGACCGATGACTCGGAGACAGCGCCTGAAACCTCGGCATTGCCCAAGAAAATGGACATGTACACATTGAAGCAGGTACTAACTGGCTCAGGTTACATGGACACCCTTGCCTTGGTGTTCGCGAAGGGATGCCGGGCACCACCGGTATGGCCACTGCAGACCAACTGGTTGCGCGGCTCCAACCTCACCTGCTATTGTCTCTTCCGATCTTTTCCTTGTCCCAGGGGGTTACCGTTAGGATACATTGTATTGATAATATGTTATGTCGGCTATTGAACAAATTGTAATATGTATCTGTGGATTTACGTGTGCAACCATACTAAGCTTATAGACTAAATTTGTTTGTATCATCAGAAACTGCAGGAGATGGACAAAAAGTCGAAAAAGCTGACGGCCTATGAGGTGATACGAGGCAACACGGTCAGCTTGCTGGATACCGTCTTCAGGTGGGTGACTGCATGGCGAGTGGTTCGAGACAAACGACTTCGTGGGCTCAATGCCTGCGTCAGTGTCACCATGGAGGTTTCTTATACACTAAATGTTAACTGTTGTACACGATCTTTTACAACACTGAGTTTAAGTTTTTGTGAAAACTATGAACAAATAGGACGATTTGTGTGTACTGCATGTATTTAAAAGGAAAGGAGTTTGTAGTCAAATATATACCTGATTGCCTGATACTTGACGCATAGCGACAGTGTCGTTCATCTGGGGAGCTTAATTCTATTGTAATGGATTGGTTTACTAATTGTTTCGTGTATTCAGATTGTTGCTTAACCAATGCAGGATGCATCTTGATATGGCTGATATGGCCTAGTCACTGCAGTATACATATTTATATGGCATAAACATTGTTTAAAATATATCAAACGAGACATCTAGTGACATTATATCCGGCTTGCCTTGAACAGGAAGTACCTGAAATGTCCCAGCAAGTTCCCGCTGCACGAGGTGTATTACTATAGTAACGTGTCGGCGGTGAGACACCACCTTAACGGCTCTCCGCGCTCCACCATCCAGAACGGTCTGGACAACCCACACTACTACCTCCAGGTAACATAAGATATGATATGGTCCCGGCGTAACGTGCTCTACGGCAGACCGACCGGTCTGTGTCTGGGACTGTTACGTCTTTTTGTCTCGTTGTTCCATCAGTTTCTTGGCCTGGTTTTGCACGTGTGTACAAAAATGTGGCCTAGAACGCCAATGGAACCAGTCGCCTAGAACCCATGTCATGATACGTTAGGGATATATGTTTAAACGGGATGTGCCATAAAGAAAGGAATACTCTGCAAGCAGCAACATCTGTCATTAACCCCCAGTGTTAATATACTGATTATTATCATTAATTTATTTTATTGTTTTGGTATTAATAGGTGTCATATTCTACGCAAGGCGTACACAATTCTAGTCTCTATTCAAATATCGAGCGGGTGACGTGGTTTAAATGTTGCAACGACTATTTTATGATTGACCATGATATTTGCGGTTTTCGGGTTTCGGCCTTAGTAGTATGATAATGATAATTAAATTCCTGGCCTTGTTACAGCACGAGGACTTAAAGTGTGAAGGGATGTCCATTGCACCTACCCTGCCCGACCTCTGTATCGTCTACAAGCTGCACGCCGAATGCGGCAGACTCATCAACCTCTACGACTGGCTCCAGGTAGTGACGTCATCCGGGACCGCTTCCGGTGCTCGTGTACTCAAGTCTGAAGATATTTGGTGGCATGGGTCGATGTATTGTGAGAATAGGGCCGACATCATGCTGGCTGCCATAGTGACAATACGTCCATTGTGACGACATAGAGCCAGTATGCTGACGTCCTTTGTGACGACATAATGACAATAGGCTGACGTCCGGTGACAATATGCTCGCGTTCATAATGACAATATGCTTGCGTCGATTGTGACGGTTTCATGACAATATGCTCGCGTCCCTAATGGCAATATCCTCGCGTCCCTAATAGCAATATCCTCGCGTCCCTAATGGCAATATCCTCGCGTCCCTAATGGCAATATCCTTGCGTCCCTAATGGCAATATGCTCGCGTCCATAATGACAATATCCTTGCGTCCCTAATGGCAATATCCTCGCGTCCCTAATGGCAATAGCCTCGCGTCCCTAATGGCAATAGCCTCGCGTCCCTAATGGCAATATCCTTGCGTCCCTAATGGCAATATCTTCGCGTCCCTAATGGCAATATGCTCGCGTCCATAATGACAATATCCTTGCGTCCCTAATGGCAATATCCTCGCGTCCCTAATGGCAATATCCTCGCGTCCCTAATGGCAATATCCTCGCGTCCCTAATGGCAATATCCTCGCGTCCCTAATGGCAATATCCTTGCGTCCCTAATGGCAATATCCTTGCGTCCCTAATGACAATATCCTCGCGTCCCTAATGGCAATATCCTCGCGTCCCTAATGGCAATATCCTCGCGTCCCTAATGGCAATAGCCTCGCGTCCCTAATGACAATATCCTTGCGTCCCTAATGGCAATATCCTCGCGTCCCTAATGGCAATATCCTCGCGTCCCTAATGGCAATAGCCTCGCGTCCCTAATGGCAATAGCCTCACGTCCCTAATGGCAATATCCTCACGTCCCTAATGGCACTATCCTCGCGTCCCTAATGGCAATATCCTCGCGTCCCTAATGACAATATCCTTGCGTCCCTAATGGCAATATCCTCGCGTCCCTAATGGCAATATCCTCGCGTCCCTAATGGCAATATCCTCGCGTCCCTAATGGCAATATCCTCGCGTCCCTAATGGCAATATCCTTGCGTCCCTAATGGCAATATCCTTGCGTCCCTAATGACAATATCCTCGCGTCCCTAATGGCAATATCCTCGCGTCCCTAATGGCAATATCCTCGCGTCCCTAATGGCAATAGCCTCGCGTCCCTAATGACAATATCCTTGCGTCCCTAATGGCAATATCCTCGCGTCCCTAATGGCAATATGCTCGCGTCCCTAATGGCAATATCCTCGCGTCCCTAATGGCAATAGCCTCACGTCCCTAATGGCAATATCCTCACGTCCCTAATGGCACTATCCTCGCGTCCCTAATGGCAATATCCTCGCGTCCCTAATGGCAATATGCTCGCGTCCCTAATGGCAATATCCTCGCGTCCCTAATGGCAATAGGCTCGCGTCCCTAATGGCAATATCCTCGCGTCCCTAATGGCAATATGCTCGCGTCCCTAATGGCAATATGCTCGCGTCCCTAATGGCAATATCCTCGCGTCCCTAATGGCAATATGCTCGCGTCCCTAATGGCAATATCCTCGCGTCCCTAATGGCAATATCCTCGCGTCCCTAATGGCAATATGCTCGCGTCCCTAATGGCAATATGCTCGCGTCCATAATGACAATAGGGTCGCGTCCATTATGACAATATGCTCGCATCCATTATGACAATATATTCGCGTCCATAATGACAATATGCTTGGCCAATGTGTTAACTGCTGACATCCGTTAATTACAATATGCGGACCTCCGTTTATGATAAATATATACTGGCCTCTAAATCTGTCTACCAATTCATTTTATTTCATCTACCATGCAACTTATTTAGTATGTTTGTTTCAGGCATTTGTGACTGTAGTGACGGCGTCAGATGAAGACCAAGATAATATTTCCAAGAAACCGGATAAGTTGCTTCAGTATCCTTTCTTCCGTTGGTTGTTCTGATTACTGGTTTGGTCACGTTTTTATGTTTGTTAATGCACGTTGCGTTATTAGGTTGTATTAAAGCACGGTGATGTATACTAAGGCACATTAAGATACCTCGAGGCATATTGAGGTATGTTAATGTGTATTAAGGTGTATTGAGATGCATATACATTATTCAGTATTATAGCACATCACAGTGTATTAAGGCACATTGATATATATTAAGGTACATTGAGGTACATTAAGATACTTTAAGGCACAGGAAGATTCTACCGTGGGAATAACACGTGTGGCTTGCCTATTTGAGGGTATTATCGCATTTAAGGAATGTGATCCAGGATATGATAGCCGTGGGTATTTGTTAGCAGTGTCGCATCTTTCATGCATTGTCATGCAGTTAAATGCGATGTTTTATATGCGTGGAATGCTTCCATACAAGGGATACTATCAGTTGTAACGTACGCGATGCTGTATGTACAAACCGCAGAGACTTTTATCCTACAATCATAAGCCACGTGATTTCCTTGACCTGCCACCAGGGCGCGCTTTATCCGCGCTGTGTCCGAGCTCCAGTTTCTCGGCTTCATCAAACCCACCAAAAGGAAAACGGACCACGTGGCGCGACTCACGTGGGGAGGGTGCTAGTCACGTGACGTGGCTGACCCGTGGAACGCTTGACCTCGTGACCTCGTGACCTCATTCATTGAATGCTGCGGACGCTGACTTTGCGGATTGAGGGTTGTCATCATATTTGGGATAATATTATGTGGCCAGTATAATTTGCGTGACCGTGGCCTACTCAATATCTCAGTAGGTCCGGTCCCATTACACTGGCATTTGATAGTGATAGTGTATGCACAGAACAGATGTAAGCAGCACGTACAACTCTTAAGCACAAACGTAATGCCACTCCTCATGTCCCTCTTCACACCCATGTCACTGGATTTCTGACTGTCAAGCCGTGGTCATTGGTCTGCAGAGTATTATATGGACCAGAATCAGGCATACTGATCCACAACATGAGCAAAGTTCTTCTCGGTGTTTCTCGGACCCCCGCTCTCTAATTGTACCAATCAGAAACCTGTGATATTCGGCTGTTAGCTATGTCGATAGCATGTCTATTGTATATGTGTATGAACATGTTTTATAAGGCAATAAACAAATACAAAACTAATAGTCTGTTTTTAGGTGGGGAGTTCTCCCCGACCATCCCTCGTACAGGGTCGTTCTTCCATGTTATAACGCAATATTGTTTTCTGCAGTTCGTGTTACTCACGCATCGCATTTACTGCAATAATGTATGTCGGGCGCCCAATGATCACGTGTGGCCGTTGTGTCGGAGGTCGGCGGTCGGTGTTCCACTGTGAGAATATGTGTGTTTGTGCAGGATATCAATCTCATACACATCAGCAAGAGCGGGGGATTATCCCCCCGGACATAGCTCATTTGTGCATTGATCCATTCCCATTGGCACAATTTTAAAGTGTTCTTGGTAAATCAATGAACAATTTGCTTGAATATAGGTGTGATTGCACAGATAATAATACTAACGCTAATAGATTGATAATAATGCAGAGCGTCTATTTTGTTTATCTTTTTTTTTATGTCTCTATGGACAGTGTTTTGCCGGACAGATTGTGTTCATCGCCTTGGCGAGTTCACCGGTCCAGTTTTGGCTGCCAACTCAGTGACAGTGCACTTGAAGTGAAGATATATTTTATGAGCTGCTGGGTGATTCTGCTGTTTGATAGTGTAGACATCGTGGCTGTTTGACTGTTGACCTCGTGGGCGATTGACAGTGTAGACCTCGTGTACGTTTGCCTAAACCCCGTGGGCGTTTGACTAAGCCCAGTGGGCGTTTGACTAGATCTCGTGGGCTTTTGACTGTAAACCCAGTGGGTGTTTGACAGTGTAGACCTCGTGGGTGTTTGACAGTGTTGACCTCGTGGGCGTTTGACAGTGTTGACCTGGGCGTTTGACAGTGTTGACCTCGTGGGCGTTTGACAATTTGAACCTGGGCGTCTGCCAGTGTAAACCTAGTGGGCGTTGGACAACGTAGACCTTTGATATTTTGACTGTAAACCCCGTGGGCGTTTGACTGTAAACCCAGTGAGCGTTTGACAGTGTGGACCTCATGGGCGTTTGACAGTGTAGATCTCGTGGGCGTTTGACTGTAGACCTCGTGGGCATTTGACTGTAAACCCAGTGGGCGTTTGACAGTGTAGACCTTGATCGTGGGTGTTTGACAGTGTAGACCTCGTGGGTGTTTGACAGTGTTGACCTCGTGGACGTTAGACAGTGTTGACCTCGTGGGAGTTTGACAGTGTTGACCTGGGCGTTTGACAGTGTAGACCTCGTGGGCGTTTGACAATGTAGACCTCGTGGGCGTGTGACAGTGTTGACCTCGTGGGCGTTTGACAGTGTAGACCTCGTGAGCGTTTGACAGTGTTGACCTCGTGGGCGTTTGACAGTGTAGGCCTCGTGGGCGTTTGACAGTGTATACCTCGTGGGCGTTTGACAGTGTTGACCTCGTGGGCGTTTGACAGTGTAGACCTCGTGGGCGTTTGACAGTGAAAACCTCGTGGACGTTTGACGGTGTAGACCTGGTGGGCGTCTGACAGTGTAAACCTGGTGGGCGTTGGACAATGTAGACCTCTTGATATTTTGACTGTAAACCCAGTGGGTGTTTGACAGTGTAGACCTCGTGGGTGTTTGACAGTGTTGACCTCGTGGGCGTTTGACAGTGTTGACCTGGGCGTTTGACAGTGTTGACCTCGTGGGCGTTTGACAATTTGAACCTGGGCGTCTGCCAGTGTAAACCTAGTGGGCGTTGGACAACGTAGACCTTTGATATTTTGACTGTAAACCCCGTGGGCGTTTGACTGTAAACCCAGTGAGCGTTTGACAGTGTGGACCTCATGGGCGTTTGACAGTGTAGATCTCGTGGGCGTTTGACTGTAGACCTCGTGGGCATTTGACTGTAAACCCAGTGGGCGTTTGACAGTGTAGACCTTGATCGTGGGTGTTTGACAGTGTAGACCTCGTGGGTGTTTGACAGTGTTGACCTCGTGGACGTTAGACAGTGTTGACCTCGTGGGAGTTTGACAGTGTTGACCTGGGCGTTTGACAGTGTAGACCTCGTGGGCGTTTGACAATGTAGACCTCGTGGGCGTGTGACAGTGTTGACCTCGTGGGCGTTTGACAGTGTAGACCTCGTGAGCGTTTGACAGTGTTGACCTCGTGGGCGTTTGACAGTGTAGGCCTCGTGGGCGTTTGACAGTGTATACCTCGTGGGCGTTTGACAGTGTTGACCTCGTGGGCGTTTGACAGTGTAGACCTCGTGGGCGTTTGACAGTGAAAACCTCGTGGACGTTTGACGGTGTAGACCTGGTGGGCGTCTGACAGTGTAAACCTGGTGGGCGTTGGACAATGTAGACCTCTTGATATTTTGACTGTAAACCCAGTGGGCGTTTGACAGTGTAGACCTCGTGATCGTTTGACAGTGTAGACCTGGTGATCGTTTGACAGTTTAGACCTCGTGGGCGTTTGACAGTCTAGACCTCGTGATCGTTTGACAGTGTAGACCTCGTGATCGTTTGACAGTGTAGGCCTCGTGGGCCTTTGACAGTGTAGACCTGGTGGGCGTTTGACAGTGTAGACCTGGTGGACGTTTGACAGTGTAGACCTCGTGGGCCTTTGACAGTGTAGACCTGGTGGGCGTTTGACAGTGTAGACCTCGTGATCGTTTGACAGTGTAGACCTGGTGGGCGTTTGACAGTTTAGACCTCGTGGGCGTTTGACAGTCTAGACCTCGTGATCGTTTGACAGTGTAGACCTCGTGATCGTTTGACAGTGTAGGCCTCGTGGGCCTTTGACAGTGTAGACCTGGTGGGCGTTTGACAGTGTAGACCTGGTGGACGTTTGACAGTGTAGACCTCGTGGGCCTTTGACAGTGTAGACCTCGTGGGCGTTTGACATTGTAGACCTCGTGATCGTTTGACAGTGTAGACCTGGTGGGCCTTTGACAGTGTAGACCTGGTGGGCGTTTGACAGTGTAGACCTGGTGGACGTTTGACAGTGTAGAACTCGTGGGCCTTTGCCAGTGTAGACCTCGTGGGCGTTTGACATTGTAGACCTCGTGATCATTTGACAGTGTAGACCTGGTGGGCGTTTGACAGTGTAGACCTGGTGGGCGTTTGACAGTGTAGACCTGGTGGGCGTTTGACAGTGTAGACCTCGTGATCGTTTGACAGTGTAGACCTGGTGGGCGTTTGACAGTTTAGACCTCGTGGGCGTTTGACAGTCTAGACCTCGTGATCGTTTGACAGTGTAGACCTCGTGATCGTTTGACAGTGTAGGCCTCGTGGGCCTTTGACAGTGTAGACCTGGTGGGCGTTTGACAGTGTAGACCTCGTGGGCGTTTGACATTGTAGACCTCGTGATCGTTTGACAGTGTAGACCTGGTGGGCCTTTGACAGTGTAGACCTGGTGGGCGTTTGACAGTGTAGACCTGGTGGGCGTTTGACAGTGTAGACCTGGTTGTCGTGCAGAGGCGTTGACTTGACTGGCCGCGGTCGTGACGCGGCCGCTCGATGGAGACAATGGGTCGCGACGGGCAGTTCACAGAGCAAGGAAGGGAGGGGGGATGCGAGGGCGGTGGGGCGGCCCTGTGTGGCATGAGTGTACGCGGTGGCATCCCCATGCCCCGAGGCGGTATGGCTTGTAACTACAGTAGCGGGGGATCCGACCGGTCATGAGGTCGTCGGTGGGTGGGTGGGTGCCGGCAGTCGGGCTGGTTACAGGTTGAGAGGGGGTGGGGGGTTGAAAGAGGCGGTTGGTGGTGAACTACCGGCCATCTGATGGTGACACTGCCATCCCTTTCTGGCAGCGGTGTATAGTGCCAACCTCCACGAAGCACTATTTACCGCAACCCAACTATACTGCTTTCTCAGCGACTGATGTGGTGGCGTTTGTCTCCCAATGCAACGCCCACCCATGCTACCATCACCCCCCCCCCCCCTCCGCCATCCCCAAACACCACCAGGTAACACCCCTAACTACCCTCTCCTCGCCCCCTCTGTTCATTCCCAGCCCGCCCGCTCCTCGTGACAGGACTCAGTGACGGATGACACCGACCGTGACACACGACAGAGACGCGTCTCTTCGCCTGGACGTCATTTCTGGGGTCAACTACATAGCGCCTGATTGACAAAACTACCAGACGGAAGCAGACACCACTGAGCAATCCGGAACCATTACTACTCTGTGGGACTGCTTCTGTTCTGGATAGGGACGCATTTCACGCGCTTCTTCTTTCCGCGAAGAATAAAAACACTTGTATTTAATAAACAGCGTACTAAGGAAGTGATGAATATATATTCATCATATCTTAGGTTATTCTGAACTGATATCATAGACATAGGGATAGAACCGCGCGGCGGTAGATTGCGTTTGATCGTCTGACGGAGCGGTTGTGCAGTATCTTGAGTTCTTGAGATGGAGTAAGGGTCCTTGTGACCGTGGCCGTCGGGATCATGTTTGGGATACTGCAGCACGTGGCGCTGGCCGCGCTCCTGACGCCGCTGGTCCTCTGGCCAGCCACGCGCGCTCAGAACAGAGACGCTGATAATGTGATCATTCAATTGGGCATAGGTTAGTATTATATTCGATTGATAATGGCGCCATTTATCGCACTATTTACGGTAGTTTCCTCGTGGGGCTATTGGCGGTGGTTGTGGTATGGCGCTATTTACGGTCGTTTTCTCATGATGCTATTGACGGTGGTTGTGGTATCGCGCTATTTACGGTAGTTTCCTCGTGGGACTATTGAGGGTGGTTGTGGTATTGCGTGATTTACTGGAGTTTCTTCGGGGCGCCATTATTGCCATGGTTGTGGTATTGCGCTATTGAAGGTAGTTTTCTCATGGTGTCATTATTGCCATGGTTGTGGTATGGCGCTATTTACGGTAGTTTCCTCAGGGTGCCATTATTGCCATGGTAGCGCCATGTAGGGTAACAACGCAATTTATTCTAGTTCAGTGACGCTCACTTCCCACTAAGTTCGTGATTGCATAACTTACATTGGTTCAGTCATTGTGCAATTTACATTGGCTCCTGGCTTTTACAATTTACGATCGTTTCGTCACTGCGCAATTGACGGTTCTTTCGACGATACGCAATTTAAGCTTACTTTGGTTCCGTGATTTTTGCTGCGTTTCCGGTATAGCACAATTTACAACAATTCTGGTATAGCACAATTTACAACAATTCCGGTATAGCACAATTTACAACAATTCCGGTATAGCACAATTTACAACAATTCCGAGATATCACAATTTACGGCAATTTTGTGACAGCACAATTCACAACTTTTATGATTGCGCAATTTACATTTCCATTAATTTAGTTGTGGCCCATTTGTGACGCATTTTCGTATATAACACAATTTATGGTAGTTTTGTTATTTCGTAATTTAGGGTAGCAAAATTTACATTGGTTTTGAAGTGAGTGTCCTTGACATTAGCTTCTATTGAAAGGCTTTCTTCATTTTCCCGGATCTGAAAACCCTGTATTTTGGGCTGGCTCAAAGTTGTATCGAATAGCACCATAAAGAGAGTTCGGACAAATTCGAAAAAAATGACGACTGATTCGCAACAGTGACAGTTCGAGTCATCCGCTTACCATCGAAAGTGAATAATTACAGTAATAAAACGTGTTGGACCCTATGGCAAGGCACGTTGTACCGTTGTAACGGTGCGGTTTACGATTCTGTAATTAAATAATTGTCGATTAAGTGTCCGGAAGCTAAAAATTAATTTTGCGGTTGATGTGTTGTACGGTGGTCCTACATTAACAACACACATGCTGGATCAGTATGCATTCGAGTAGGGAGAGAACCCGCGTGGCATATGGTATTATATTAGATGCGCTTTATAGTAATATACCACATCGGTTCGATAAATATGGGAAGTTTAGGAAAAGTGGACCACGACCGATGAAATGCGAACTTTTGGCGCCAAGTAACGTGACAAGGTTACACAACGGCACAATGGCTCGTTTACTGCTTGTCCATTGTCCTCATGCATTGAATGGAGAGATTTGTTCATTACGTGTGTGTGGGGTTACCCAGAGGGACATGGCTCCACTCTCCCTTCCTTCTCCCATTGACGCGATATGACCAACTGTAACAGTTGTTAAAGCGTCCTGCATATACAACCACCTATAACCTCATTATGCATGTGGACAGTGTGTGTGTGGACGGTTGGGAAATATGACTATTTTTAATTAATTTTTTAATTTTTTATTTCAATTACAGCACGTCTGATAAAGTTACATCACGCACAATGCACATAACATTAAAAAAAAAAAAATGTATGTCCTATGTCCAAAATTGTTGCATGGGTCGCCACCTGGTCTGGAATTTCCTAATGTGATTCCAGCCGTTACTCTGAGCAATATACCTTTCCGTGTGAAACTTAGATTGTATTACATTTAGTTACCCTTGGAAAGTTGGAATTGTATTTTTCCAATTTTAGACGAAAATATGTCTAATAATAATAATAATAATGAGCACAATATGATTTAAGAAGTTACTATTTGTAACATCTGTCATTCCCAGTAAAATATTTTTAACAGATAATAACGCGGTAATATTAATTCTGGCAGCTACCTCTAACCATGTCGCCAATCTCTCCCAAAGCGGTTTAATACATGGACATTCGAAGAAACAGTACTCTAATGACTGGGTCAGTGTTACAGAAAGTACAACAGTCTATTTCCTTAATCTTGCATCGTTTCAAAAACACATTTGTTGCTGTTATCCTATGCAGTATATCAAATTGAAAACTTCTCAATCTCTCAACAATCGTACAGTTATAAGGAAGTTTATAAATTTGTCGCCACTAAATTTGACATGCCACAATCAAATAACCTTTCCCATTTGGCCTCATTAAGGCAGTTTAACGGCAGTACATGCACTAATCTCAAATAGATATGATGGCGCACACGTGTTTCACTTTGCACATTATCTAAATGTCTATTACTAATATCGTTAGCAAGCGTTTTGTCGTGGTACAACATTCACTGGGCAACGAATATATAAGGCCATAAAAATCAGCAAAATGTCAATCTCATATCTTTCCTTTAAACTCAAAATAACCTAATAAGTTCCCCTTGTCGTTCGTTAAATCATTTATATACCTTAAACCCTTGCTTAAATTCTTTCTTCCTGGACAAAATGTTAGTATTAGTCACCAAATATGTGTTCCATATTGGGTACCTTAATATCTCAGTTTCAGAAATACCTTGCGATTTTTGATAATAATACCAGGCATTGAAGACATCAGTCCAAAATGGGTTTGGGACCTTACGGAAACGTTTAATAGATTGGATGTCTACCTCCCAACCTAATGTCTTTTTTTTTCGCAAATCGGTACCACAAGCGTCTACTAATCCGTTAATCCATGCGATTGTCAGTGTTTTTATAAACGATGGAACATATGGGTGAGGCCCATACATCCGGAGTCTATCCCTTGGCGCATTCTACCCTACCTTAGGTGTCTTTTTTCTCCCGATAAACTTGCTGATGGCTCTAGTGAGCTGATCAATGTAAACTTGCCCTGGTGTGGGAAGCGCTGACATAACATGTACCATCTTTAGTAAGGCCAGTTATTATAGAACTGTCACCCTACCCATCAAAGACAAATTCCTTTTTCCATATACCTTCAAAATTCTATTAAATTCTTCGATTTCCCTTGCTACTCGGTGGTTAGTACCACCCCTTATAATTTAAAGCAATCATGTTGTCTAAATTAGCACTAAACTGAATACACTATGCCTAACAGAACAAATTCCTCGCCCCACTCCAGTGGGAGATTCGTACATACTCTCTTAACGCGATTTTCTTTCCCAATCCAAATGGCTTTTGTTTTATCGACGTTCACGCGCAACCCCGAACAAATATAAACTTCCTCCATAATCTTTGACACCCGTCTTAGAGATTCCTCCCCGCCGTCCAGCATCAAACATGTATCATCAGTATACTGACCAATAATATATTCTATGTTCTGAAATAATAATACACCGAGCTACAGGCTTTTAGGAACATCGCTAAAGGCTCTATGGCTAATATAAATAAGTATGGATAAAGTGGGTTTCCTTGCCTACAACCTCTGCCTAGTATAAACCATTCAGACATTATACCGTTGTTAATAATACACCTCTTTGGTTCTTTGTATACTATATTGAACCATTTGATAACGGACGTGCCAAATCCATATGCTTCCAAAACCTTGCTTGTGTACTCCCAGCTCAAAGTGTCAAAAGCCTTCTGAAAATCTACCAGGAGTGGCATACCAGACTTATTATTACTTAAGAGGTAATGCATTAAGTCGTAGAATAATCTGGTATTTCCCCCGATGAATCTACCATTTAAAAAACCCTTCTGGTTAGTACTGATAAGATCTGGCAATATATGTCTCATTTTGCTTGCCAAGGCGCCTGTTAATATTTTAAAATCAGCGTTTAACGGCGATATAGACCGCCAGTTCTTTATGAATTCCCGTGACTTGTCGCCTTTGGGTAAGCATGTGATAACCCACTGTTTCTTATACGCATGGTGTAAACTTCTAAGCAGGAACACACCTATATCTTCCCAGAAAAATAATATAGAAATCCACCGGAAAGCCATCGAAACCAGAAGACTTGTTATTCTTCATTCCTTTCACGACCGCTTTAACCTCCTGCAGAGTAATATTTCCTTCCCACAATGCCGTTTGTTGTTTAGTTAATCGCGCGATATTCACCGGCTTTAAAAAAGAAGTTATAAAATTAGCCGCCTTTACGTTGTCAGCGTGTGCGTACCAATTACAGTAAATTGCTCGTTCATGAAATATATATATGAAATATGACAAAATGGAGCAGTGGACTCGTCCAGTGTGTTGTAATTATTAAATGCTTTAAGTTTTTAAAGGGACTTCTCCAAGAAACAAGCGTTGGATAAACCATTCTCGATTGGGGCATCATTACCTCTTTTTACCCCAAGAAGTTCTTTGGCCCGATTCAATCTGGGTCCCTTTTCCAACGTGGCATACTGCTGTTCTTCCTCACTCAATAAAATATTCCCACAATTTTTGCCTCCAATAACATTGAACAATCTTCAATATGTACCCGGTATTTGTCCCGGTAGAGGATACGTCATTCATCAATATCTTTCGACATCCTGACTTAAACTGACGTTCCTTTTGGCCAAATATGTAACATGTACCTGATAAGCTTATATTTCCGATGAAAATAATACCGCCATATTCATAAAAATGTATGGCAATTGAACTGGTGGGGATCAAATTTCTAATAAATTTTGACTTTTACTGCCTTTTTTTCTACCTTTTTTTCTTTACCAGTGGTCTCAAATTATAATCATTACGGACTGGTGGGGATCAAATTTCTAATAAATTTTGACTTTTACTGCCTTTTTTTCTACCTTTTTTTCTTTACCAGTGGTCTCAAATTATAATCATTACGGAGGTCATTGTTCTTGTCTTATGGGTGTTTCATGTGTACTGCAGGTTACCCTTATACTTGATAAATATGTTACAAGTATAATTCCAAACTGATATGGATATAAATATATATGTATATATACTATCCATCATCAGTATTATATGAGGCAGTGATATCAAGTAAATATAATAATATAGTAGAAAGTTTTAATTTGGTTTGCCTCCAGATCTTGCGGAGATCGAATAGACATATATATTCATTAACACACATATCTGTGGCAGTGATACTAACATGTACGCCCTGTCCTTGCAGGTAGGGCCTCCCTTGTGCAGTGGTTACAGGCTCTCTAGTAGTGATCCTACTTGTCCTACTTTTTTTGTCTCCAGCCTATTTGTTTTACTTTTCCTTCAAAATACCTACATTTTCTAATTTGTTCGTACTTTTTGCTATTTGCTTTAACCAGGCGCAATTTCAAAATGTGAATTGCTGTAAAAGTGTGTATATCGCTTGGATTTTTGCAAAAGTCAGAGGTATTTTATTTTGGCGTCGTGGTATACCTTTAAATCAACATGGTATCTGTCAAGTTCCAATAACGAAAATACAGGTACGGTTGAGCAGCGTATAAGAAATGTTCTAAAACAGTATTTTCTCAATAATATAATTTTTTGTCATTTCTTTATCTGGAATAATGTCGCTACATATTCTATTTCAATCGTACTTTTGGCTCCTATTTTTCTACTTTTGTCCTACTTTTTGCTTTTATTTTCCTACTTTTGTCCTACTTTTTCTATATTTTCATTCCTACTTTTGTCCTATTTTTTTCATGAGGTTGTGCTGGACAGCCTGGGGTTAGCGCCCTGCTGTAGTGGTTAGCGCTCTGGTGTAATGGTTAGCGCACTAGGCCGCAGATCAATAGAATAAGTCGAATCTCGGCCCTGGCGCCTTTTCATCTGGGGCAAGTTTCATGTATTCATCCTTTATCGTCCCCTGAGGATCCTCGGCTCAGTTTATCTAGCGGCCTAAGCCACCAACATTTCATTCCTTTCCTTGCAGACCTGGTGGAGAATGCGTGTTACGGGGGCTTCGTGGGTCTGGACTGCGGACAGTACAAGATCTTTATAGCGGACGAGGTGTATGGGCGCCACCCGGAAGAGCGATGCCTGCCCAGCGTGGGGGGCACCGACTGCAGCGTGGAGGGCAACTTCTACAAGGCCCTGTGCAACGGCAAGACGCGCTGCCAGCACCTGGGGGTGGCCTGGCGCAACATTAATACGCAGGACTGCAACGACATCTACACCAACTACGTGCACCTTGTCTACCAGTGTGTGGACGATACAGGTCAGTCCGTGGGTGATATCTTGTCTACCAGTGTGTGGACGATACAGGTCAGTGGGTGATATCTCGTCTACCAGTGTGTGGACGATACAGGTCAGTGGGTGATATCTCGTCTACCAGTGTGTGGACGATACAGGTCAGTGAGTGATATCTCGTCTACCAGTGTGTGGACGATACACGTCAGTGGGTGATATCTCGTCTACCAGTGTGTGGACGATACAGGTCAGTCAGTGGGTGATATCTCTTCTATCGGTTTGTGGACGACACAGGTCAGTGGGTGATATCTCGTCTACCAGTGTGTGGACGACACAAGTCAGTGGGTGATATCTCGTCTACCAGTGTGTGGACGACACAGTTCAGTGGGTGATATCTCGTCTACCAGTGTGTGGACGACACACGTCAGTGGGTGATATCTCGTCTACCAGTGTGTGGACGACACAGGTCAGTGGGTGATATCTCGTCTACCAGTGTGTGGACGACACAGGTCAGTGGATGATATCTCGTCTACCAGTGTGTGGACGACACAGGTCAGTGGGTGATATCTCGTCTACCAGTGTGTGGACGACACACGTCAGTGGATGATATCTCGTCTACCAGTGTGTGGACGACACACGTCAGTGGGTGATATCTCGTCTACCAGTGTGTGGACGACACACGTCAGTGGGTGATATCTCGTCTACCAGTGTGTGGACGACACAGGTCAGTGGATGATATCTCGTCTACCAGTGTGTGGACGACACAGGTCAGTGGATGAAATATCAGTCCGTGGCTGATATCTCTTCTATCGGTTTGTGGACGACACAGGTCAGTGGGTGATATCTCGTCTACTAGTGTGTGGACGACACAGTTCAGTGGGTGATATCTCGTCTATCAGTGTGTGGACGACACAGTTCAGTTAGTCATATCTCGTCTACCAGTGTGTGGACGACACATGTCAGTGGGTGATATCTCGTCTACCAGTGTGTGGACGACTCAGATCAGTGGGTGATATCTCGTCTACCAGTGTGTGGACGACACAGTTCAGTGGGTGATATCTCGTCTACCAGTGTGTGGACGATACAGGTCAGTCGGTCAAATATCGTCTGCCAGCTAAATCAACAATCGTTACAAGATGAGTGAAGATGCAGCCTTTTCTTCCAAATGTATTAGGGGTTAGGAGTAGGTTTCGGCTTGGATTTATAGAGCGACTAGTTGTGATTAAGTTGTGATTCATTGATCATATAACGTTTTTCAAGTGGAATCGTTATTTGAGAATAATTTGCAAAAACTATTCACGGACATGTAGGCTTGCAGTCTCGGGTGTATAACATGAATACCGTGGTGTGAGTTGGCTAGCGGGCCTAACCCTTATGTACCACAGACGGCGAAGTCGTGGGGTCGGTTAAGTGTCGGGATGGATCTTGGCTGTTGGTGGGGATGGCGGTGATGGCGAGTGGGGGAGGGGGGGGGGTGAGGGAGAGGGCGTGTTGGCGAGGGAGGGGGTGGGAGTGGGGGCAAGGCGATTGAGATCCCTTGGATGTCGCTATCAGACGAGATGACGATGTGTGGAGGATCCAGGCTTGGGGCCCTCACTGAGGGACTGAGGTGTCAGTCAGCCTGCTGCTGGGAGGCCTATCTAAACACTGTGTGTCACTGCCCCTAACGCCACTGACTGGGCGTGTTATATGGTGATATCCTGTCCGGGCCAGTCACCCGCCAAAACCGCTGGACATCTCCCCAGGACGCTTTGAACGCTCTGTGTGGGGTACAGAGATGCATGGTGCATGGGTGAATGTATAGGCGGAGAGAGGGAGTGCCGTGGAGGGTGGTTGGGGTGTGTGGGGGGTGCGAATGTTTGAAGAGACAACGGAGGGAGGAAGGGGGTGGGGGTAAAGATGTATGAGGACATAACAAGAAGACCACATCAACCGTATAGGTCTATATGATCATGACCCTGTTGTTTGGTCCGGCTATGTGTCCGGCTGTATGCTTTGTTAGCCGCCAGGCCAGCCCCCGGCTAACAAAACTCATCCTCAGTGAATATGTTAATTTACCACCAAAACAATCTTTCTGTGATGAGGACAACTTGAGCGATGTTTCCTCGGATAAGTTAGTACAATTGTCAGAAGTCGGGGTTGGGTTCACGTTCTTACTCTTGCTACTCGGTGGTTAGTACCACCCCTTGCTACTCGGTGGTTAGTACCACCCCTTGCTACTCGGTGGTTAGTACCACCCCTTGCTACTCGGTGGTTAGTACCACCCCTTGCTACTCGGTGGTTAGTACCACCCCTTGCTACTCGGTGGTTAGTACCACCCCTTGCTACTCGGTGGTTAGTACCGACCCTTGATACCCGGTGGTTAGTACCACCCCTTGCTACTCGGTGGTTAGTACCAACCCTTGCTACTCGGCGGTTAGTTCCACCCCTTGCTACTCGGCGGTTAGTTCCACCCCTTGCTACTCGGTGGTTAGTTCCACCCCTTGCTACTCGGTGGTTAGTACCACCCCTTGCTACTCGGTGGTTAGTACCAACCCTTGCTACTCGGTGGTTAGTACCAACCCTTGCTACTCGGTGGTTAGTACCACCCCTTGCTACTCGGTGGTTAGTACCACCCCTTGCTACTCGGTGGTTAGTACCACCCCTTGCTACTCGGTGGGTAGTACCACCCCTTGCTACTCGGTGGTTAGTACCACCCCTTGCTACTCGGTGGTTAGTACCAACCCTTGCTACTCGGTGGTTAGTACCAACCCTTGCTACTCGGTGGTTAGTTCCACCCCTTGCTACTCGGTGGTTAGTACCAACCCTTGCTACTCGGTGGTTAGTACCAACCCTTGCTACTCGGTGGTTAGTACCACCCCTTGCTACTCGGTGGTTAGTTCCACCCCTGGCTACTCGGTGGTTAGTACCACCCCTTGCTACTCGGTGGTTAGTACCAACCCTTGCTACTCGGTGGTTAGTACCAACCCTTGCTACTCGGTGGTTAGTACCACCCCTTGCTACTCGGTGGTTAGTTCCACCCCTGGCTACTCGGTGGTTAGTACCACCCCTTGCTACTCGGTGGTTAGTACCACCCCTTGCTACTCGGCGGTTAGTTCCACCCCTTGCTACCCGGTGGTTAGTACCACCCCTTGCTACTCGGTGGTTAGTACCACCCCTTGCTACTCGGTTGTTAGTACCACCCCTGGCTACTCGGTGGTTAGTACCACCCCTTGCTACTCGGTGGTTAGTACCACCCCTTGCTACTCGGTGGTTAGTACCACCCCTGGCTACTCGGTGGTTAGTACCGACCCTTGCTACTCGGTGGTTAGTATGACCCCTTGCTACTCGGTGGTTAGTACCACCCCTTGCTACTCGGTGGTTAGTTCCACCCCTTGCTACTCGGTGGTTAGTACCACCCCTTGCTACTCGGTGGTTAGTTCCACCCCTTGCTACTCGGCGGTTAGTACCACCCCTTGCTACTCGGTGGTTAGTACCACCCCTTGCTACTCGGTTGTTAGTACCACCCCTGGCTACTCGGTGGTTAGTACCACCCCTTGCTACTCGGTGGTTAGTACCACCCCTTGCTACTCGGTGGTTAGTACCACCCCTTGCTACTCGGTGGTTAGTACCACCCCTTGCTACTCGGTGGTTAGTACCACCCCTTGCTACTCGGTTGTTAGTACCACCCCTGGCTACTCGGTGGTTAGTACCGACCCTTGCTACTCGGTGGTTAGTACCACCCCTTGCTACTCGGCGGTTAGTTCCACCCCTTGCTACTCGGTGGTTAGTACCACCCCTTGCTACTCGGCGGTTAGTTCCACCCCTTGCTACTCGGCGGTTAGTTCCACCCCTTGCTACTCGGTGGTTAGTACCGACCCTTGCTACTCGGTGGTTAGTACCGACCCTTGCTACTCGGTGGTTAGTACCACCCCTTGCTACTCGGTGGTTAGTACCACCCCTTGCTACTCGGTGGTTAGTACCACCCCTTGCTACTCGGTGGTTAGTACCACCCCTCGCTACTCGGTGGTTAGTACCACCCCTTGCTACTCGGTGGTTAGTACCACCCCTTGCTACTCGGTGGTTAGTACCAACCCTTGCTACTCGGTGGTTAGTACCACCCCTTGCTACTCGGTGGTTAGTACCACCCCTTGCTACTCGGTTGTTAGTACCACTCCTTGCTACTCGGTGGTTAGTACCACCCCTTGCTACTCGGTGGTTAGTACCACCCCTTGCTACTCGGTGGTTAGTACCACCCCTTGCTACTCGGTTGTTAGTACCACCCCTTGCTACTCGGTGGTTAGTACCACCCCTTGCTACTCGGTGGTTAGTACCACCCCTTGCTACTCGGTGGTTAGTACCACCCCTTGCTACTCGGTGGTTAGTACCACCCCTTGCTACTCGGTGGTTAGTACCAACCCTTGCTACTCGGTTGTTAGTACCACCCCTTGCTACTCGGTGGTTAGTACCACCCCTTGCTACTCGGTTAGTACCACTCCTTGCTACTCGGTGGTTAGTACCACCCCTTGCTACTCGGTGGTTAGTACCACCCCTTGCTACTCGGTGGTTAGTACCACCCCTTGCTACTCGGTTGTTAGTACCACTCCTTGCTACTCGGTGGTTAGTACCACCCCTTGCTACTCGGTGGTTAGTACCACCCCTTGCTACTCGGTGGTTAGTACCAACCCTTGCTACTCGGTGGTTAGTACCACCCCTTGCTACTCGGTGGTTAGTACCAACCCTTGCTACTCGGTGGTTAGTACCGACCCTTGATACCCGGTGGTTAGTACCACCCCTTGCTACTCGGCGGTTAGGACCAACCCTCGCTACTCGGTGGTTAGTGCCACCCCTTGCTACACGGTGGTTAGTACCACCCCTTGCTACTCGGTGGTTAGTACCACCCCTTGCTACTCGGTGGTTAGTACCAACCCTTGCTACTCGGTGGTTAGTACCGACCCTTGATACACGGTGGTTAGTACCACCCATTGCTACTCGGTGGTTCGTACCAACCCTTGCTACTCGGTGGTTAGTACCACCCCTTGCTACTCGATGGTTAGTACCACCCCTTGCTACTCGGCGGTTAGTTCCACCCCTTGCTACTCGGTGGTTAGTACCACCCCTTGCTACTCGGTGGTTAGTACCACCCCTTGCTACTCGGTGGTTAGTACCACCCCTTGCTACTCGGTGGTTAGTACCACCCCTTGCTACCCGGTGGTTAGTACCACCCCTTGCTTCTCGGTGGTTAGTACCACCCCTTGCTACTCGGTGTTTAGTACCACCCCTTGCTACTCGGCGGTTAGTTCCACCCCTTGCTACTCGGTGGTTAGTACCACCCCTTGCTACTCGGTGGTTAGTACCACCCCTTGCTACTCGGTGGTTAGTACCACCCCTTGCTACTCGGTGGTTAGTACCACCCTTTGCTACTCGGTGGTTAGTACCACCCCTTGCTACTCGGCGGTTAGTTCCACCCCGTGCTACTCGGTGGTTAGTTCCACCCCTTGCTACTCGGTGGTTAGTACCACCCCTTGCTACTCGGTGGTTAGTACCACCCCTTGCTACTCGGTGGTTAGTACCACCCCTTGCTACTCGGTGGTTAGTACCACCCCTTGCTACTCGGTGGTTAGTACCACCCCTTGCTACTCGGTGGTTAGTACCACCCCTTGCTACTCGGTGGTTAGTACCACCCCTTGCTACTCGGTGGTTAGTACCACCCCTTGCTACTCGGTGGTTAGTACCACCCCTTGCTACTCGGTGGTTAGTACCACCCCTTGCTACTCGGTGGTTAGTACCACCCCTTGCTACTCGGTGGTTAGTACCACCCCTTGCTACTCGGTGGTTAGTACCACCCCTTGCTACTCGGTGGTTAGTACCACCCCTTGCTACACGGTGGTTAGTACCACCCCTTGCTACTCGGTGGTTAGTACCACCCCTTGCTACTCGGTGGTTAGTACCACCCCTTGCTACTCGGTGGTTAGTACCACCCCTTGGTACTCGGCGGTTAGTTCCACCCCTTGCTACTCGGTGGTTAGTACCACCCCTTGCTACTCGGTGGTTAGTACCACCCCTTGCTACTCGGCGGTTAGTACCACCCCTTGCTACTCGGTGGTTAGTACCACCCCTTGCTACTCGGTGGTTAGTACCACCCCTTGCTACTCGGTGGTTAGTACCACCCCTTGCTACTCGGTGGTTAGTACCACCCCTTGCTACTCGGTGGTTAGTACCACCCCTTGCTACACGGTGGTTAGTACCAACCATTGCTACTCGGTGGTTAGTACCGACCCTTGCTACTCGGTGGTTAGTACCACCCCTTGCTACTCGGTGGTTAGTACCACCCCTTGCTACTCGGTGGTTAGTACCACCCCTTGCTACTCGGCGTGACTCTCGATTCTCACGGACCCGGTTTATACTATAAGACGTAACTGTATAGGTTATTCCCTTTAAGTCCATAAACTCTCTGGAAGAAAATTAGCATTTCTCTAAATGTTCAGTGTATAGATTCAGTGTATAGCCTAGTGAACGCATTCTGTATTGTAGACCAATAAAGCCACAAGTCGGTGGGACACAGCTATGTCAGCTAGTTGCTCAAACTCACTGTCCACGTATTGTGACCATCTACTGTTGACCTTTCGTCGCCAAATCTACTAATGCACTACATTGACGAGTCCATATATGTCCATTCAAAACACAAATGGGACCTTGCATCACGTATAAATACGATTTGACAGCCATTTTCTCTGAGCTAAGTGCCGGTTTCAATGGATCCTGAAATGGTGAAGACACAGAACAAGCTGATATGGCGTTCATTTTCAAATATAGCGGACAGGAGATGATAACGGTTTGGTCGTCTGCTTATGACGCCCCGAGGCGGGAACGCGGTGCGCACGCGCCCGTCGCTGGGTTACTGAGCACCTCGGTCCGTGCCCCTAGGCGCACAGACCGTCTGCCTTTATGTCTACTCAACCAATATTAGCCGACAATGTAACTGTACAAAATTGATATGAGTGTCGCGTAAAAAAAAACACGCACTGAGAATGAGACCTTTGTTTATTATAGATGTTGCACGCAACGACTTGACTGATTTTTTAACGTGGTTCCCCCACAATGGACGCTCGTAATAGGCGATGATTCTGCATGGTGTCAGAAGTAAGTTGTTGCCCCCTGGGGTCTCCGACATCGAGGCTCGGCATTAGGATTCACGGCTGGTTGTGTCTGTACACGGGAGGTACAAGAGCGGAGGGCCCGCGGCGGTCAAAAACACGTACAGACCCATCACTGGTGTGATGCCATGCTGGGGTCAAACCACGCAGAGACGCTACTTCATTATCAACTCGTAAAACTGCGCGTCATTTAGTGCCATGTTAAGTCCTTCGCCTCGCTCTGTGGAGGCGCCCCCACCGCCTTAGTTGTTGATTTTATATAGTGTGTCCTGTGCTGTCTGTAGTTGGAAAGGAGTTTGATGTTCGCTAATTTATACCGTGTTTGTTTTAATCTTGCATGTCTGGACCCGTGCCACGTATTTTGATGTATATGCTGTGGTCCGTCTCACGCACAGTTATATCTAAAGCGGCCCGTGTTGTATTAATTGAAGTGTTTTCATCTCGTCAAAACCTCTGATTTCAGCTCCTCGTCGTCCTCGTCTATCGTAATATGACCCTTTAGAATTGTTATCAATCTGTTCGAAATTTATTTTTCGCGGGCAATCTTTCAACCACAGAATAAACCATTCCGTTAGCAACTATATGCATACATAGTAAATATTTACATATTTGTCAGCTTCCGTTAAGCACAAATTGCACAGCAGTTGAGATTTTAAAAGACATGTACGAAGTGTTCACCGTGCTCGCCACATAAGGTACAAATGTTCTTAGTTTTAACAGTTTAACTATCGCTTTTAAGTACTTGAGTGGGCTATTTATCTTGTTTTCACAGTTTAGCCTTCTCCGGCACTTTTGTGCACACAAATTACGTAACATGGCGTAAATATTTCATTTTTAGTGCGTTTACCTTATTCAATTACTAGAATGCAATTTCCACAAATGTTTATGGTTAGTCAAGTCTAAATTGTCGTTGCCGAGTTGATCTCTGGTATGTGGTAATGTGGTTGTTGATCATAAAGGTACGTGTATCTTCCGACCAAGTTTTAATCTGTGTCTGATCCCCCACCCCTCTCCTGCTCCAATTGCTACTGACATACACGTCGCACGTTTTTACTTGTTTCCATAATTAAAATAGTGACGACTGAATAATAAACTATTTATGTTTCAAGAGATATGAATCCTGTATACATTACATCATATAAAAGTTTATTTATATCTGTAGTTCACGTGACTAGGATCATAAGTATGTTAATTGAATGTTGGACACATCAATCTTGGATATATATTATTTGGTAGACATCGACCTGAATTTGCTTCCGCAGTTCCCATGACGACGACGACGGAGAAGCCGCTGTCGCGGGTGGGTGAGCCGTGTGGGGCGCAGGACGACTGTGCCGATACCAGCGCCCGCTGTCTGGCCGGACTCTGCACGTGTCAGGAGAGGTTCTTCGACCGCCAGGGCATCTGTGGTAAGGTCCTCAGGAGCAAGGGTGGGGGAGGGGTTGTCACTGGTAGTACTATCATTCGACAATGTTAGGTGATGTGGCATTATGTGGGGTCATCACTGGTAGTACTATCACTCGACAATGTTAGATGATGTGGCATTATGTGGGGTCATCACTGGTAGTACTATCACTCAACAATGTTAGATGATGTGGCATTATGTGGGGTCATCACTGGTAGTACTATCACTCGACAATGTTAGATGATGTGGCATTATGTGGGGTCATCACTGGTAGTACTATCACTCGACAATGTTAGATGATGTGGCATTATGTGGGGTCATCACTGGTAGTACTATCACTCGACAATGTTAGATGATGTGGCATTATGTGGGGTCATCACTGGTAGTACTATCACTCGACAATGTTAGATGATGTGGCATTATGTGGGGTCATCACTGGTAGTACTATCACTCGACAATGTTAGATGATGTGGCATTGTGTGGGGTCATCACTGGTAGTACTATCACTCGACAATGTTAGATGATGTGGCATTATGTGGGGTCATCACTGGTAGTACTATCACTCGACAATGTTAGATGATGTGGCATTGTGTGGGGTCATCACTGGTAGTACTATCACTCGACAATGTTAGATGATGTGGCATTATGTGGGGTCATCACTGGTAGTACTATCACTCGACAATGTTAGATGATGTGGCATTATGTGGGGTCATCACTGGTAGTACTATCACTCGACAATGTTAGATGATGTGGCATTATGTGGGATCATCACTGGCGTTACTATCACTCGACAATGTTAGATGATGTGGCATTATGTGGGGTCATCACTGGCGGTACTATCACTCGACAATGTTAGATGATGTGGCATTATGTGGGGTCATCACTGGTAGTACTATCACTCGACAATGTTAGATGATGTGGCATTATGTGGGGTCATCACTGGTAGTACTATCACTCGACAATGTTAGATGATGTGGCATTATGTGGGGTCATCACTGGTAGTACTATCACTCGACAATGTTAGATGATGTGGCATTATGTGGGGTCATCACTGGTATTACTATCACTCGACAATGTTAGATGATGTGGCATTATGTGGGGTCATCACTGGCGGTACTATCACTCGACAATGTTAGATGATGTGGCATTATGTGGGGTCATCACTGGTAGTACTATCACTCGACAATGTTAGATGATGTGGCATTATGTGGGGTCATCACTGGTAGTACTATCACTCGACAATGTTAGATGATGTGGCATTATGTGGGGTCATCACTGGTATTACTATCACTCGACAATGTTAGATGATGTGGCATTATGTGGGGTCATCACTGGTATTACTATCACTCGACAATGTTAGATGATGTGGCATTATGTGGGGTCATCACTGGTAGTACTATCACTCGACAATGTTAGATGATGTGGCATTATGTGGGGTCGATGCTGCGGCGTCGCGAAAGCCAGAAGTTTGACTGGGGCGGGCAATCTGTCAAATCTTTATATCGGCCCATCACGGACGGAGGGGAATATAAAGCCAACCTATCATTAATCTGGCACGAACGTTGCCATTATGTTGCTATGCTATGTAGGGATTCCTAACAAAGTTGTACTGTAAACTGTTTGACATAGAACTATTGTGTCAGCCGTTCAGTGTTACATTGTGTGTACGTCTCTGCAGTGCCCAAGGTGCCCCTGAACCGTCCCTGCAGTAACACCGACGTCTGTGCCGACGATAGCGCCTCCTGCCGGAACGGCCTCTGTCGCTGCAACGCCCTCTATTATGAGACTGACGGAGAGTGCGGTGAGTGTAGCATGAAAAAGTTGATGCTCTTTTACAGTTACAGGGCTTCACCGCCTGGTTCGATCTATGTTCGCTGCCAACTGAAGATATTTGTAGTGGGCCAGACTATACCTTTTGTCCTTACGACGGGGGACCCCAGACTCTTATTGATCACATCTTTATGCGAAGGCAATATGACGATCTTGTATTGTTCGCATGTGTAGTCGACGACGATGAGTTGAATACATCAGATCACCTTCCTGTTCTCGTATCCATCAGCTGTCCGCGGTTAAGTGTGCGCGACACAGACGCACAGTTCCCTTCTCTAAAGTGGAAGCGAGTTAGTAACCAGTACATACGCGACACCTACACCAGAGAGCTTAACGACAGACTGAGGCCAATATTGCACACAAATCTTAGCTGCATAGGTGACATCGAGACGTATCATAAAAGAGTCACAGATCTGATGCTGATCGTTTCGCACCGACACATTCCGGAGGCCCGGTTCCGTCCATTTCTTAAGCCGTACTGGAAGCAAGGTGCAGGGCATGCCCATAAGGACATGTACCAGGCGCGTAAGTCATGGGTGGAACAAGGCCGACCGCGTGACCCGACAAACGTAGGGTATAAGACGTACAAGAACCTGAAACGTCGTTTTAGACTTACCTTAAGGAAGTTAAAGCACGAGAGTGATGAAGAATTCTTCCAGGAGATCGATAGAGAAGCTGAGGTGGACCAGAACAAGTTCTGGTCGCTCGTCAACAAGAAAAAAAAGCAAACCGTTCTGTGCAGTAGGCCGCTCAAAGTAGACGGTAAAGTTTATCGGGGACGGGAGGAGAAACTGTCTGTGTGGACTGACTATTTTAGGGACATGTATTCAGAGACCCACATCACGAACGACGATCAGAATCAATTTGACCAATCCCACGACCGATTCATTCAAACCGCGGTAAAGCAGTTGTGCCAGCAAATACCTTCAGAGAAAGATGACATTTGCCAAGGGTTTGCCTATTCCGACATCGACAATGCTATTAAAACGTTGAAACCAGGGAAGAAAGGAGGCCACGACAACATAACTAATGAGCATGTGAAATTTGGAGGCAGTAATTTAATATTATGCTTAAATAACCTCTTCAACGCCATGTATACATATGAGTACGTTCCAAAGGATTTAAAAAAAGGTACTATCTACACATTGTACAAGGGATCGAATAAGTATGAAGACGACAGGCGAAATTACCGTGGAATTTCACTACTTCCTGTAATTGCCAAACTATTCGATAAAGTAATTCTGTCGAAGGTAAAAACATGGATTAATGTCAATCGCGTAGACTTTCCTTCGTCCAACCAGAATGCCTATCAAGAATCTATGTGCAGCCTCTTAGCGTCTTATAGTGTTCAGGAATGCATTAATTACAACCGCGAGAGGGGATCCGGTGTGTACTTGGCCCTGTTAGATTCGTCTTGCGCTTTTGATACGGTGTGGCACGAAGGGTTGTTTTACAAATTGCATTCCTTCGGCATCAGAGGCAAACTTTGGTCCTTATTATACTCGGCGTACCAAGGTATGGTCTCAAATGTGGTATGTAACGGCATTAAATCCGAAGACATACCTATCAGTAGGTCTGTGCGCCAGGGTTCTGTGTTAGGGCCTTGGTATTACATGCTATATATACACGAATTAGCAGTTGCGCTTGGTAGCTCTGTGTATGGCGCACGCATTGGTGACATAATATGCGGCGGCATACTCCAAGCTGACGACATTGCCGTATGTGCTCTAACGAATTCTGCCTTGCAGGCACTGGTAAGCGTCTGCGAAAACTACAGCCGAAGGTGGCAATTTAAATATAATCCAACCAAGTCGAAAGTAATGTTTTTTGATAGCAAATTACGAAGAGTTAAAAAGGCAAATGCATGTCAGATTGCGCTATATAACGAGCGTGTGGAAGAAGTCCAGGTATACAACCATGTGGGAATTCACCTCGATGTCAATCTCTCCTCAACATGTGCGGTGGAGGAGGCGACTAAAAAGGTTAAGAGGGGCTTAATGAGCATCCTGTCAGTCAACACAAAGAATGCCGGCATGAGTTGTCTCACCGCTTTGAAACTGTATCGATGTATTGTCATTCCGCGGGCCCTCTATGGTGCTGAGTTTTGGAATCATCTGACACACAACCACCTAGCGAAACTTGAAGCGGCCCACAATGGCGCCATACGATGTATTCAAAATTTTCCAAAATGCTCCAGTGCGACCATTGCCCGCAGTATGGTTAACGAAATGTCTCTTGCGGAAGAAATTGATAAAAAGAAGCTAACAATTCTGGGCAGATTATGTCGGCTCAAAAATACCGCATTAGCGAAACGCATATTTGTGGAACGTCTCTATCAATCCCAGGGCCCAGGGCCAAAGTTTGGGTATATTAGGGACATCATAGAGATCCTGAAGAAATATAATCTAGAAGGAATCGTTTTTAGGTTCATGGATAACAGCAACTTTCCTAGCAAAGGCGACTGGAAAAAGTTGGTGAGAACGGCTGTGCGGCGCTGGTCGGAACAACTGTTAACCACCAAATTGTCCCAACCAAAATACAGACGCTTTGAAATGATTAGAGGGGGAGTTTTTGGCGTAAACGCCATATGGACCTTAGAACACCGTACGCGTGGTCGAAGGCAACACCTTCGTGACCTAGCTCGTTTGAACTGTGTCGTACACGACACCAAGACATATGCATGCACACACTGTGACCGTGCATATACGGATATTCTCAATCACCTTTTCCATCATTGCGTGGCGTACGGTGAGGCCCGTGAATACTTCTGGGCACTAATTGTAAATACATGTGAAGTGCCAATAAGCGCGTATTTATACAATCTTGAAGAGATCGAATTAACTCGAGTAATGTTAGGCAAGCCTCCTGACATTGAAGCCACCCTAGAGCAGCTTAGCATTTTAACCCAAATATGTGCCAACGCTTGGCAAAGAATGTCATACGACAAAATGTTAAAATTTTACTGACGACCGTTTTTGTTTTTGTTTTTTTTGTTCTGTGTGTTTTTGTTATTTGTTCTGTTTTTTGACATGTTCTAATGCTCACCAGGAAGTGGTGGAATAAAGGAGATTCATTCATTCATTCATGGGTGTCCTAATATTGTAGTTTCAGCTCGTCGTTGTTATAGTTGCAGTACAAGAAAATAGTCCTTATTCACAGACAGAAATTTAAGTTAAAAGTATACCATCATAGAGGGATGGATATGAGTTGTTTGCACAGTCACAGCCTTAATATGTTTATCGAACATACAGGTTTTACAAAATCGGTTTTACGTGTCACAAAAAAGCTTTCTTTTCGTATTATGGAATCATGTCTTAACCAAGACTTGAATTTATTCTGACTTATTCATGACACCTCTAGTCTAATCTCAATCCATTTAAACTTTATTTAAACAAGCATCCAATTGGGCTTCAAAGCGTGGCGCCTAAAGCCCAACAACGTTTATCAATGAAATAACACTTAACAATGCGACGACATTGGTCCGATGCCGAGATAGTGGCTTATAATGTGACGACATTGTCCCCATACCAAGATAGTGGCTTCTAATGTGACGACATTGTCCCCATACCAAGATAGTGGCTTCTAATGTGACGACATTGTCCTGATGCCAAGATAGGGGCTTATAATGTGACGACATTGTCCCGATGCCAAGATAGTGGCTTTTTATGTGACGACATTGTCCCGATGCCAAGATAGTGGCTTATAATGTGACCACATTGTCCCGATGCCAAGATAGTGGCTTATAATGTGACCACATTGTCCCAGTGCTAACATAGTGGCTTATAATGTGACGACATTCTCCTGACGCCAAGATAGTGGCTTATAATGTGACGACATTGTCCCAGTGCCAAGATAGTGGCTTATAATGTGACGACATTGGTCCAATGCCAAGATAGTGGCTTATAATGTGACGACATTGTCCCGATGCCAAGCCAGTGGCTTATAATGTGACGACATTGTCCCAGTGCCAAGATAGTAGCTTATAATGTGACGACATTGTCCCAGTGCAAGATAGTGGCTTATAATGTGACGACATTGTCCCATTGCCAAGATAGTTGCTGATAATGTGACGACATTGTCCCGAGGCCAAGATAGTGGCTTATAATGTGACGACATTGTCCCGATGCCAAGATAGTGGCTTATAATGTGACGACATTGTCCCGATACCAAGACAGTGGCTTATAATGTGACGAAATTGTCCCGATGCCAAGATAGTGGCTTATAATGTGGCGACGTTGTCCCGGCACTGAGATTATAACGTCTTATAATGTGACACCTGTCTCTCCAGCTCCCCAGCTGGACCTGAATGCCCCTTGCACGTCCCGTGACGTGTGTGTCGACGACAATGCTGTGTGTAGCAGGGGCCAGTGTGTCTGCGAGAGCGGCTACTTCAGCCGTAACGGGCAGTGTGGTGAGTAGAGGGGCTGGGTGACCCTTGTAGAGGGAGCTATCCGCAGGGGGTAAGCCAGTAGGGGACAGGTGAATATTACTGATAGTTTTACAATATTTCAGGTTTACGTAAACATCTTCTGGATGATTGATACCACCTTGGCCTGAAGGGCAACCGATGTAGCACGATATAGCCGTATGGGGTGAAATGAAAGTTCCATTAAACCTCAATTATATCCTGTGACATCACTATTATGCGGTAATTTTATATTATATATGTTTATTTCCGTACAGCTTAGGCCATGGGCCCATGGTACAACACATTTACACATTATTTGGTAACAGTGCACAGTCATCCATAATCTTACAACAGTGATACGTGTATGCTGCCAAGTTACATAGTTACAGTAATTATGCAAGGAACAGTAAGTCTGTGCAGTGAAGAAATGCGTTATTGACGTATTTCCCAATAACCACCCTGACATCTATTTCGATTGATCTCCTGGGCGCCTTTCCTTTCCAGTCGGTGATATCGAGGTCGGCGATCGCTGTGACGGAGGGGACGCGTGCAGTGACGCGCATGCGCAGTGTCAGAGCGGCACGTGTCAGTGCGCGGCGGGGTTCTACCAGAGAGGCAACCGATGTGGTGGGTGATGGATACCGTGGGGCCCTTATGCCAATATCCGCTTAGGATTCCGATATTTCATTGAAATAGCACATCATGCAATTAAAACTCTTTTAATATTATATGAAGATTTATTTTGGCATTTTAATTTGTACTACTTCAAATTTATAAGTGTTTTGATTTGAGACGTACCTTTATTTGGTAGGAAATCGGCAGACAGTATTTCTGAGGGGACGGTAATATTTCCCTAATATTTCACTGAAATTTCGGGGTGCTGTAATATTTCACTAAAAATCATGAAGTTATTTCATACTTGAATTATAAATGATGTTCTTTGCACCATAATTTTCTTATAAAGATTAATTTGATTAATATGCACCCCCCCCCCCCTCCAAAAAAATAAGAGTAATAACTATTGCGAACTGATCGATAGGGGTTGTTTAACACTAATTAAACATTGCACGTAAACGTATGAATAAACATAAACTAATATAGTATTAATAGAGCGTCGGATTAAAGTTGCCCACGATTTCTCAAGCGACTATTGTTCTCGCAGAGGGCGAGATCCCGCTGAACAGTCGGTGCCAGGCGGGGGACAGGTGCGAGACCCCCAACGCGGCCTGTATCGGTGGCCGGTGTATCTGTGCCGCCGGCTACTTCCAGAAGAACGGACAGTGCGGTGAGTGAGGCCATGGCAGTGCGGTAAGTGAGGCCATGGCACCCGGGTTTCGAAAGACTCAAACACAGCCATGGCAAAAATATTGTGGCCGCTACTGTGGAAATTGAATGTGATCGAGAAACCTCCAAGGAAAATGAAATGAGGTATTTAATAAATAAAGCAAAGATCCCATCTCAATGTAAATTTAGCCAGCATGCCGGTGTTGCACAGCCTGAATATGTTGTTATTTGTTTTATATCTTGATGCATATTTTAATATGCTGGGAGGTCAAAAGTGCAATGCCCCCCCCCCCAAAATGGGGGGCCATTAAGAGGGAATGAACGGTGGATGTTACCTGGGAACCAAATAGATTGTGTATCTGTGTATAGCTACTTAGGGTTCCATTGTACCCCTAAACTACAGTCAGACCCCGTAAATCCACCCGAATTACACCCGAATTTGTGTCGGATAACGAATATGTCGGATTACCGAATTCAGAAATCCCAGGGAAGGGGGGGGGGGCTTACATGACCCTTCGGCAATGACCGATTGTTTGTGCAGTCATTGCGTTATATGGTTCAGGGGTTTGACACACAACCTGGAACTGAGTCATGTTGGCGCTTGCAGCTTCACCATGCTTGGTGAATTGTTTTAATGCCAAAGCGTTTCTTGAAGCAATTCAACCACCCGGAAGAGTACTTAAAATCAGCTGGGACACTGAGTTCTTGACCGAAGCTCTCGCTTTAGTCATTTCGTCAGTGACTGTAGCACTCTCAGAGCTAGCATCGTTAAACCATGTGAAGAGAGCATTCTCCATAGAGGCATGTTGGGCCGATTGTATACGGAGGACATCATCTGAGTCTTTGGTGACAGCCAGTCACTTGTCTTTTTTTTGCCGAAGATATCGCTAACGATAGACCTGCCGAGAGAGATCCCCCGCCCCCACACACCAGTGAAATGGATGCCCGAGTTGCGTCTTTAGTGGGTGTTCATTCTTGTAGAGGCAGATCTCACGTGTCGACGGTATAGAGAGAAATGTGTCATGACGTTATCCAATTCATAACTAATGATTACAGCCTGAAAGCTCTTTGATATCTGTAAAACAAAGACATCACACCTTCAGGTGTCGACGCTTGAAAGCAATAACCATCAGTGTTAGCAGTCCATCGGCCACTTATCACAACAAAAGAATCGAGCGAAAGCCAATTAACATGGCGCGGCTTCACGGCCAAGTGGTCGGATAAACGAGAGAAATAGGCACTTTGGTTGCAGAAAAAGCCGTGTCGGTGTCGGAAAGCGAATGTCGGATTAACGGGGGCAATTAGCATTGTGGAAATCCGTTACAGGTTGAACTGTGTCGGATATCGGAGTTTCCGGATTAACGGGTGTCGGTTAAACGAGGTCTGACTGTAGTATGGATTGCCACTCAAAGGTATCGGTCAGATCAGGCGGGGTAAGCTGCAACTGTCATTAAACAGTTAGATATTCAATCAGGCGGTCTGGACATCAACATTTTGCTGAAAATGTTTGACACTATGGTGCTCCCGGTACAGGTCTATGGATCGAAAAAATGGGGTCTCAAGACTGCGGATGTGGTGGAAAAAGTGCAAATGAAACTTTGTAAATATATCTTAGGGGTAGGGGTTGCAACACTGAACCAAGCGGTCCTAGGGGAATTAGGTAGACTTCCAATCAGATATCACTGTGAGAAGAGATCCATTAAATTCTAGGTTAAATTGCTAGCAATGCCGCATAACAGACTGGTCAAAGCTGCATACAAAATCAGGATGTTGGGAGAACCACAAAAAACTAGGCTACGCAGGTGAAGATTTGGTTATTCAGACATGGTTTCGGTTATGCGTGGGTCACGCAGACAGTTGGGGACCCAGTTTGTTCCATGCGAGAGGTTTCTCAGCGAGCCAGAGATATTCTCTCACAGAATTGGTACTCCAATGTGTGTGACAATACAACGCTGGCACCACAGTATTGCCACTACAAAACTTTGTTAAACCTCGAGCGCTACCTCACATGCATACGATTCAAACGTTTGCGTAGCGTGTATAGCAGATTCCGATGGGCGAACTATAAATTGTTGATCGAAAAAGGTAGACATTTAAATTTACCCTTTCAAGAAAGGCTATGCATCCATTGTCGACGCGTCGGGGTCGACGAAGTCGAGTCACAAGCTCGCTTTTTACTAAAGTGCTTGTTGTATGACGATATTCGTGAACTCTACATGAAGAACTACTATTATACGTTCCCAACAATGGATAAATGTGTAGAGCTGATGTCCACCAACAAGGAGCAAGTTATGTTTAATTTATGTAAATTTGTAAGCTTGGCTCTCAAAAGAAAATACCAGAGCGGTTACTGAAGTTTCCCACATTCACTTTCATATCGTTTGTATGTACTGTAATGACTGTGTTTTTGTTTTTTTGTTTTTGTTTTGTTTATGTACCTTGGCTAGAGGCCAGCCTATACTACGAAAAAAATAATATCTATATTTGTGTTCATAAGTTGAAGGGCTTAAAAAAACATATGCTTATGTGAAATTAACTGTTAAAGTTTCATTTCAAGACATAGTTTAACCGCTGACGTTGCTGCAGAGAAAGAACAGCCCTATGTACAGTACACTGTCGTGTGATTTGGCAATGATTCATTCATTACAGTGCCTACTATTCCCCTGAACCAGCCGTGTGTGCCTGGTGACGTGTGCGCGGATCCAGACAGCTCATGTACACGCGGCGCCTGCCGCTGTCAGGATACGCACTTCAACAAAGGGGGAGTGTGTGGTAAGTAAGGGGGGGGGGCGCTGTCACAAGTCTTACTAATCAATGATCTGTTGTTCGTTGTGACAGAGGAGAAGATTCCCCTGGGCTATCCCTGTGGCCGCGGCGACAAGTCTTACTAATCAATGATCTGTTGTTCGTTGTGACGGAGGAGAAGATTCCCCTGGGCTATCCCTGTGGCCGCGGTGACAAGTCTTACTAATCAATGATCTGTTGTTCGTTGTGACAGAGGAGAAGATTCCCCTGGGCTATCCCTGTGGCCGCGGCGACAAGTCTTACTAATCAATGATCTGTTGTTCGTTGTGACGGAGGAGAAGATTCCCCTGGGCTATCCCTGTGGCCGCGGTGACAAGTCTTACTAATCCATGATCTGTTGTTCGTTGTGACAGAGGAGAAGATTCCCCGGGGCTATCCCTGTGGCCGCGGCGACAAGTCTTACTAATCAATGATCTGTTGTTCGTTGTGACAGAGGAGAAGATTCCCCTGGGCTATCCCTGTGGCCGCGGCGACAAGTCTTACTAATCAATGATCTGTTGTTCGTTGTGACGGAGGAGAAGATTCCCCTGGGCTATCCCTGTGGCCGCGGTGACAAGTCTTACTAATCAATGATCTGTTGTTCGTTGTGACAGAGGAGAAGATTCCCCTGGGCTATCCCTGTGGCCGCGGCGACAAGTCTTACTAATCAATGATCTGTTGTTCGTTGTGACGGAGGAGAAGATTCCCCTGGGCTATCCCTGTGGCCGCGGTGACAAGTCTTACTAATCCATGATCTGTTGTTCGTTGTGACAGAGGAGAAGATTCCCCGGGGCTATCCCTGTGGCCGCGGCGACAAGTCTTACTAATCAATGATCTGTTGTTCGTTGTGACAGAGGAGAAGATTCCCCTGGGCTATCCCTGTGGCCGCGGTGACAAGTCTTACTAATCCATGATCTGTTGTTCGTTGTGACAGAGGAGAAGATTCCCCGGGGCTATCCCTGTGGCCGCGGCGACAAGTCTTACTAATCAATGATCTGTTGTTCGTTGTGACAGAGGAGAAGATTCCCCTGGGCTATCCCTGTGGCCGCGGTGACAAGTCTTACTAATCAATGATCTGTTGTTCGTTGTGACAGAGGAGAAGATTCCCCTGGGCTATCCCTGTGGCCGCGGCGACAAGTCTTACTAATCAATGATCTGTTGTTCGTTGTGACAGAGGAGAAGATTCCCCTTGGGCTATCCCTGTGGCCGTGGCGACAAGTCTTACTAATCAATGATCTGTTGTTCGTTGTGACAGAGGAGAAGATTCCCCTGGGCTATCCCTGTGGCCGTGGCGACAAGTCTTACTAATCAATGATCTGTTGTTCGTTGTGACGGAGGAGAAGATTCCCCTGGGCTATCACTGTGGCCGCGGCGACTAGTCTTACTAATCAATGATCTGTTGTTCGTTGTGACAGAGGAGAAGATTCCCCTGGGCTATCCCTGTGGCCGCGGCGACAAGTCTTACTAATCAATGATCTGTTGTTCGTTGTGACGGAGGAGAAGATTCCCCTGGGCTATCCCTGTGGCCGCGGTGACAAGTCTTACTAATCAATGATCTGTTGTTCGTTGTGACGGAGGAGAAGATTCCCCTGGGCTATCCCTGTGGCCGCGGTGACAAGTCTTACTAATCCATGATCTGTTGTTCGTTGTGACAGAGGAGAAGATTCCCCTGGGCTATCACTGTGGCCGCGGCGACAAGTCTTACTAATCAATGATCTGTTGTTCGTTGTGACGGAGGAGAAGATTCCCCTTGGGCTATCCCTGTGGCCGTGGCGACAAGTCTTACTAATCAATGATCTGTTGTTCGTTGTGACAGAGGAGAAGATTCCCCGGGGCTATCACTGTGGCCGCGGCGACAAGTCTTACTAATCAATGATCTGTTGTTCGTTGTGACAGAGGAGAAGATTCCCCGGGGCTATCCCTGTGGCCGTGGCGACAAGTCTTACTAATCAATGATCTGTTGTTCGTTGTGACAGAGGAGAAGATTCCCCTGGGCTATCCCTGTGGCCGCGGCGACAAGTCTTACTAATCAATGATCTGTTGTTCGTTGTGACAGAGGAGAAGATTCCCCTGGGCTATCCCTGTGGCCGCGGTGACAAGTCTTACTAATCAATGATCTGTTGTTCGTTGTGACAGAGGAGAAGATTCCCCTGGGCTATCCCTGTGGCCGCGGCGACAAGTCTTACTAATCAATGATCTGTTGTTCGTTGTGACAGAGGAGAAGATTCCCCTGGGCTATCCCTGTGGCCGCGGCGACAAGTCTTACTAATCAATGATCTGTTGTTCGTTGTGACAGAGGAGAAGATTCCCCTGGGCTATCCCTGTGGCCGCGGCGACAAGTCTTACTAATCAATGATCTGTTGTTCGTTGTGACAGAGGAGAAGATTCCCCTGGGCTATCCCTGTGGCCGCGGCGACAAGTCTTACTAATCAATGATCTGTTGTTCGTTGTGACAGAGGAGAAGATTCCCCTGGGCTATCCCTGTGGCCGCGGCGACAAGTCTTACTAATCAATGATCTGTTGTTCGTTGTGACAGAGGAGAAGATTCCCCTGGGCTATCCCTGTGGCCGCGGCGACAAGTCTTACTAATCAATGATCTGTTGTTCGTTGTGACAGAGGAGAAGATTCCCCTGGGCTATCTCTGTGGCCGCGGCGACAAGTCTTACTAATCAATGATTTGTTGTTTCGTTGTGACAGAGGAGAAGATTCCCCTGGGCTATCCCTGTGGCCGCGGCGACAAGTCTTACTAATCCATGATCTATTGTTCGTTGTGACAGAGGAGAAGATTCCCCTGGGCTATCCCTGTGGCCGCGGCGACAAGTCTTTCTAATCCATGATCTATTGTTCGTTGTGACAGAGGAGAAGATTCCCCTGGGCTATCCCTGTGGCCGCGGTGACCTCTGTGAGGACAGCTTCGCTAACTGTACCGGAGGGTTGTGCAGATGTCGGGACGGTTACTTCCCGAGAGGAGACACCTGTGGTACGTCGAATATTCCGTTTTAAAAATGAAGTTATTCTTGATGCCATGCCTTGTAATATGTTGAAGTGAATCTATGCGATTGTGATATATACCCGTGTTTTCATGCATATATCCTCTAGATTTATGATGTTGACCTCTAAGAAGAAATTGTTTATAAACTATGCCTACGTTCTGATTTTCGCAATTAGTTTTCGATGTTGCGCGCCGACTTTCTCTCCCTATGATATTAAATGGTATGCTATGCTTTCTCCCCGACGGATACTGACTGCCCTGTATATGGTGTTGTACTGGTCAGTGGGTCAGATCCCCCTCAACCAGCGGTGTGGAGCCACGGACCGCTGCCAAGACGCCCGGGCAAACTGCGTCAGCGGTACCTGTCTGTGTGCCGACACTCACTATGAGAAGAACGGCCGCTGTGGTAAGTGGCTTGCCTGTCATGAAACATATGTATTATGCGTGACGTCACAGTGGCTCTTCTGTCGCGAGACATAAACTTCTGTGTCCCGTGTGACCTCACAGTGGCTGGTCTGTCATGGGACATAAACATGTGTGCTCTGTGACGTCACAGTAGCTCTTCTGTCGTCGGACATAAACATCTGTGTTCTGTGACGTCACAGTGGCTCTCCTGTCGTGGCCGGAAAATAAATATCGGCGTTCTGTGACGCCACAGTGGCTTTTCTGTTGTGGGACATAAACATCAGTGTTCTGTGTGACGTCACAGTGGCTCGCCTGTCACTCACTTTCCAATCTTAAATTTGTCAATAATATTTTTTTTTTTACTCTTTTGGAGAAATTTTGTGGCCATATTGTCTGGCTGAATGAATGTTAACTGTACGAAATAGATGTGTTGCAATATTTAAAAAACAAAAACTGTAGCGGTGCCCAAATTTTGATACATTTTTGAGTTTTGCTTTAAGAAGTACATCATTTCCAATTCAAAAGCTACTCAGGGAAATTATTGCTGTGTGAGTAACTTTAAATGACGTCCCCCCCCCCCCCCCCCACGAGAGTACCATCCATCTTGTCGTGGTCACCACATCTTTTTATGCGAAGATAATAAGATAACAGATTAGATAATATAAGATATCCCCCCCCCTCCCTCACCCCCTCTTGGCCCAGCAAACGTTCCTATGTTTCCTATGACGATTGAGTTCATCTACCGCGCGCCGCTTGGTGACGTCCAGTGGAGAAGCTGCCGCTGACGGGGACCTGCCAGGACGGGGACGTGTGTGCGGACTCCCAGGCCCAGTGTCGCAGGGACACGCGAACCTGTGTCTGCTCAGAGGGCTTCTACCCCAAGGGCAACAGATGTGGTACGTGCACGGAACGGGTAATGGGGTAGGAAGGGGTCGATGGATAAAGCATACGATGTCTGTTGCTGTCAATATATCTGTTCGAACTGTTATATATAATATGCGTATTGAAGTTTAAATCGTCGTGAATTTTACTGAACTTAAAATTAACCGTATTTATTTGATAGAGTCTCTTTATTGCGTAATATGCGGTCAGAAAACTTAAGATTCATCTGTTGTACTATTATATCTCCTTTATTATTATGTATGGTATACTTATTAATAATATACTTATGATTTTATATATGTATATGATGATAATATGACACTGCTGAATGTAGTCAGAAGCCTGCTGTACGTGGTAAGTAGTCTGTCTACATGCTCGAGTCAGCTGTCAAAGGTAAGCTTGATATCCTTTAAACCGCCAGACCTGGACTGCCGTAGAACCGCCGTTGGGTGGTTATGCGGTGGGCAGTTGCAGGTTCCGGGAGGCCAGCCACTCGACTACCGTAGAACCGCCGTTGGGTGGTTATGCGGTGGGCAGTTGCAGGTTCCGGGAGGCCAGCCACTCGACTACCGTTGAACCGCCGTTGCTTGTTCATGTTGTGTGCATGTGCAGGACGCAGAACCCTGCCGTTTGGCTATATATAGAACGTTTTAGCACGCACCAGCGGTTCTAGGAATGATCAGGCAGCCGGCATCCCAGGGCATGCAACTGCACGCCACGTGAACACGCAACGCCGGTTTTACGGGCACTCCGGTAGCCGGCATACAAACGCATTACAACGCGGTTACAATGGTGGTTTAAAGGATATTCTGTCCGTGTATCCTTTATTGGAATCCCACATAACGAGACGAGGAATAAATCTGTGTATAGCGCCTCGTTCTGGCCTGCACGACGGATGTGACGTCAGTTCGGACTGCTCGACGGACTCGCTGCGGTGCCAGGCCGGGACGTGTGTCTGCGTGAAGACGACTGTGGAAATGGACGCCGTCTGTAGTTAGTGTCTCTCACCACCATTGGGTGGCGACACCAGCGCTGGGTGTCTGTCACCGCTTGCTCTATCGCAATCCGCCGACCTCACAATTGATAGATATTTATACGTCCTCCGATGCCGCAGATATATTTTGCGAATGAACTTGTATGAAGACCCTTAGCGCCATGGCTTAGCCTTTTCCACGCTTGCTTGTGACGCCATATCCATTCGTTTTGTTCGCACCCACTTTCTGGAGAAGGTTATCTCAGCGCCGGAGTGTACCCGCCGGTAACACGCGGTAAGTGAGCCCACCAGCTCATGTATAGATAGATCGGCCCTTCCCACTGACCGGTACCCGCTGCTTTTTCCAGTCGAGCAGATCCCTGTGGGTGGCCTTTGTCGCCTTGGAGACGTCTGTGCCGACACTAACGCTTATTGCAACGGAGGAGTTTGCGCCTGCGCCGGCGACTATTTCACCAAGAACGATGCGTGCTGTAAGTCAGCCCCGCCCCCCCCCCCCCTTCACCACCACCTCCCTCTCCCTCGGCTACCCTATCCTGGCGTCTCTATGGTTACGCCTGCATGCTGTCATGCCTGCTTAGCCCCTTAGCCCTGCTTGCTATGCTCGCTATAGCCTCTAGCCCACTGTTGCTCTAGCGATATGCCTCTTGACGTATTTAAACCGCCGTTTGAACACTAATTAGCTTGCGTGTTTCAATTAGATTAAGGTTCTCAAATTTTAAACTGAAATGATTGAAATGGGTCAACAACGCCAATCTTGGGTACGTCGGTAATCGGTTAATATAAGTAGTTACGATTATTTCTCTCAACAAGTGCGCATATGGCATGAAGTTGGATATATTTAAATCTGGATAATCGTTATCAGTTTTTCGATGTCAAAAACATATTTTTCTGTGAAATAATAGTTGTTACAGTATTTCTTCTATGTGAAGTGGCGATACGATTGTTGTTTTTCTCGCTGTAGTTGACAAGATTCCTCTGAATCAAGTGTGTTCGGTCCGCGACGTGTGCGAGGATCAAAATGCGGAGTGCAACAACAACCGGTGCCTCTGTCTACCGTCTTACTACGAAAACAACGGCGTTTGTGGTAAGAGCTACCTCTGTCTCTGTCTACCGTCTTACTACGAAAACAACGGCGTTTGTGGTAAGAGCTACCTCTGTCTCTGTCTACCGTCTTACTACGAAAACAACGGCGTTTGTGGTAAGAGCTATCTCTGTCTCTGTCTACCGTCTTACTACGAAAACAACGGCGTTTGTGGTAAGAGCTACCTCTGTCTGCGTCTACCGTCTTACCACGAAAACAACGGCGTTTGTGGTAAGAGCTATCTCTGTCTCTGTCTACCGTCTTACTACGAAAACAACGGCGTTTGTGGTAAGAGCTACCTCTGTCTGCGTCTACCGTCTTACCACGAAAACAACGGCGTTTGTGGTAAGAGCTATCTCTGTCTCTGTCTACCGTCTTACTACGAAAACAACGGCGTTTGTGGTAAGAGCTACCTCTGTCTCCGTCTACCGTCTTACCACGAAAACAACGGCGTTTGTGGTAAGAGCTATCTCTGTCTCTGTCTACCGTCTTACTACGAAAACAACGGCGTTTGTGGTAAGAGCTACCTCTGTCTCTGTCTACCGTCTTACTACGAAAACAACGGCGTTTGTGGTAAGAGCTACCTCTGTCTCCGTCTACCGTCTTACTACGAAAACAACGGCGTTTGTGGTGAGAGCTACCTCTGTCTCCGTCTACCGTCTTACTACGAAAACAACGGCGTTTGTGGTAAGAGCTACCTCTGTCTCCGTCTACCGTCTTACTACGAAAACAACGGCGTTTGTGGTAAGAGCTACCTCTGTCTCCGTTTACCGTCTTACTACGAAAACAACGGCGTTTGTGGTAAGAGCTACCTCTGTCTCTGTCTACCGTCTTACTACGAAAACAACGGCGTTTGTGGTAAGAGCTACCTCTGTCTCTGTCTACCGTCTTACTGCGGAAACAACGGCGTTTGTGGTAAGAGCTACCTCTGTCTCCATCTTACGTCTTACTATGAAAACAACGGCGTTCGTGGTAAGCGCTTCCTCTATCTCTGTCTACCGTCTTACTACGAAAACAACGGCGTTTGTGGTAAGAGCTACCTCTGTCTACCGTCTTACTACGAAAACAACGGCGTTTGTGGTAAGAGCTACCTCTGTCTCCGTCCACCATCCTACTACGAAAACAACGGCGTTTGTGGTAAGAGCTACCTCTGTCTCTGTCTACCGTCTTACTACGAAAACAACGGCGTTTGGGGTAAGAGCTACCTCTGTCTCTGTCTACCGTCTTACTACGAAAACAACGGCGTTTGGGGTAAGAGCTACCTCTGTCTCCGTCTACCGTCTTACTACGAAAACAACGGCGTTTGTGGTAAGAGCTACCTCTGTCTCTGTCTACCGTCTTACTACGAAAACAACGGCGTTTGTGGTAAGAGCTACCTCTGTCTCCGTCTACCGTCTTACTACGAAAACAACGGCGTTTGTGGTAAGAGCTACCTCTGTCTCTGTCTACCGTCTTACTGCGGAAACAACGGCGTTTGTGGTAAGAGCTACCTCTGTCTCCATCTTACGTCTTACTATGAAAACAACGGCGTTTGTGGTAAGCGCTTCCTCTATCTCTGGCTACCGTCTTACTATGAAAACAACGGCGTTTGTGGTAAGCGCTTCCTCTATCTCTGGCTACCGTCTTACTATGAAAACAACGGCGTTTGTGGTAAGCGCTTCCTCTATCTCTGGCTACCGTCTTACTATGAAAACAACGGCGTTTGTGGTAAGCGCTTCCTCTATCTCTGGCTACCGTCTTACTATGAAAACAACGGCGTTTGTGGTAAGCGCTACGTCTATCTCTGTCTACCGTCTTACTACGTATACAATGGCGTTTGTGGTAAAAGCTACCTCTGTCTCTGTCTACCGTCTTACTGCGGAAACAACGGTGTTTGTGATAAGCGCTACCTGTCTCTGTCTACCGTCTTACTCCGAAAACAACGGCGTCTGTGGTAAGCGCTACACCTGTCTACCGTCTTACTACGAAAACAACAGCGTTTGTGGTAAGAGCTACCTCTTGTCCCTGACTACCGTCTTACTACAAAAACAACGGCGTCTGTGGCAAACCATACCCTTTTCCCCGTCTACCGTCTTACTACGAAACCACGGCGTTTGTGGTAAGAGCTACCATCTATCTCTGCCTACCGTCTTACTACGAAAACAAGGGCGTTTGTGGTAAGAGCTACCTCTTGTCTCTGACTACCGTCTTACTACGAAAACAAGGGCGTTTGTGGTAAGAGCTACCTCTTGTCCCTGACTACCGTCTTACTACGAAAACAACGGCGTCTGTGGCAAACCATACCCTTTTCCCCGTCTACCGTCTTACTACGAAACCACGGCGTTTGTGGTAAGAGCTACCATCTATCTCTGCCTACCGTCTTACTACGAAAACAAGGGCGTTTGTGGTAAGAGCTACCTCTTGTCTCTGACTACCGTCTTACTACGAAAACAAGGGCGTTTGTGGTAAGAGCTACCTCTTGTCTCTGACTGCCGTCTTACTACGAAAACAACGGCGTCTGTGGCAAACCCTACCCTTATCCCCGTCTACCGTCTTACTACGAAACCGCGGCGTCTGTGGTAAGCGCTACCTCTGCCTCTGTCTACCGTCTTACTACAAAAACAACGGCGTTTGTGTTAAGCCCTACGCTTCTACCTGTCTACCGTCTTACTACGAAACCGCGGCGTTTGTAGTAAGAGCTACCTGTCTCCGTCTACCGTCTTACTACGAAACCGTGACGTTTGTCGTAAGCGCTACCTCTGTCTCTGGCTACAGTCTTACTACCAAAACAATGGCGTTTTTGGTAAGAGCTACCTGTCTCAGGCTACCGTTTTACTACGACAACAATGGCGTCTATGATAAGCTTTACCTCTATCTCTGTCTATCGTCTTACTACGAAACCGCGGCGTTTGTGGTAAGCACTGACTTTGTCCATGTCTGCCGTCTTTCTACGAAAATCGTAGGCGTTTGTGGTATATGTTGACTACATCTCCCCACGTCGACCAAGCCACCTATATTAACTGGTAAACAATGAATCATGGGAAATTGCCCCATGTTCTTATTTTTACGAGGTGCCGTTTGATCCATTTATCATGGATTTCTATTAAAAAATAAATAAACAACCATAGCATATTCAGTATGCTAGCCTTTGAAGTGTACTGCTGATAATGAACTTTCGCCATTATAACCAGAACCACGTGGTTACCTGGACACCCCCTGTCTCCCTGACGACACGTGTATCCAGGCTCAGACAGTCTGTGAGAGCTCCAGCACGTTCTGTGTCTGTGACGAGGGCTTCTACGCACTGGACGGAATCTGCAGTAAGTCTATATGCATGTCCGCCAGTTACTGCTCCGACTTCCATGTTAAGGTACACGAAAATGATGTGTTACGTAGCCCCAAGCGGGAGTAATGCGTGAGCCATGCTGACATTATTCAGGCTGTCCAGTGATCCTACTTTTCCTACTTTTTCTTCAAAATACCTAGATTTTTCTACTTTTTCCTACTTTTTGGTATTTGCTTTACCAGGCGCAATTTCAAAATGTCGTGAATTGCTGTAAAACTGTGCATATCGCTTCTATTATTGCAAAAGTCAGAGGTATTTGTTTTTGCGTCCTGATATATCTTGAAGTCAACACCAGTGGCTGTCAAGTTCTAATAATGAAAATACAGGTACAGCTGAGCAGCATATAAGAAATATTCTAAAAAAAAAAATTCTCATTAAAAAAATTCTCATTAATATATAATACTTTTTGTCATTTGTTTATCCGGAATAATGTTGCTACATATGCTATTTGAGTCATACTTTTTGCTTCTTTTTTCCTACTTTTGTCCTACTTTTTCTGTACTTCCATTCCTACTTTTGTCCTACTTTTTCACGAGGGTGTGCTGGACAGCCTGCATTATGAGACTGACCATTACGAGTTATTGCCTCATTCGTTAGCTTAGCATATGTCCCACTCGGGGATCAACGCCTTATTAATTTGTACCTGAATCCTGTGGCCTATTTCACGTACATAGTTTAGCCGGCTACGGGGCTTAGTCGACTAAAATCGCCTATCTTTTACATGGTAACTTTAGTCGACTAAGCCCCGTAGCCGGCTAAACTGCGTTCGTGAAATCCGCCAATGATGGACGACAATTGCCTGAACATTGTTACCGTACCTATGGTTACATTTATCCGTAAACGTTGTGGATAAGTCTTATTTTAGTAAGTAACAGCGTTCGGCCGTTAGTATACGCTGAAGCTAGGATCCCAGGCTATTTATCGATTAGGATTCTGTGATACTGTGGGGTAGCACATGCAGTCTGCTTTAATTACCACTTGTATACTCTTCGTCGAGTCCGCCAAGGATCTTAATGCACACGTATCTAGCTTGATTCAGCCACTAAGGACCCTTTAGATGCCTCACCTGTTCTCGGTACACCCTCCCCACTCCCAGACCCATACCCTGACTCCATCGAAGATGTAATGCCCTATATGATGACGTCATTTCCGCCGCAGAGCCCAAGATTCCGCTGCGCCGTTCGTGTCGTCAGAACGGCTTGGACGTGTGCCTCGACGATGACGCCCAGTGCGATGGCGGTCTGTGTCTGTGTCTGCCGGACTACTATGAACTGTCAAACCAGTGCAGTAAGTGTATATGTTTGACTGTGACTGTGTGTGACTGTGTGTGACTGTGTGTGACTGTGTGTGACTGTGTGTGACTGTGAGTATGTGACTGTGAGTGTGTGACTGTGAGTGTGTGACTGTGTGTGACTGTGACTGTGTGATGGCGGTCTGTGTCTGTGTCTGCCGGACTACTACGAGCTGTCAAACCAGTGCAGTAAGTGTATGTGTGTGACTGTGTGTGAGTGTGACTGTGTGCGACTGTGTGTGACTGTGACTGTGTGTGACTGTGTGTGACTGTGTGACTGCGTGACTGTGACTGCGTGACTGTGACTGTGTGTGAATGTGACTGCGTGACTGACTGTGCGTGACTGAGTGTGTGACTGACTGTGTGTGACTGTGAATGTGTGTGACTGTGTGTGACTGACTGTGTGACTGTGACTGTGTGTGACTGTGTGTGACTGTGTGACTGCGTGACTGTGACTGTGTGTGAATGTGACTGCGTGACTGACTGTGCGTGACTGACTGTGTGACTGACTGTGTGTGACTGTGACTGTGTGTGACTGTGTGTGACTGACCGTGTGACTGTGTGTGGCTGACTGTGTGACTGTGTGTGACTGTGACTATGTGTGACTGGCACTGTGTGTGACTGTGTGTGACTGACTGTGTGACTGTTTGTGACTGTGTGCGACTGTGTGACTCTGTACTATGTGTTTCAGAGCCAAAGGGCACGCTGAGCGCGCCTTGCCTCCCCAGAGACCGTTGTATTGACGACAACACTGTATGTGACCAGGGCTTCTGCGTCTGTCAGGACGGGTTCTTCCTCAAGGACGGTGTCATCTGCAGTAAGTCGACAGTCGATCGTTGTCTCTCATCAAACATGGCGACAGGTTCCTTCGGTTCCTTTGATCCTTAACTTTTCCTTTAAAAACCATCCAGAGAAGAGCATCCCAACATGACCACTCACTAAGAATGGCTTTAGCTATAGATTTATTCTTATTCCATTTATTCTGGCATTCTGTTTATTAAGTATTATATTAGTAACATAATATTGACAAATATGAAAGATATAGTATGAAAAAATCTAAAAGATATAATATGAAAAACACTAAAAGGTATAATTATAATATTAAAAAAGATATAGTATTTAAAATTAGAAAAATATATATTATTCAAATATATTGAACGATTTTATTAACATGAGAAGAATAGAATAACAGGTGTTATGCTTTAAGTTAGTGTTGTTTTGTCGCCAGAGCCGCGGATCCCACTGTACTACTCCTGTGAGGCGGGCGAGCTGTGCGCCGACCCCAACGCCCAGTGCAGCGGCAAACAGTGTCTGTGTAAACCCCAGTACTACGAGGAGGGAAACGTCTGTAGTAAGTCAAACAGTGTTTGTGTAAACCCCAGTACTACGAGGAGGGAAACGTCTGTAGTAAGTCAAACAGTGTCTGTGTAAACCCCAGTACTACGAGGAGGGAAACGTCTGTAGTAAGTCAAACAGTGTCTGTGTAAACCCCAGATCTACGAGGAAGGAAACGTCTGTAGTAAGCCAAACAGTGTTTGTTTAAACCCCAGTACTACGAGGAGAGAAACGTCTGTAGTAAGCCAAACAGTGTCTGTGTAAACCCCAGAACTACGAGGAGGGAAACGTCTGTAGTAAGCCAAACAGTGTTTGTTTAAACCCCAGTACTACGAGGAGAGAAACGTCTGTAGTAAGTCAAACAGTGTCTGTGTAAACCCCAGAACTACGAGGAGGGAAACGTCTGTAGTAAGCCAAACAGTGTCTTTGTAAACCCCAGAACTACGAGGAGGGGAACGTCTGTAGTAAGCCAAACAGTGTTTGTTTAAACCCCAGTACTACGATGAGAGAAACGTCTGTAGTAGGCCAAAAAGTGTCTGTGTAAACCCCAGAACTACGAGGAGGGAAACGTCTGTAGTAAGCCAAACAGTGTCTTTGTAAACCCCAGAACTACGAGGAGGGAAACGTCTGTAGTAAGCCAAACAGTGTCTGTGTAAACCCCAGAACTACGAGGAGGGGAGCGTCTGTAGTAAGCCAAACAGTGTCTTTGTAAACCCCAGAACTACGAGGAGGGAAACGTCTGTAGTAAGTCAAACAGTGTCTGTGTAAACCCCAGAACTACGAGGAGGGAAACGTCTGTAGTAAGCCAAACAGTGTCTTTGTAAACCCCAGAACTACGAGGAGGGGAGCGTCTGTAGTAAGCCAAACAGTGTTTGTTTAAACCCCAGTACTACGAGGAGAGAAACGTCTGTAGTAAGCCAAACAGTGTCTGTGTAAACCCCAGAACTACGAGGAGGGAAACGTCTGTAGTAAGCCAAACAGTGTTTGTTTAAACCCCAGTACTACGAGGAGAGAAAAGTCTGTAGTAAGTCAAACAGTGTCTATGTAAACCCCAGAACTACGAGGAGGGAAACGTCTGTAGTAAGCCAAAAAGTGTCTTTGTAAACCCCAGAACTACGAGGAGGGGAACGTCTGTAGTAAGCCAAACAGTGTTTGTTTACACCCCAGTACTACGAGGAGAGAAACGTCTGTAGTAAGCCAAACAGTGTCTGTGTAAACCCCAGAACTACGAGGAGGGAAACGTCTGTAGTAAGCCAAACAGTGTTTGTTTAAACCCCAGTACTACGAGGAGAGAAACGTCTGTAGTAAGTCAAACAGTGTCTGTGTAAACCCCAGAACTACGAGGAGGGAAACGTCTGTAGTATGCCAAACAGTGTCTTTGTAAACCCCAGAACTACGAGGAGGGGAACGTCTGTAGTAAGCCAAACAGTGTTTGTTTAAACCCCAGTACTACGATGAGAGAAACGTCTGTAGTAAGCCAAACAGTGTCTGTGTAAACCCCAGTACTACGAGGAGGGAAACGTCTGTAGTAAGTCAAACAGTGTCTGTGTAAACCCCAGAACTACGAGGAGGGAAACGTCTGTAGTAAGCCAAACAGTGTCTGTGTAAACCCCAGTACTACGAGGAGGGAAACGTCTGTAGTAAGCCAAACAGTGTCTGTGTAAACCCCAGTACTACGAGGAGGGAAACGTCTGTAGTAAGTCAAACAGTGTCTGTAAACCCCAGAACTACGAGGAGGGAAACGTCTGTAGTAAGCCAAACAGTGTCTTTGTAAACCCCAGTACTACGAGGAGGGAAACGTCTGTAGTAAGTCAAACAGTGTCTGTAAACCCCAGAACTACGAGGAGGGAAACGTCTGTAGTAAGCCAAACAGTGTCTTTGTAAACCCCAGTACTACGAGGAGGGAAACGTCTGTAGTAAGTCAAACAGTGTCTGTGTAAACTGTTGTGTTAAATATCAAATCCATGCTGTCACTCACTTTCTCAAGTTAAGATTTGTGCCTAATCATATGGTATCCTAAACTGGGATTTGGTATCAGGCTTGCCGCGACGGTCCATAAGCATCATTTGTTACTCTCAACGCCCCCTTCCCCTCCCCCGCCCTCCTGTGCCCCTCCAGAGCCCAGCGGACATCTGTCCACTCCCTGCCTGCCTGGAGGAATCTGCACAGACAGCGACTCGTTGTGTGGGGCCACTGAGATATGCGTCTGCCAGCAGAGCCACTTCCTGAAAGATAATCAGTGCTGTAAGTACCATAGCAACCAGTGATGTATATATCATAGCAACCAGTGATGTAAGGGTGTTGTAACAACCAGTGATGTAAGTAGCATAGCAGTCAGTGATGTATGTATCATAGCAACTAGTGATGTAAGTATCATAGCAATCAATGATGTATGTATCATAGCAACCAGTGATGTATGTATCATAGCAACCAATGATGTATGTATCATAGCAATCAATGATGTATGTATCATAGCAACCAATGATGTATGGGTTTCATATCAACCAGTGACGTAAATACTATAGCAACCATTGATGCATCATAGCAACGGATGATGTATGTATCATAGCAACCAGTGATGTAAGTTTTGTCAGTCTGTCCTAGCAACTAGTGTTGTAAATGTCTCTGAGCAATCAACTAGTAGTCTGTTGTAAGCGTCACGTTAACCCCTCATGAAGGTGTATCATAGCAACGAATGTTTTGAGGGTATTCTAAGGGTGCAAGTGAGTTATTCTTGAATACTTGGGTCCCCATTTAAACTGCCACACTTTATATCCATCTTGAACCAAAACAACATCTTGGAATAAAGAGTTTAATAAACTATGCAACATATGCCAGCTTTTCTTTCACATGACCGCCTTGCTTCTCCATGGTCACGTGCTACAGATCCCAGAGTGCTCCTGGACTACCCCTGTGAGACCGGCGATCTGTGCAAGGACGAGAACGCCCAGTGCGTGGCCAGAGGGGGGCGGGGTCAGCCCGCCACCTGCCAGTGTCGCCAGGGTTACATCATGGACGCCGACATATGTAGTAAGTCCCCCCTCACCCTTAACCACGAATAGAGTATAAAATGTTAAGAAATTATAGGACCATATCTGGCTTGGGCATTGCTATTGCCCTTCCTACAATTTTTTTTTTCAAATGATTAATATCTAAGTATTTAATATGTGAATCGTAATAGGTCGTACTCGTATTATCGAAATCGCAATACAAATACTAAAAAGACAGGAGAGTATTCAGTAAAATATAAAATTACATACTGACAGTCGTTATCGTGCAGTCTATCAATATATATAAATATAATGTATATGTGTCTTCCTTCTCTGCAGCCTCAGCGGGCCGCCTCAACTCTCCGTGTCTGTCCAACGGGCGGTGTCTGGACGACAGCGCCACCTGCCGGGCCGGCACGTGTCGCTGTGACGACGGTTTCTTCCAAGTGGACGGCGTCTGTCGTGAGTACCAGTGACATCGACCTTGTTGGGTAGCAGTGATCTTGACCTTGTTGGGTAGCAGTAATCTTGACCTTGTTGGATAGCAGAGACCTTGACCTTGTTTGCTAGCAGTGACCTTGACCTTGTTTGCTAGCAGTGATCTTGACCTTGTTGGGTAGCAGTGACATTGACTTCGTTGGGTGGCAATAACCGTCACCCTGATAGGTGGCATTAGCTCTCGTTTGGTTGGGTTGTGGGGAGAAGACTTTGGAGGCCCTTAGAATCATATGTTTAAAATTTGAACAAATCGGAACTTAATTACAAACTATCTTACTAATAATTTACGTTATTGTACCAAAAGGCCTCAGGCCCACAGTACAACATGAAAGATATATACAATCGGTCATACATTACTGTTGAACAAATATTCCGTTTGACGTTTAAATGCCGAATACACAAAGGCAGCCAGAGTAGTTAAATTTATATCATTTGAACTTGACATAATCTGTAAAAATATATGCTCTGTTTTTGTTTGCGGACCAAAATACTTCGTTCGAATATCATCATAGAGTGGACAAACCAAAAGGAAATGTAATTCATCTTCCATTACTTCAAGAGAATTTGTCATGCAGTACTTACAAAATCGCGCTTTCCGTGGGGTACTCCCTCTCATTTTCTCAATAGCTAACGTATGAACAGAACACCGTAATTTGGTTAACGCTACTCGGTGTTTGACAATTCTTACAGAGGAAAGGTAACGTTCAGGCTCTAAGAGTGATTTATATTTACAATATGATGACAGTTTTATCAAACTAAACTATTTAACAATTCATTCTGATCTGAGTTATCAAGAGAAATTATATAAGTTGGTACCATGCAACGCAGCTTCCACCTCGCAAACTTTCAGTTCACAGTGGAAACTAAATATCAATCAGCAATGATCTCATTATGTTTTATGCAAGATCAATTTTTACATTAGGCAATTTATTTCTCAGCGAAAGCTAAATAAGCAATGAGCAACTAAGTGTAGTCTTAAATGATATTGTTTGTTGATCACGTTTCACTTCCAACGTTCACTTGACAGGCGAGAAGATGCCTCTGGGCGAGCTGTGTGACGTGGAGGAGGCTTGTGCCGACAGCCGCGCCCAGTGCAGAAACGGCGTCTGCCAGTGCAGCGACGATTACTATGACAACAGCGGACAGTGCCGTGAGTGACCTCCCGATGTTATCACACTGGGGAAGCGGGGGGAGGGGAGGTTTCAATATCCGGACTCTCTCAGATGTTTTTAAGCGTCACCACGTGTTGCTGTTGTTCCATCATGGGCGCAATAAGAAGGTCGTCTGTTTATATCTGTATGTGTCTCGCTATGACAGTTACACAGCTGTTTACATGTGTGTTTACTTGGATGTTTACATGTTTACAGGTGGGGGTAGATGGCCTGTGTCGGGCATGTTGATGCGTAAAGACGGGATTGTTTACTTGTTTACATGTTTACAGTGGAGAAGGGTGAGATAGACGGTCCGTGTCGGGAGGGTGGCGCGTGCAGACGCGGTTGTTTACTTGTTTACATGTTTACAGTGGAGAAGGGTGAGATAGACGGTCCGTGTCGGGAGGGTGGCGCGTGCAGACGGGGTTGTTTACATGTTTACGTGTTTACAGGGGAGAAGGGCGAGATAGACGGCCCGTGTCGGGAGGGTGGCGCATGCGCAGACCTGCACGCGGAGTGCTCCAGGGGGCGCTGTCGTTGTCAGCAAGACTTCGTCCTGAAAAACGATACATGTGGTGAGTTATATTAGTTTGTTGAACCCATAGATATCAGTTGCACTATAATCCCTGTATAATTAAATTAGCCATTCGTTTAGTTTCATTAATCATCCGTTTAGTTTCATTAAACTTTCATCTAGTTTCATTAATCATTCATCTAGTTTCATTAATCATTCATCTAGTTTCATTAATCATTCATCTAGTTTCATTAATCATTCATCTAGTTTCATTAATCATTCATCTAGTGTCATTAATCATTTATTTAGTTGTATTAAACAATTATCTAGTTATATTAATCATGTAGTTTCATTAATCATTCATCTAATTCATTATTCATTCATCTAGCTTCATTAATCATTCATCTAGTTTCATTAATCATTTCCTCTAGTTTCCTTAATCATTTCCTCTACTTTTTATTATTCACTCATCTAGTTTTTATTATTCACTCATCTAGCTTCATTAATCATTCATCTAGTTTGAATAATTACCAACGACCGATAATTATCGATGTAAATCAGTCAGTCACGATGTAACTGTTGTAAGCTTGATAAACGTCCGCTATATTTTATACCACCGCTACATTGGTTATGCCCCCCGCCCCCGCCCCCTCCCCCACCCACCCCGCCACCTCTCCACCCCCAGAGCGGAAGAAGGCGCTGGGCAGTCTGTGTGGTCGGGGCGACCTCTGCCTGGATGAGAATGCCTTTTGTAACGGCGACGGCGTCTGTCAGTGTCGAGAGACGTTCTACGCGGATATTTCCGGCGTCTGCAGTGAGTCTGAATTTATATATATTATATATATATATATACATGTATGCGAGTTCTCTTTTACGTGAATTGTAACTGTAGCATGATGTCTTCCCATTTCATCCCAGCTTGACAGGCAGTAACATTATGACAGTTTTTATTCAAATGAAGTCTATGACCCTTAACTTGGTGGCGTGTTGTACTGCAGAGAGTCACTGTTATGACAAAATGAAACAAGACATACCTGTAATGATGGAGTTTGTGTGTGTGCAGAGCCCCGGGGTTACATCGGGACCCCGTGCCTGCCTAACGACCAGTGCCGAGACCGCAATGCCGAGTGTGACCGAGACGTCTGCTTGTGTCTCGGCAACTTCTTCCTCAAAAACAACATCTGCCGTAAGGATTAGCAATAACGCCTTCTGTATATGTTAAGAACGACTTACGTTAAATATCTATTATAGTGTTTGAAGAAATACATTCTGTAAATGTTAACGTCTACTTTATGTGTCTGAATGAATACATTATAATTCAATAAATGTTAAAAGCGGCTTCTACTTTAAGCTTATAGAAGAATACATTATATAAATGTTAAGAGCAACATCTACTGTAAGCGTATGGAAAACTACATCCTACAAGATTTTGTATCGTAACGGTCGTGAAAGAATTCTCCTTGCTTTAATTCCAGGACCCAAGATCCGTTTCGGTTCGCCCTGTGAGCGCGGTGACGTTTGTGCTGACGTCAGTGCCGAGTGTCGGGAAAACCTCTGTCAATGTCGCAACGGCTTCGGAGCGGGCACCCGCGACAGTGTCTGTGGTCAGTGACGTCACAGTCTCATAGACTGTGTAGAATGATGGTGCTATTATAGTCTATGTATTTTATTATACATGTCTGTATTATTATAGAAGAACGTGTGTTATGTGTCACTGTGCATAATGATAATAATATGACAATATCGAGTATCGCTTTTAATTATTTCATATTATATCAAATGAAATACCCTTTTGAATAAGAATATCCAAAAGAAGTACTTTCCATTGGCACACTGAAAGAACAATTACTGATTTTTGTTGTCCTGGTAACTACAATTCCCTAAAACGATTTATAGTAAATCGGTGTAAAGGGTGATCAGAGTCTTTTGTGATATATTCTGTGTTTGTACGATAGGTCTGATGCTTGAAGTTACCAATACAATAGCTGAAACTAGTTTGAACTACTGACATTGTGATCCGGTTTAACCTTAGAGAGGCATAGCCAATGTTTGCGTCTAATTGTTGGGATTTTATTGCATCCGTGATGTATTTCAGTGGCTCTTGGTAGCCTTGGCAACCCCTGTCTGCCTGATCAGAGATGCTTGGACAGGAACGCTGAGTGCAGTGGCATTGTATGCCGCTGTCAAAACACTCATTATGAGAAGGATTCCGTCTGCGGTAAAGAAATATCCGAGTTTTTTTTGGGTTTACCTTAAATTATTATCAACATAACGTCATTTGTATAAAGCACTTAATCACGTTATTGACATATATAACGAATATTTCTAGTTTGACTTCATCAATTTTGCGTGGATATTTCAATAACGATAAGCATGGCTGTCTGCCTTTGACCTTTCAGTGGCCAAGGTCAGCCTGAACGCTGCCTGTGGTGACGGTGACCAATGTGAGGACCTGAGCGCGCGCTGCAAAGATGGCGTCTGTAAATGTCTGAATGACTTCTTCGACAGAGCCGGAGTTTGTAGTGAGTACACGACCTCGTCCCGACACTCCCAAGCAAGCGATACCATACCAAGTGTTTGCATTGGTAAATGTCAATAAAGACATCTGTCGTAAGTGGGTGACACAAGTTTGTGTGACTACATCTACCACAATTGATTGAAACACTATCTTTTGTGAATATCGGTCATGACATATACCGTAAGTGGAAATTTCAATAACGACTCGGGTATGTATAGTCTGTGGACGTGGGAACGCCATTATGACCTTGCAGGTGCCAAGGGTCAGCTGAACGCTCCGTGCCTGGCGGGGCAGGTGAATGAGGAGGACGAGACTTGTGACGACACCAACGCTCAGTGTCAGAGCGGCATATGTCTGTGTGGTCTCCACCACTACGAGAAGTCAGACGTCTGCCGTGAGTACCACCAATCTGGTCCGCAACGCACCTATATTCAGTATATTTCTTATATTCACATATGTCAGTCCCTCGTATTGTTAACATTGTGGTATTAACATCTGATATTGAAGTATTTTGGATTGTGGTTGTTGGTAGAACTCCTCTATAACGCATTGAGCCGAGTTTAAAGACGCAGAAGCAGGGTTTGTGATTGCCAGTGACTTTAAAATCTGGTGTTATGCATATAGCTCATCATCTGAATCTAGAATAATGTAACCAATATCGTTGTTTATACATGTTGTTATTGTATTGGAAAAAGCCCGGCACGTATACAAATATGGAAAAAAACACGAATGGGGAATATGGTGTTGTTGCGCGGTTGATACTGTGTAATGGGGCATAACGTGCAGCGCCCCCTGTCGGCGAGTCAACTGTGGAGATTGTCGTCGCACAGGTCCTAAGGTGGCCTTGCAGGAAGCATGTGACGAGGACGCCGACGTCTGCTACGACGCCAACGGCGAGTGTCACGCGGGACGCTGTGACTGTCGCCTTGGTTACGTCATTGAGCAGAACACATGTGGTCAGTGAGATATATGTTCGGTTCAGGGTTACACTAGAATAGTGGCGCTTACACGTTGTTAAGGTTCCTTTGGTATAAACATGTGTGATTTCTACTGCGTTATTGCTGTATTTACAGTTAATTAGTGCATTCATACCTAATATGAAGATTTCATATTAGCCATAAGCAATGTGCTGCCAGAGCCAAAAAAAACCCCCAGCCCTTTATGTCATGATAAAGCCAGTTTAACCAACTATTCTTCAAGTACAGTTCACTCCATGTATCGTTGCATGATATGCGAAGAAAAGTATGTTGTAAACAAGACGATTGTTGTATGTTGTCAGTGTCTACTTCCGAGGCGGGTTCGGCTGACGCCCCCTGTCTCCGCGGCAACATCTGTCTGGACAGCAAGGCAGTGTGCGCCCAGGGGATCTGCAAGTGTAACCCAGGCTACTACGCCAAGGAGGGCCAGTGCTGTGAGTTAGTCCTCAGGGAAATAGATCTTCGCAGATCCTTATAATCTGTTGCTTAGTAAACTTGCACTCAGGGCCTCATCCCTTATGTGCAAATGTTATTAAGCCATTTCATTGCTTAAAGTAATAAACTGAGGAAAAAGTCGTGATTGGTGAACATTATGACAATTGACACCCCAGAATGGGCAAAACGTATGTTTAATTCGTCATCGCGGCTTCAATAGCTATTGGACTTTTAAGACGTGATACAATTACAAGCAGTGAGAGTCTGCATTGGACCAGCGAGTGGTTTAGTCAATAACCGTTAGTGTCTGTGAGTTTGAACCAGGATACATGTGTTTTAAAGAAACGTATACATAATATATCATGCAGTTTTTTTAAAGAAACGCATATATAAACCTTTAAGCTACCTTTTAGATTGACCTTACCATCCCATAAATACTACCATTCATCTTGTTTTGCTTCATGCTCCATAAGCCTGAGGCCGAAAGGTACCGGTTGCCACCATTAACCCTGCGATACTCTTCTCGCTGCCTGCAGTGCCACAGCGGAACCTGGGCTCCCGGTGCGGCACGGAGAGCCAGTGTCGCGACGAGAACGCCGTCTGTGAGGACGACACCTGTCAGTGCTCAGAGTCTTTCCACGACAAGGACGGCGTCTGCGGTATGGGGCGCTCCGCAACAATGACGTCAGCAGGGAATCACGGGATAGCGCGGTTACTTGTTTTGAAGCGATCTAAACATTCTTACTTGCAGTCGGATTGTTCGTTCATGTTTTGTGTTTGACTACGTTTGGTCATTTACTAGTGGGCGCTATGACAATGCAGCATTAATATTATTACTGTAGGCTAGCCTGTGATGTGAGCTTTGTATCTGCAGTCTCCCGAGGACGCTACAACGCCCCCTGCCTGCTGCCGGACAACGCGTGCTCGGACACCAACACCGACTGTCGGCAGGGTCTGTGTCTCTGCGCAACCGACTACTTCCGGAGAAACGGCGCATGCGGTAAGTTCTGCTTAAGGCGACATGGCGCCTGTGGTAAGTTCTACTTCCGGCGAGATGACGCATGCGGTAAGTTCTTCTCCCGGGAAGATGGCACCTTTGGTAAAAAAAATTCCGGTAAGATGGCGCCTGTGGTAAGTTGTAGTTCCGGCGGGATGACGCATGCGGTAAGTTCTTCTCCCGGGAAGATGGCACCTTTGGTAAAAAAAATTCCGGTAAGATGGCGCCTGTGGTAAGTTCAAGTTCCGGCGAGATGACGCATGCGGTAAGTTCTTCTCCCGGGAAGATGGCACCTTTGGTAAAAAAAATTCCGGTAAGATGGCGCCTGTGGTAAGTTGTAGTTCCGGCGGGATGACGCATGCGGTAAGTTCTTCTCCCGGGAAGATGGCACCTTTGGTAAAAAAAATTCCGGTAAGATGGCGCCTGTGGTAAGTTGTAGTTCCGGCGGGATGACGCATGCGGTAAGTTCTTCTCCCGGGAAGATGGCACCTTTGGTAAAAAAAATTCCGGTAAGATGGCGCCTGTGGTAAGTTCAAGTTCCGGCGAGATGACGCATGCGGTAAGTTCTGCTTCCGGTAAGATGGCGCATGTGGTAAGTCCTATTTTCGGTAAGATGGCGCCTGTGGTAAGTTCTATTTGCGGTGAGATGGCGCCTGTGGCAAGCTCTACTTCCGATAAGATAGCGTCTGTGGTAAGTTATTTTTTCCGTGATATGGCACCTGTGGTACGTTCCATTTCTGGTAAGATGGCGCATGTGGTAAGTTCTATTTCTGGTAAGATGGTGCCTGTGGTAAGTTCTACTTTCGGTGAATAGGCACCTGTGATCATTTCCACTTCCGGTGATCTAGTATGTGAGTATGTGTTATGTTCCACTTCCGATCAAATGACATTTTGCTTTATGTACAACTTCTGGTGAAATGGCAGCAATAGTAATTACCGCTTCGTGGCAAAGACAGAAGTACATAATTCTCCAAATTTCAATTTAACAAATTCCATACGCAATGTTTTCTTCAACAACACCTGTATTATAAATATAGGTTGAACCTCTACTGACTGATGAGTGTGTTTTGTTGGTGCGCCTCCAGTACCGAAGCCCAAGCTAGGCGAGCAGTGCTTCACGGCGGACGTGTGTCAGGACGTGTACGCCGAGTGTCGGGACGGGGTGTGCAAGTGTCGGGGCGGCAGCGTCCAGACAGACGGGGAGTGCTGTGAGTGTGCCGGGGCGGACGCCATGGCTCGACACGTGGTACAGGGAGAGATACGTACCAGAACCAGTCGGCCTTGTATACATCACAGAATGTTAGGAATCCTTAACGATTTTGTTTATTGATGACAATCATTGATGATGTATGTCAATCCTTGATGACTTATGTCAATCATGGATGACTTATGTCCATCATTGATGACTTATGTCAATCATTGATGACTTATGTCAATCATTGATGACTTATATCAATCATTGATGACTTATCTCAAGCGTTGATGATCTGTGCCAAGCGTTGATGGTCGGTGTCATTCAGTATTGATCTGTCATTCAGTGACGAGTTGTGTCAATCATTGATGATATGTGTCAATCATTGATGATCTGTGTCAATCAGTGATGACATGTGTCAATCAGTGATGACATGTGTCAATCAGTGATGACATGTGTCAATCAGTGAGTATTTGTGTTAGACATTGGTGACATGTGTCAATCAGTGATGACATGTGTCAATCAGTGATGACATGTGTCAATCAGTGATGACCTGTGTCAATCAGCGATGACATGTGTCAATCAGTGATGATCTGTGTCAATCCGTGATGACATGTGTCAATCAGTGATGATCTGTGTCAATCAGTGATGATCTGTGTCAATCAGTGATGACGTGTCAATCAGTGATGATCTGTGTCAATCAGTGATGATCTGTGTCAATCATTGATGATCTGTGCCCATCATTGATTATCTGTGTAATTCAGTAAGGATCTGTATCATTAAGTGATGCTTTATGTCAACCATTGGGAATGGGTCTCAGTTATTAAGCAATATCAATTAATTATGTTTAAAACCATTGGTTATTTACCAGTTACTTATCAATGACTTGCATTGTCGATATTGATAAATCAATAGTCTTGTTTAAGTACATTTGGATTACATAATCTATTGATGGTTTACATATATTAATGATTGTTTATGTCCATTATTGTTCGTGAAGGCATTTTTGTTCTAATCGCGTCTGATTGGATGACATTGTTGATTTAAAACCTAAGAGACTATCAATGACACTTCCCCTGGCGCGACCTGTCTCCTATGTGTACTATCTTTGAAAACAACGGAACTGTCGAATGCACACAGATTGCTCGTTGTGTTATTGTAGTTTTGACGGAAACCTTTTGACTAAAACATAACATGACATAACATCGCTTCTATTACAGCGACACCGTCTGATAACCTGTTCAACCCTCCGTGTAACCTTGACGGCACGTGCGCCGACCCCAACGCCCAGTGCGTCAACAACCTCTGCGTCTGCAAACTTGGCTACTTCTTCAAACAGTCCATCTGTAGTAAGTACCAATGTAAACTGGGCTACTTCTTCAAACACGCCATCGGTAGTAAGTACCAGTGTAACCTGGGCTACTTCTTTGAACAGTCCATCTGTAGCAAGTACCAGTGTAAACTGGTCTACTTCTTCAAACACTCCATCGGTAGTAAGTACCAGTGTAACCTGGGCTACTTCTTTGAACAGTCCATCTGTAGCAAGTACCAGTGTAAACTGGTCTACTTCTTCAAACACTCTATCTATAGTAAGCACCAGTGTAAACTGAGTTACTTCTTCAAACAGTCCATCTGTAGTAAGTACCAGTGTAACCTGGGTTACTTCTTCAAACAGTCCATCTGTAGTAAGTACCAGTGTAACCTGGGTTACTTCTTCAAACAATCCATCTCTAGTAAGTACCAGTGTAAACTGGGTTACTTCTTGAAACAGTCTATCTATAGTAAGTACCAGTGAAAACTGGGTTACTTCTTGAAACAGTCTATCTATAGTAAGTACCAGTGAAAACTGGGTTACTTCTTGAAACAGTCAATCTCTAGTAAATACCAGTGTAACCTGGGTTACTTCTTCAAACAGTCCATCTCTAGTAAGTACCAGTGAAAACTGGGTTACTTCTTGAAACAGTCCATCTGTAATAAGTACCAGTGAAAACTGGGTTACTTCTTCAAACAGTCCATCTGTAGTAAGTACCAGTGAAAACTGGTCTACTTCTTCAAACAGTTAATCTCTAGTAAATACCAGTGTAAACTGGTCTACTTCTTCAAACAGTATATCTATAGTAAGTACCGGTGTAAACTGGGTTACTTCTTTAAACAGTCCATATGTAGTAAGTACCAGTGTAAACTGGGTTACTTCTTCAAACAGTCCATCTGTAGTAAGTACCAGTGTAATTACCTGGGTTACTTCTTCAAACAGTCCATCTGTAATAAGTACCAGTGTAAACTGGTCTACTTCTTCAAACAGTATATCTATAGTAAGTACCAGTGTAAACTGGGTTACTTCTTCAAACAGTCCATCTGTAATAAGTGCCAGTGTAAACTTAGCTACTTCATCAACAGTCCATCTGTAGTAAGTACCAATGTAAACTGAGCTACGTCTTCAAAACGGTCTGATTACCATAAATTGCTGAATCATGATGAGTGTGCAATGCCGTGTTAACCGCCATGTATCTCTCCAGCGCCGGAGCTTCCTCTCAACTCAAAGTGTGAGGACGGTGACCTGTGCGCGGACACCAACTCCGGCTGCAGAAGCTTCGTCTGCCTCTGTAACGACAACTACTTCGAGCGATACAGCATCTGCCGTGAGTGATCGGTCCCTCGCTGTGGAATAGTGACTGTGTTATCTCCTTCATCACCATGTGAATTAAGTTTTACTTCTGTTTATGTTTAAATAAGTGCGCACTATTATGAAAAAGAGTACTATTATATAGAAAGAAGTTTCAACCTTATAAAGAATAAATACCCAAGTTGCCGTGAGAGCTTCAGCTTTATTTGTCCTCTATTTTCTGGCACGTGACATTGGTAAGGATGTGTGTACTCCGATAATATTGAGGGCAGGCACATGTAATAATTCATTCTTTTCCGATATCATATAAAGCTCACTGCTGAATTCGCCAGTTTGTCGGACTGAATTTTTACGATTATTTCTGTGTTCCTTTGTTTTCGGTATATTTCTTTGTTACGTGTGTCTCAGGATGCTCTTTGCGTATTTTTTGCGTCTGCATTTTAGTTTATTTTGCTTCTGTATGTATGTGACATAATGACGGTCATATCTTTTCCTCTGTTTCTCTCGCTCAGTGCCAAAGGGACGTCTTGATCGACCGTGTCTGGGTAACAACATCTGCACCGATCCCAACACCATCTGCAGCAGCGGCATGTGCGTCTGTACGGCCGATTCCTACGACAAGGAGGGTCTCTGTAGTAAGTGGTCATACTCCTCGATGTCCAGGCCTATACGACAAGGAGGGTCTCTGTAGTAAGTGGTCGTACTCCTCGATGTCCAGGCCTATACGACAAGGAGGGTCTCTGTAGTAAGTGGTCGTACTCCTCGATGTCCGGGCCTATACGACAAGGAGGGCCTCTGTAGTAAGTGGTCATACTCCTCGATGTCCAGGCCTATACGACAAGGAGGGTCTCTGTAGTAAGTGGTCATACTCCTCGATGTCCAGGCCTATACGACAAGGAGGGTCTCTGTAGTAAGTGGTCATACTCCTCGATGTCCAGGCCTATACGACAAGGAGGGTCTCTGTAGTAAGTGGTCATACTCCTCGATGTCCGGGCCTATACGACAAGGAGGGTCTCTGTAGTAAGTGGTCATACTCCTCGATGTCCGGGCCTATACGACAAGGAGGGTCTCTGTAGTAAGTGGTCATACTTCTCGATGTCCAGGCCTATACGACAAGGAGGGTCTCTGTAGTAAGTGGTCATACTCCTCGATGTCCAGGCCTATACGACAAGGAAGGGTTTCTGTAGTAAGTGGTCATACTCCTCGATGTCCGGGCCTATACGACAAGGAGGGTCTCTGTAGTAAGTGGTCATACTCCTCGATGTCCAGGCCTGTACGACAAGGAGGGTCTCTGTAGTAAGTGGTCATACTCCTCGATGTCCAGGCCTATACGACAAGGAGGGTCTCTGTAGTAAGTGGTCATACTCCTCGATGTCCGGGCCTATACGACAAGGAGGGTCTCTGTAGTAAGTGGTCATACTCCTCGATGTCCGAGCCTATACGACAAGGAGGGTCTCTGTAGTAAGTGGTCATACTCCTCGATGTCCAGGCCTATACGACAAGGAGGGTCTCTGTAGTGAGTGGTCATACTCCTCGATGTCCGGGCCTATACGACAAGGAGGGTCTCTGTAGTAAGTGGTCATACTCCTCGATGTCCGAGCCTATACGACAAGGAGGGTCTCTGTAGTAAGTTGTCATACTCCTCGATGTCCAGGCCTATACGACAAGGAGAGTCTCTGTAGTAAGTGGTCATACTCCTCGATGTCCGGGCCTATACGACAAGGAGGGCCTCTGTAGTAAGTGGTCATACTCCTCGATGTCCCGGCCTATACGACAAGGAGGGTCTCTGTAGTAAGTGGTCATACTCCTCGATGTCCAGGCCTATACGACAAGGAAGGGTTTCTGTAGTAAGTGGTCATACTCCTCGATGTCCAGGCCTATACGACAAGGAGGGTCTCTGTAGTAAGTGGTCATACTCCTCGATGTCCAGGCCTATACGACAAGGAAGGGTTTCTGTAGTAAGTGGTCATACTCCTCGATGTCCGGGCTTATACGACAAGGAGGGCCTCTGTAGTAAGTGGTCATACTCCTCGATGTCCAGGCCTATACGACAAGGAAGGGATTCTGTAGTAAGTGGTCATACTCCTCGATGTCCGGGCTTATACGACAAGGAGGGCCTCTGTAGTAAGTGGTCATACTCCTCGATGTCCAGGCCTATACGACAAGGAGGGCCTCTGTAGTAAGTGGTCATACTCCTCGATGTCCGGGCTTATACGACAAGGAGGGCCTCTGTAGTAAGTGGTCATACTCCTCGATGTCCGGGCCTATACGACAAGGATGGTCTCTGTAGTAAGTGGTCATACTCCTCGATGTCCGGGCCTATACGACAAGGAGGGTCTCTGTAGTAAGTGGTCATACTCCACGATGTCAGGGCCTATACGACAAGGAGGGTCTCTGTAGTAAGTGGTCATACTCCTCGATGTCCAGGCCTATACGACAAGGAGGGTCTCTGTAGTAAGTGGTCATACTCCTCGATGTCCAGGCCTATACGACAAGGAGGGTCTCTGTAGTAAGTGGTCATACTCCTCGATGTCCAGGCCTGTACGACAAGGAGGGTCTCTGTAGTAAGTAGTCATACTCCTCGATGTCCGAGCCTATACGACAAGGAGGGCCTCTGTAGTAAGTGGTCATACTCCTCGATGTCCGGGCCTATACGACAAGGAGGGCCTCTGTAGTAAGTGGTCATACTCCTCGATGTCCGAGCCTATACGACAAGGAGGGTCTCTGTAGTAAGTGGTCATACTCCTCGATGTCCGGGCCTATACGACAAGGAGGGTCTCTGTAGTAAGTGGTCATACTCCTCGATGTCCGGGCCTATACGACAAGGAGGGCCTCTGTAGTAAGTGGTCATACTCCTCGATGTCCGAGCCTATACGACAAGGAGGGCCTCTGTAGTAAGTGGTCATACTCCTCGATGTCCGGGCCTATACGACAAGGAGGGCCTCTGTAGTAAGTGGTCATACTCCTCGATGTCCGAGCCTATACGACAAGGAGGGTCTCTGTAGTAAGTGGTCATACTCCTCGATGTCCGAGCCTATACGACAAGGAGGGCCTCTGTAGTAAGTGGTCATACTCCTCGATGTCCGGGCCTATACGACAAGGAGGGTCTCTGTAGTAAGTGGTCATACTCCTCGATGTCCGAGCCTATACGACAAGGAGGGCCTCTGTAGTAAGTGGTCACACTCCTCGATGTCCGAGCCTATACGACAAGGAGGGCCTCTGTAGTAAGTGGTCATACTCCTCGATGTCCGAGCCTAAACGACAAGGAGGGCCTCTGTAGTAAGTGGTCATACTCCTCGATGTCCGGGCCTATACGACAAGGAGGGCCTCTGTAGTAAGTGGTCATACTCCTCGATGTCCGAGCCTATACGACAAGGAGGGTCTCTGTAGTAAGTGGTCATACTCCTCGATGTCCGAGCCTATACGACAAGGAGGGCCTCTGTAGTAAGTGGTCATACTCCTCGATGTCCGGGCCTATACGACAAGGAGGGTCTCTGTAGTAAGTGGTCATACTCCTCGATGTCCGAGCCTATACGACAAGGAGGGTCTCTGTAGTAAGTGGTCATACTCCTCGATGTCCGGGCCTATACGACAAGGAGGGTCTCTGTAGTAAGTGGTCATACTCCTCGATGTCCGAGCCTATACGACAAGGAGGGTCTCTGTAGTAAGTGGTCATACTCCTCGATGTCCGAGCCTATACGACAAGGAGGGTCTCTGTAGTAAGTGGTCATACTCCTCGATGTCCAGGCCTATACGACAAGGAGGGTCTCTGTAGTAAGTGGTCATACTCCTCGATGTCCAGGCCTATACGACAAGGACGTTCTCTGTAGTAAGTGGTCATACTCCTCGATGTCCAGGCCTATACGACAAGGAGGGTCTCTGTAGTAAGTGGTCATACTCCTCGATGTCCAGGCCTATACGACAAGGAGGGTCTCTGTAGTAAGTGGTCATACTCCTCGATGTCCAGGCCTATACGACAAGGAGGGTCTCTGTAGTAAGTGGTCATACTCCTCGATGTCCAGGCCTATACGACAAGGAGGGTCTCTGTAGTAAGTGGTCATACTCCTCGATGTCCAGGCCTATACGACAAGGAGGGTCTCTGTAGTAAGTGGTCATACTCCTCGATGTCCAGGCCTATACGACAAGGAGGGTCTCTGTAGTAAGTGGTCATACTCCTCGATGTCCAGGCCTATACGACAAGGAGGGTCTCTGTAGTAAGTGGTCATACTCCTCGATGTCCAGGCCTATACGACAAGGAGGGTCTCTGTAGTAAGTGGTCATACTCCTCGATGTCCAGGCCTATACGACAAGGAGGGTCTCTGTAGTAAGTGGTCATACTCCTCGATGTCCGAGCCTATACGACAAGGAGGGTCTCTGTAGTAAGTGGTCATACTCCTCGATGTCCGGGCCTATACGACAAGGAGGGTCTCTGTAGTAAGTGGTCATACTCCTCGATGTCCGAGCCTATACGACAAGGAGGGTCTCTGTAGTAAGTGGTCATACTCCTCGATGTCCGAGCCTATACGACAAGGAGGGTCTCTGTAGTAAGTGGTCATACTCCTCGATGTCCAGGCCTATACGACAAGGAGGGTCTCTGTAGTAAGTGGTCATACTCCTCGATGTCCAGGCCTATACGACAAGGACGTTCTCTGTAGTAAGTGGTCATACTCCTCGATGTCCAGGCCTATACGACAAGGAGGGTCTCTGTAGTAAGTGGTCATACTCCTCGATGTCCAGGCCTATACGACAAGGAGGGTCTCTGTAGTAAGTGGTCATACTCCTCGATGTCCAGGCCTATACGACAAGGAGGGTCTCTGTAGTAAGTGGTCATACTCCTCGATGTCCAGGCCTATACGACAAGGAGGGTCTCTGTAGTAAGTGGTCATACTCCTCGATGTCCAGGCCTATACGACAAGGAGGGTCTCTGTAGTAAGTGGTCATACTCCTCGATGTCCAGGCCTATACGACAAGGAGGGTCTCTGTAGTAAGTGGTCATACTCCTCGATGTCCAGGCCTATACGACAAGGAGGGTCTCTGTAGTAAGTGGTCATACTCCTCGATGTCCAGGCCTATACGACAAGGAGGGTCTCTGTAGTAAGTGGTCATACTCCTCGATGTCCAGGCCTATACGACAAGGAGGGTCTCTGTAGTAAGTGGTCATACTCCTCGATGTCCGGGCCTATACGACAAGGAGGGTCTCTGTAGTAAGTGGACGATTGGGATTAAGATGTGCAATGACTAAGAGCATGAGCAATTATTTGTCGTCTGTTACACGGAGTTGTGTATAATATATGCTTCGCGATATCACCCAACCCCTATCTGTCTCCTTGCCGTGCCCCTCAGTCCCGAAGAGCACGCTGGCGGAGGACTGCACCTCTGACGAGCAGTGTCTCGACGTGAACGCGGTCTGCATGGCGGGAAGCTGCGTCTGTCGGGCGGGCTTTGTCCGCAACCAGGACACGTGTGGTAAGACTCCATCTCCCATGGTAGAGCCCACGACACGTGTGGTAAGACTCCATCTCCCATGGTAGAGCCCACGACACGTGTGGTAAGACTCCATCTCCCATGGTAGAGCCCACGACACGTGTGGTAAGACTCCATCTCCCATGGTAGAGCCCACGACACGTGTGGTAAGAGTCCATCTCCCATGGTAGAGCCCACGACACGTGTGGTAAGACTCCATCTCCCATGGTAGAGCCCACGACACGTGTGGTAAGACTCCATCTCCCATGGTAGAGCCCACGACACGTGTGGTAAGACTCCATCTGCCATGGTAGAGCCCACGACACGTGTGGTAAGACTCCATCTTCCATGGTAGAGCCCACGACACGTGTGGTAAGAGTCCATCTCCCATGGTAGAGCCCACGACACGTGTGGTAAGACTCCATCTCCCATGGTAGAGCCCACGACACGTGTGGTAAGACTCCATCTCCCATGGTAGAGCCCACGACACGTGTGGTAAGACTCCATCGGCCATGGTAGAGCCCACGACACGTGTGGTAAGACTCCATCTGCCATGGTAGAGCCCACGACACGTGTGGTAAGACTCCATCTCCCATGGTAGAGCCCACGACACGTGTAGTAAGACTCCATCTCCCATGGTAGAGCTCACGACACGTGTGGTAAGACTCCATCTGCCATGGTAGAGCCCACGACACGTGTGGTAAGACTCCATCTCCCATGGTAGAGCCCACGACACGTGTGGTAAGACTCCATCTCCCATGGTAGAGCCCACGACACGTGTGGTAAGACTCCATCTCCCATGGTAGAGCCCACGACACGTGTGGTAAGACTCCATCTCCCATGGTAGAGCCCACGACACGTGTGGTAAGACTCCATCTGCCATGGTAGAGCCCACGACACGTGTGGTAAGACTCCATCTCCCATGGTAGAGCCCACGACACGTGTGGTAAGACTATCTCCCATGGTAGAGCCCACGACACGTGTGGTAAGACTCCATCTCCCATGGTAGAGCCCACGACACGTGTGGTAAGACTCCATCTCCCATGGTAGAGCCCGCGACACGTGTGGTAAGACTCCATCTCCCATGGTAGAGCCCACGACACGTGTGGTAAGACTCCATCTCCCATGGTAGAGCCCACGACACGTGTGGTAAGACTCCATCTCCCATGGTAGAGCCCACGACACGTGTGGTAAGACTCCATCTCCCATGGTAGAGCCCACGACACGTGTGGTAAGACTCCATCTCCCATGGTAGAGCCCACGACACGTGTGGTAAGACTGCATATCCCATGGTAGAGCCCACGACACGTGTGGTAAGACTCCATCTCCCATGGTAGAGCCCACGACACGTGTATTAAGACTCCATCTCCCATGGTAGAGCCCACGACAGCGACTAACAGTAGTGTTATTATTTATTTAGTTTGAAAGATATTTTCCTCAGCCAGAGCATCATTTAGTTACAAATTGTTGCACATTACAGCAGGCTGAGAATTAAATCAGACAAGCATCATAATTTAAAAACACACTATAAAGGACAATCAAACTATCACCTAAGTTTTGAAATTCGCAGCATATCTGGGTGTTTTGTGCGTGGTGCTTGCAGTCTCGCTGGGCCAGGACGGCACTCTGGACGCCATCTGTCTCGGCGACGGTTCCTGTCTCGTCCAAGACTCATATTGTAACCAGAAAGTCTGCAAATGTCTGCCAGAGTTCTTCGACAAGAATGGCGAGTGCGGTGAGTGGCGTATACCAACATGGTGCAAAACGTGTCATTAAACACCCACACTTGCTTGCTGCCTTATATTTGTCAGTGATTGAGTATGTTTTTGTGTGTTATTTTCTTTCAGTTTCATATTTTTCATGTCAAATATACATACATACATAGCACAGATGTGCGTGCATTTTAACATATGAGCAGCGGATACGATTTAGTAGCATACTCTACAGAAATAACAGGACTGAAAGTGCCGAGACTATGCATTTCCATTTGTCTTCAAGCACTTCTTTTGCTGAGATATTCAATTTTTGATCCATATTACATGTTTCTATTTGGTTGTAATATTTTGTTAATCTCTCGTAATATCACTTGGGCAAGGCAAGACTTCCTTATATTTACATGAGACTATGTATTTCTTTATCCGTTCCCCAATGTTGTGGCCCTATCTACCCCCTTTGCTGTCGCCCTATCTACCCCCCTTGCTGTCGCCCTATCCCCCAATGCTGTGGCCCTATCTACCCCCCTTGCTGTCGCCCTATCCCCCAATGCTGTGGCCCTATCTACCCCCCCTTGCTGTCGCCCTATCCCCCAATGCTGTGGCCCTATCTACCCTCCTTTGCTGTCACCCTATCCCCCAATGCTGTGGCCCTATCTACCCCCCTTGCTGTCGCCCTATCCACCAATGCTGTGGCCCTATCTACCCCCCTTGCAGTCGCCCTATCCCCCAATGCTGTGGCCCTATCTACCCCCTTGCTGTCGCCCTATCCCCCAATGCTGTGGCCCTATCTACACCCCTTGCTGTCGCCCTATCCCCCAATGCTGTGGCCCTATCTACTACCTTGCTGTCGCCCTATCCCCCAATGCTGTGGCCCTATCTACGCCCCTTGCTGTCGCCCTATCCCCCAATGATGTGGCCCTATCTACCCCCTTGCTGTCGCCCTATTTACCCCCCTTGCTGTCGCTCTATCTACCCCCCCTTGCTGTCGCCCTATCCCCCAATGCTGTGGCCCTATCTACCCCCCCCCCTTGCTGTCGCCCTATCCCCCAATGCTGTGGCCCTATCTACACCCCTTGCTGTCGCCCTATCCACCAATGCTGTGGCCCTATCTACACCCCTTGCTGTCGCCCTATCCACCAATGCTGTGGCCTTATCTACCCCCTTGCTGTCGCCCTATCCCCCAATGCTGTCGCCCTATCCACCAATGCTGTGGCCTTATCTACCCCCTTGCTGTCGCCCTATCCCCCAATGCTGTGGCCCTATCTACCCCCCTTGCTGTCGCCCTATCCCCCAATGCTGTGGCCCTATCTACCCCCCTTGCTGTCGCCCTATCCCCCAATGCTGTGGCCCTATCTACCCCCTTGCTGTCGCCCTATCCCCCAATGCTGTGGCCCTATCTACCCCCCTTGCTGTCGCCCTATCCCCCAATGCTGTGGCCCTATCTACCCCCCTTGCTGTCGCCCTATCCCCCAATGCTGTGGCCCTATCTACCCCCCTTGCTGTCGCCCTATCCCCCAATGCTGTGGCCCTATCTACCCCCCTTGCTGTCGCCCTATCCACCAATGCTGTGGCCCTATCTACCCCCTTGCTGTCGCCCTATCCCCCAATGCTGTGGCCCTATCTACCCCCCTTGCTGTCACCCTATCCCCCAATGTTGTGGCCCTATCTACCCCCCCTTGCTGTCGCCCTATCCCCCAATGCTGTGGCCCTATCTACCCCCTTGCTGTCGCCCTATCCCCCAATGCTGTGGCCCTATCTACCCCCCTTGCTGTCGCTCTATCCCCCAATGCTGTGGCCCTATCTACCCCCCCCTTGCTGTCGCCCTATCCCCCAATGCTGTGGCCTATGGTTGCAGCCGCCAAGATCGACCTGGACGGTCCTTGCTCGGCAGGGGAGGTCTGCTTGGACGACAACGCCGAGTGCTCGCGGGGACAGTGCCAGTGCCGTCCAGGCTTCTACAGCGAGGACGACAGCTGCGGTACGTGTCCCGTCCCCATGGCAACCGGTGGGGTTGCCTATGTATGACGTTTTGATGACGTCAGTGATTTTTTTTTTTTAAAACGTGTTCCCTTGAGTACTTTTCCGAACAATATTTATGGAGATGATGAACAGCAAAAGAGGTATTGTAAATGTTGTGTGTCGCGTATGGGGTGTAATTAAATATCATAAACTGTGATTCTCGGTCAATTAGTCCGTGGAACAGTTGCGTAATTTTCACCTTTATTTCTGGAGTTTTAGTAAACGTTGTCTATTTACTCCCCTATGTAGTGCGATTAATTACTGTAACTTGTGATTCTCGTGTGAATTGTTGAAATGTTTTGGTGTATTTCTTGGGGTTATGAACGTTTTCTCTTTGGTTTCTTTAGTGGGGAAAGGGAAGTTGGGCTTCCCCTGTCTGCCCGGAGAGTCCTGTGCTGACAGCGACGCTCAGTGCTCCGACGGCATCTGTCTGTGTCGCGACACCTTCTTCGAGAAGGACGGCAGCTGTTGTAAGTTGGTGTCATGTGTCACCTTGGTGTCATGTGTCACCTTTGTGTCATGTGTCACCTTAGTGCCATGTGTCACCTTGGTGTCATGTGTCACCTTGGTGTCATCTGTCACCTTAGTCGAGAAGGACGGAAGCGGTTGTAAGTTGGTGTCATGTGTCACCTTGGTGTCATGTGTCACCTTTGTGTCATGTGTCACCTTAGTGCCATGTGTCACCTTGGTGTCATGTGTCACCTTGGTGTCATCTGTCACCTTAGTCGAGAAGGACGGAAGCGGTTGTAAGTTGGTGTCATGTGTCACATTGGTGTCATGTGTCACCTTAGTGTCATGTGTCACATTGGTGTCATGTGTCACATTGGTGTCATGTATCACCTTGGTGTCATGTGCCACCTTGGTGTCATGTGTCACCTTGGTGTCATGTGTCACATTGGTGTCATGTGTCACATTGATGTCATGTGTCACCTTGGTGTCATGTGTCACATTGGTGTCATGTGTCACATTGGTGTCATGTGTCACCTTGGTGTCATGTGTCACCTTTGGTGTCATGTGTCACATTGGTGTCATGTGTCACCTTGGTGTCATGTGTCACCTTGGTGTCACGTGTCACCTTGGTGTCATGTGTCACATTGGTGCCATGTGCCACCTTGGTGTCATGTGTCACATTGGTTTCATGTATCACTTTGGTGTCATGTGTCACCTTGGTGTCATGTGTCACTTTGGTGTCATGTGTCACCATGGTCGAAAAGGGCGGCTGCTGTAATAAGCTGGTGTCATATGTCGTCTTAGTGTAAGTTGGCACAATGATTATGGAGACACTTGAGATTTTAATCATAATAACAATCTTTATTCATATGATTTCAGATGATACGATGTAACAATATTTACAAAAATCATTGTGGCTTTATACTACTAATACCTAATACATAATAGTAATAATAATAATAATAATAGTAATAATAAAATAATAATAATAATAATAATAAATAATAATAATAATGAATAATAATAATAATAATAATTAATAATAATAATAATAATTAATAATAATAATAATAATAATAATAATAATAATTAATAATAATAATAATAATAATAATAATAATAATAATAATATTAATAATAAATAATAATAATAATAATAATAATGAAGTGATACTGGTTCCTTGTGTTGTGCAGTGCCCCGTGGTTTTTTCGACACGCCCTGCCTGCCGCCGGAGATGCGGCGTTGTGTGGACCCCAACACTGTGTGTACCCAGGGGGTCTGCCTCTGTCAGGAAAACACCTTCGAGAGAAACAGACGCTGCAGTGAGTTACTCTTCAAAACGAGCTTCCAAGAGAGACCGACACGTCCACCATACACCTTCCAACTTGTACATTGTTTGTTTGTTTTATTGTTATTTTCCAAAGGCTGCAATTGCTATGGCTAGTAGTTGTGATGTTTGTCGATTTTCTAATATGTTTGTGGCTATGTGCGTTAAAATATGAAACAATGTGTCTTCTGCTGACTCTACCCTTCTACCCCCCCCCCCGCCCCTCCCTCCCCCACTACCCCAGTGTCCCTGATCGGCCTTGGCGCCCCTTGTCAGGCCCAGGACGTGTGTGAGGACCTCCAGGCCGAGTGTCGCGGGGGAACCTGCGCCTGTCTCTCGGGCTTCATCAATGTCGGCGACGCCTGTGGTACGTCTACACCAATGACGTCATCATCCAATCTATGACGTCATCATCCAATTTATGACGTCATCATGCAATTTATGACGTCATCATGCAATCTATGAGATCACCATGCATTCTATGACGTCATCATGCAATCTATGACGTCATCATGCAATTGATTACGTTAGCATGCCATCTGTGACGTCACCAGGCCATCTATGACGTCAGTGCAAAGTAAATGACGTATCCACCAACATTTATGGCGTCAGCACGAAATACCTGACGTCGCATTATGTAAACAACTTTAATTCTTAGATTTGGGCGCATGAAGGTAAATACCAATCGGAGACACAATGATAATGGCTTCTATTCCTTTAAATATGTATACTTAATATGATCATGACTAACGTTTTTTATGATAGTAGGAATTGCCGTGTGTTAGTGGTATATATACCCCCTCTCCCCCATCTCCCTCCCCCCGTTCTAGCCGTGGCTGGGCGTGACGGGAAGCTGGACGGAGTGTGCCTCCCCGGCGCCCTGAAGTGTTCCGACCCCCACACCTTCTGCAGCCAGGGTATCTGCAAGTGTACCGGCGACCACTTCGACAAGAACGGCATATGTGGTGGGTGTATAGACCCCCCCTCCCCACCCCACACTCCCCACCCCCTCCCACACCACCAGAAATACTGCTAATGGTTCCTGTATTTTACACAGTGACTTCTATCCGTGTTATAGTGAAGACGCTCTGAGCATTTGTGTGTGTACTTAATCTGACCTATGTTGTACTTACCTTCATGTCTTATCGACTGAGTGGGATCGTAATGTAGCTCCATTCCCATTGTTTCCCAACAGTTTGTACATGGTATAGCTCAGCCTTATTGTATGTTTGCATTTTTTAAGCAGCATTTTTACATTTCATCATATGCCATAACATTTTTTGCTTTTCATTTTTATCATAGAATTAACATTTTTATATCGTTTTTTTCTTTCATTTATAACGTACTAATCAAATAACATTATGCTATCGTAGGTCGTATTAACACATTATACATCTCCCTATAACATATTGATCCTGCTGAAATGCTTGCTCAATAACTGTTTTTTTACTATTTGTTTTTAAAGCCTGTCTGGTACATAACAATTTGCACTTGAATGTATAACCATGTCTTGTGCTACGCCATGATCTCTGATAACCCTAGTAACCCCCACTCCTGCCATCACCACCCCTGCCGTCGCCACTATCTGCCGTCACCACTATCTGCCGTCAACACTATCTGCCGTCGCCAACCCCCTGCCGCCACCGCCCCCCGCCGTCACCGCCCCCTGCCGCCCGGCGCGCAGACAAGAAAATTGAGATGGGAGAGCCGTGCTCGGCGGGCGAGCTCTGCACGGACGACCTGGCCGAGTGCCTTGGAGGCACCTGTGACTGCTCGCCCAACTTCTTCTACGACGGCTCGTATTGTGGCAAGTGTCTCCCCGCCCCCTCCCTCTCCCCTCCCCCAATCTCCCCCAATCTTGCCTTCTTTCTGTATATTTTTCTATAGCAAAAGTAGAATTCTGTCCTTTCTGTAGAATGCTGTACAAGAGTGCTTTAAAACGGACGCCTGTAAAATGACATCAGCGGAAGTGTAGTTAGATTCCTGAATGAAACACGGAAGCAAATGTATTATAATCTGACGTAACTGTCTACGTCACATGTACAAAATATTGATCAGTTAAGTCTGAACCTGTAGAGCTGTAGTGGAATTTTGAGTCCTCGGTACAAAGATTAGTATTTAAGCTTTAATGTCAGAAATTAAACGCGCCATTTTGTTTTTAAATCATTGGCGCATGCGCCTAACCATTTGCCAGAACATTGGGCATGCAAGCATGGCACCGTGTGACATTATAAAAAGGCATTGGCTGAAACATAGACATCAGCAAGGAATGCAACTACCAGGCGTATGATTCAACACAGGAGCGAGAGTACCAGGCATTAGTGTGACACTTTCAGCATGATCCTTTCAGCGAGACGCTAAGCCGCATGGCACATTGAAGCAAGTAATCGGCATTGTGATCAGGATTCATAATAATATTTTTGGTTGTGTTCCATTCTCTCTGACCTTTTTGTTCTCTTAACGGATTAAGCTGTCGTTCAACGCATAATTTGTGTAAGTGCTCTATAATCTGATATCTTGGCTCCCTGTGTTGTCACAGCTCTGATTTTACTATAATCATTGTCATTGCATCGTTAACTAATACTGAAATTCCGCGACCGCATCCTTGCGACCGACCACCCATGTCCTTGTTCTTAATTATTGTGAGTATATGTCCATGTAATTATTATGCCAGTCGCACAAACCGTAATTTAGTAACATTTAATGATATAGATAACATGTCATTGTGGTTGTTGTGTAACTCCTGTTGTCGCCACAGCTGCGCGTGGTGGGCTGGGCGATCCGTGCTTCCCTGACGACACGTGCGCCGACAACGTGTTGCTATGCGACGAGGAGTTGTGTCAGTGCCGCGCGGGATTCAAGATTCAGGGCGACGAGTGCAGTGAGTAGCGTCCTGTCCATAGTGGGTACTCATAATCATTACTGGCAACGGTATTACTGTCAAATACAAACAGGGGTCCTTAAAATGGTAAAATCGCTTAATTGCTACGAGTGGAAGCGTGGCTTAATTATCGGCCATCTAGGGTGCCTTGTTCAACCCGCCCGTTCGGAGTTTACTGTAGTTAGTTTACTTCGTACTATAGGCTGGCCTCCAGCCAAGGTACATAAACAAAATAAAAACAAAATAACAAAAAGAGTTTACTGTATGGACCATAATGATACACAATTTAACGCAGGGAAATATATCTATATTTTATGTTATTTTATTCTATGGGCAAAATGTTGGAATGTGCGTATACATGTAAGCGTTTAAATGGTGTTACTTTACAGTTGCCGTGGATCCGGGTACTAGTCCGACCACGGGCTCCCCGACCGACTCCACCACCCCCTCCACCACCCCCGCGTTGGGGGTGGAGCTCCTGGGACCATGCTCCGCGCGAGACATCTGCCAGGACCCGTCCGCCATCTGCGTCAACGGCACGTGTCTGTGTCACACGTCATTCTACAACAAGGACGGAATCTGTCGTAAGTGTCACGTCATTCTACATCAAGGACGGAATCTGTCGTAAGTGTTTGTGTCACACGTCATTCTACAACATAGACGGAATCGGTCGTAAGTGTTTGTATCATACGTCATTCTACAACAAGGACGGAATCTGTCGTAAGTGTCACGTCATTCTACAACAAGGACGGAATCTGTCGTAAGTGTTTGTGTCACACGTCATTCTACAACAAGGACGGAATCTGTCGTAAGTGTTTGTATCATACGTCATTCTACAACAAGGACGGAATCTGTCGTAAGTGTTTGTGTCACACGTCATTCTACAACAAGGACGGAATCTGTCGTAAGCGTTTGTATCATACGTCATTCTACAACAAGGACAGAATCTGTCGTAAGTGTCACATCATTCTACAACAAGGACGGAATCTGTCGTAAGTGTTTGTATCATACGTCATTCTACAACAAGGACAGAATCTGTCGTAAGTGTCACGTCATTCTACAACAAGGACAGAATCTGTCGTAAGTGTCACGTCATTCTACAACAAGGACGGAATCTGTCGTAAGTGTTTGTGTCATACGTCATTCTACAACAAGGACAGAATCTGTCGTAAGTGTCACGTCATTCTACAACAAGGACAGAATCTGTCGTAAGTGTCTGTCACACGTCATTCTACAACAAGGACGGAATCTGTCGTAAGTGTCTGTGTCACACGTCATTCTACAACAAGGACGGAATCTGTCGTAAGTGTTTGTATCATACGTCATTCTACAACAAGGACGGAATCTGTCGTAAGTGTTTGTATCATACGTCATTCTACAACAAGGACGGAATCTGTCGTAAGTGTCACGTCATTCTACAACAAGGACGGAATCTGTCGTAAGTGTTTGTGTCACACGTCATTCTACAACAAGGACGGAATCTGTCGTAAGTGTTTGTATCATACGTCATTCTACAACAAGGACAGAATCTGTCGTAAGTGTCACGTCATTCTAAAACAAGGACGGAATCTGTCGTAAGTGTTTGTATCATACGTCATTCTACAACAAGGACAGAATCTGTCGTAAGTGTCACGTCATTCTACAACAAGGACAGAATCTGTTGTAAGTGTCACGTCATTCTACAACAAGGACGGAATCTGTCGTAAGTGTTTGTGTCATACGTCATTCTACAACAAGGACAGAATCTGTCGTAAGTGTCACGTCATTCTACAACAAGGACAGAATCTGTCGTAAGTGTCTGTCACACGTCATTCTACAAGGACGGAATCTGTCGTAAGTGTCTGTGTCACACGTCATTCTACAACAAGGACGGAATCTGTCGTAAGTGTTTGTATCATACGTCATTCTACAACAAGGACGGAATCTGTCGTAAGTGTCACGTCATTCTACAACAAGGACGGAATCTGTCGTAATTGTTTGTATCATACGTCATTCTACAACAAGGACAGAATCTGTCGTAAGTGTCACGTCATTCTACAACAAGGACAGAATCTGTCGTAAGTGTCACGTCATTCTACAACAAGGACGGAATCTGTCGTAAGTGTTTGTGTCATACGTCATTCTACAACAAGGACAGAATCTATCGTAAGTGTCACGTCATTCTACAACAAGGACAGAATCTGTCGTAAGTGTCACGTCATTCTACAACAAGGACGGAATCTGTCGTAAGTGTTTGTGTCATACGTCATTCTACAACAAGGACAGAATCTGTCGTAAGTATCACGTCATTCTACAACAAGGACAGAATCTGTCGTAAGTGTCACGTCATTCTACAACAAGGACGGAAGCTGTCGTAAGTATCACGCACATGCACCTGTTTGCACTAAGCGTCATTCTACAGCCAATAAAAATAACTTCATTACAAAATAATAAAATGTATGTGTGTATTGTCAGCCCCACTACCCGGGTGTCTGTGATCTGACAATGCAGCCCACACACTTGTCTATTCAGGGCCAAAGGGGGAGTTCGGCTCGCCATGTCTTTTCGACCACTACTGCTCGGACCGTAACGCCAAGTGCCAGCGTGGCGTCTGCGAGTGTCGACTGGCCTTCTACGAAAAGAACGGTCTATGTGGTATGTACACATCAAATTAATGCAATTGATTTTTATTTGTAAGCGCACAACAGGCAGTCGTTTATTGTTTGACCTTGTGAACGACCTCTTTATCTCATCCGCTTCGGACGTACTGATCGTTCCGTATCCATGGTAACAGGACGGAAGTTGCGCCTTGGCGAGGGCTGCGGCGGAAGTGACGTGTGCGAGGACCCCAACAGCCGGTGTACAGGGGGCGCTGGGGGCGCCTGCGCGTGTCTCCCTGGTTACATAGAGGAACGCGGAAACTGCCGTGAGTTACCGTCATTGGCCAGTTTGTGTCTGTACAAGAAGACGTGTGTCGTTAGCGGAACATTGGTGGTTTCTGGTTCCCAAGGAATCTAGGTAGTTAAGACCATTTTTATTGATATGCTTATTAATTGAAGAAAGTGTTAATATGTTCAATTACCTTGGTCCTGACACTACTCTCCCTCCCTCCCCCCGATCACGAAAATAATGTTATTGTATAATTCTAAACACGTGATCGGGTTCTTAATTCGTCGGTCCACTCGATGTGACCTTGACCATGTATTGATATGTTGCATTCAGAGCGTCCCGGTATCCTTGGATCCACGTGTCTCTCTGGACAACTCTGTGTCAACGTCAACGTCACGTGCGACTCCGACGTCTGTAGCTGTAAGCCGCAGTACTTCAAGTACGACGGCCGATGTCGTAAGTATGACAGCTGTTAACCGCAGTACTTCAAGTACGACTGCCGATGTCGTAAGTATGACAGCTGTAAACCGCAGTACTTCAAGTACGACGGCCGATATCGAAAGTATGACAGCTGTAAACCGCAGTACTTTCAAGTACGACGGCCGATATCGTAAGTATGACAGCTGTAAACCGCAGTACTTCAAGTACGACGGCCGATGTGGTAAGTATGACAGCTGTAAGCCGCAGTACTTCAAGTACGACGGCCGATGTCGTAAGTATGACGGCTGTAAACCCCAGTACTTCAAATAGGACGGCCGATGTCGTAAGTATGACAGCTGTAAGCCGCAGTACTTGAGGTACGACGGCCGATGTCGTAAGTATGACAGCTGTAAACCCCAGTACTTCAAATACGACGGCCGATGTCGTAAGTATAACAGCTGTAAACCGCAGTACTTCAAGTACGACGGCCGATGTGGTAAGTATGACATCTGTAAGCCGCAGTACTTCAAGTACAACGGCCGATGTCGTAAGTATGACAGCTGTAAACCGCAGTACTTCAAGTACGACGGCCGATATCGTAAGTATGACAGCTGTAAACCGCAGTACTTCAAGTACGACGGCCGTTGTCGTAAGTATGACAGCTGTAAGCCGCAGTACTTCAAGTACGACGGCCGATGTTGTAAGTATGACAGCTGTAAGCCGCAGTGCTTCAAGTACGACGGCCCATGTCGTAAGTATGACAGCTGTAAGCCGCAGTACTTCAAGTACGAGTGCCGATGTCGTAAGTATGACAGCTGTAAACCGCAGCACTTCAAGTACGACGGCCGATGTCGTAAATATGACAGCTGTAAACCGCAGTACTTCAAGTACGACTGCCGATGTCGTAAGTATGACAGCTGTAAACCGCAGCACTTCAAGTACGACGGCCGATGTCGTAAGTATGACAGCTGTAAACTGCAGTACTTCAAGTACGACGGCCGATGTCGTAAGTATGACAGCTGTGGGCCGCAGTACTTTACGTACGACGGCCGATGTCGTAAGTATGACAGATGTAAGCCGCAGTACTTCAAGTACGACGGTCAAATGCCGTAAGTATGACAGATGTAAGCCGCAGTATCTGAAGTACTACTGCTACAGGTGGAGCTTATAAACCAGGCATCTAAATTTTCTTTTATGACTGTCACAAAGACTGTAGACCGCATTCTCTCTCCAAACTACGACGCAGTTAACTTGACTTCGTGCCTGACGTTCCGTTGCCAGGGTTACGCGTGCCGCTGGGACGCGTGTGTTCGTCCGATGACGTGTGTTCTGACCCCGAGGCCGAGTGCCAGGGGGGTTACTGCAGCTGTAGGCTGACCCACTACAACGACAACGGAATCTGTGGTGAGTGACCCCCCCCCCTCTCCCCCCCTCCAAGCCTACGTACATGGGTTGTGGCAAACAAATGGGTTTAAATATCAATACTTCAACTTACATTACATAATTTTATTAATTACCTTACATAATTATCATTTTGTTTTGTACGTCTTTAGCACTCACAATAACTATAACTATTACTAGTTTCGATCGGGGCATATCTATTGGTAAATTGGCCACCTCTCTGCCTGCGAAAGATGGTACAATTGCAAGCCACTGGTACGTAGATATTGGAACATTTATCAAGCCTGTGTTCGCGTAATGTCTATTATGTGAGTGTAATAGGTTGGTGACCTCTCTCTGTAGCTGTCAGGGGCAAGGTCACGACCCCTTGTCTCATCACGAGATCGTCATACAACGGGTGCAGCGACAACAACGCCGAATGTCAGGCTGGGCTGTGCATCTGTCGGTCAGAGTACTTCCTGAAGGACGGATCGTGTGGTGAGTGTGAGGCTGGGCTGTGCATCTGTCGGTCAGAGTACTTCCTGAAGGACCGATCGTGTGGTGAGTGTGAGGCTGGACTGTGCATCTGTGGGTCAGAGTACTTCCTGAAGGACGGATCGTGTGGTGAGTGTGAGGCTGGACTGTGCATCTGTGGGTCAGAGTACTTCCTGAAGGACGGATCGTGTGGTGAGTGTGAGGCTGGACTGTGCATCTGTGGGTCAGAGTACTTCCTGAAGGACGGATCGTGTGGTGAGTGTGAGGCTGGACTGTGCATCTGTGGGTCAGAGTACTTCCTGAAGGACGCATCGTGTGGTGAGTGTGAGGCTGGACTGTGTATCTGTCGGTCAGAGTACTTCCTGATGGACGGATCGTGTGGTGAGTGTGAGGCTGGACTGTGCATCTGTGGGTCAGAGTACTTTCTGAAGGACGCATCGTGTGGTGAGTGTGAGGCTGGACTGTGCATCTGTGGGTCAGAGTACTTCCTGATGGACGGATCGTGTGGTGAGTGTGAGGCTGGACTGTGCATCTGTGGGTCAGAGTACTTCCTGAAGGACGGATCGTGTGGTGAGTGTGAGGCTGGACTGTGCATCTGTGGGTCAGAGTACTTTCTGAAGGACGCATCGTGTGGTGAGTGTGAGGCTGGACTGTGCATATGTGGGTCAGAGTACTTCCTGAAGGACGGATCGTGTGGTGAGTGTGAGGCTGGGCTGTGCATCTGTCGGTCAGAGTACTTCCTGATGGACGGATCGTGTGGTGAGTGTGAGGCTGGACTGTGTATCTGTGGGTCAGAGTACTTACCGAAGGACGGATCGTGTGGTGAGCTCTGACTCAGTGCTTCCTAAGGTTAATTCAGTACTCAGTCAGCACTCACTTAATGTTCGATCAGTGTTCACGTTTTGTTCTGGCACTAATTGTTAGTACTTTCTAAGTACTCAGTACTGCCTAATTGTATTCATTTTTCTATGTTGGGGAAAGCCATTCTCTCAGCATATATCACGTACGACCCACGCCTACCTTTAATATTCTACTTTATTTTGTGTACTCTACCATTAAAAATAAACCCTCACGTTTCGCTTATTGTTTACTCAGGGTTGACTCACAATGTTCTTCAATATGTATGAATATAAATAAAGATATTGATCTAAACATTTATTTATTGATATTACGAACTTCTTTAGTATCTCACCGTACCTCCTCATCACTTATAATGGTGATAATGATGACTAGCGATGAATCTCCATTAATTAAACATTATCTTTTGTTCTCCGTACAAAATGCGTAATTCTGGTGGATACTGGACACTGAGTGGATTGTAACTCTGAACCAACCATATAATGCATGTATATATTGGTTGACAGTGCCCAAGGTGCCCTTGATGCAGCGTTGTGAGGCCGGTGACCAGTGTACGGACCGTAACGCCATCTGTCTGATGAGCACGTGTCAGTGTCAGAAAGGATTCTCCAACAGAGGCGGGACCTGCAGTACGTATCATAGTCTGTTAATTTGTGGACCGTTACCCCCTGTGTCTGATGAGCACGTGTCAGTGCCAGAAAGGATTCTCCAACAGAGGCGGGACCTGCAGTACGTATCATAGTCTGTTAATTTGTGGACCGTTACCCCCTGTGTCTGATGAGCACGTGTCAGTGCCAGAAAGGCTTCTCCAACAGAGGCGGGACCTGCAGTATGTATCATAGTCTGTTAATTTGTGGACCGTTACCCCCTGTGTCTGATGAGCACGTGTCAGTGCCAGAAAGGATTCTCCAACAGAGGCGGGACCTGCAGTATGTATCATAGTCTGTTAATTTGTGGACCGTTACCCCCTGTGTCTGATGAGCACGTGTCAGTGCCAGAAAGGCTTCTCCAACAGAGGCGGGACCTGCAGTATGTATCATAGTCTGTTCATTTGTGGACCGTTACCCCCTGTGTCTGATGAGCACGTGTCAGTGCCAGAAAGGCTTCTCCAACAGAGGCGGGACCTGCAGTATGTATCATAGTCTGTTAATTTGTGGACCGTTACCCCCTGTGTCTGATGAGCACGTGTCAGTGCCAGAAAGGATTCTCCAACAGAGGCGGGACCTGCAGTATGTATCATAGTCTGTTTATTTTCCGCCAGCTTAGGCCGTGGGCTCATGGCACAACCCATTTAAACATTATTTGGTAACATTGCACAATCAATAATGTTTTTAAGACAGTGATACGTGTATGCTGCCAGGTGACTTAGCATCTTGTCATTCGTTGTCTTCATTATTGTATAGCAGTTAACTTTCGTAACATTTTTCAGGAATACAAATTTCGTTTCGGTTTCGTATATCATCAAATTGCCGACACACACGTGAAAAAGCCTCATCTTCTGTACCTTTACATTCCGACTTAAACAATAAGTGCAGTATCTTTCGTCTCTGGAAACACGACCGCGAAGCTTTTCTGTCGGTAATCTATGGCCAGAGCATCTTATTTATGCAAGTGCAATCTTGTGTGTGTGTATTGTGAACCATTGTGGATAAGGTTCCAACACTAAATGACACTAATGATTAAGCTTTAAAAAAGTCTTTTAACGTTATCGGATTATTCCTTGCAAGGCTATATTACATAAGTATTGTTTGACGTTACGAGGCCTTTCGATCTCACTTCCTGATCTGTGTAACTAGTCTTAGTTCTGTGCAGTTACAACTGTTATCGTCTAACCCTCTACGTCTGACCTCTGACGTCGTGCACACTCTACGCTATATTCACTATCTATCTTTCTAACTCTATACTTTCTATACTTATTACATCGTAATTTTAACAACCTCTTCTCTGTCCTCCTGTAGGTAGTTCGTCAGAACCGGGCACTGTGCTGGGTCCCTGCACAGCTAGCTCCACGTGCTTCGACAGCAACGCTTTCTGTGAGCGCGGCATCTGTCAGTGCAAGCCAACGGCCTACCAGCAGGGCGGAGTGTGCAGTGAGTAATGTGTCAGTACAAGCCCTTGGTCTACCAGCAGGGCGGAGTGTGCAGTGAGTAATGTGTCAGTACAAACCATCGATCTGCCAGCAGGGCGGAGTGTGTAATGTGTCAGTACAAGCCCTTGGTCTACCAGCAGGGCGGAGTGTGCAGTGAGTAATGTGTCAGTACAAACCAACGATCTACCAGCAGGGCGGAGTGTGTAATGTGTTAGTACAAGCCCTTGGTCTACCAGCAGGGCGGAGTGTGCAGTGAGTAAAGTGTCAGTACAAACCATCGATCTGCCAGCAGGGCGGAGTGTGTAATGTGTCAGTACAAGCCCTTGGTCTACCAGCAGGGCGGAGTGTGCAGTGAGTAATGTGTCAGTACAAGCCAACGATCTACCAGCAGGGCGGAGTGTGTAATGTGTTAGTACAAGCCCTTGGTCTACCAGCAGGGCGGAGTGTGCAGTGAGTAATGTGTCAGTACAAACCATCGATCTGCCAGCAGGGCGGAGTGTGTAATGTGTTAGTACAAGCCCTTGGTCTACCAGCAGGGCGGAGTGTGTAATGTGTTAGTACAAGCCCTTGGTCTACCAGCAGGGCGGAGTGTGCAGTGAGTAATGTGTCAGTACAAACCAACGATCTACCAGCAGGGCGGAGTGTGTAATGTGTTAGTACAAGCCCTTGGTCTACCAGCAGGGCGGAGTGTGCAGTGAGTAATGTGTCAGTACAAACCAACGATCTACCAGCAGGGCGGAGTGTGTAATGTGTTAGTACAAGCCCTTGGTCTACCAGCAGGGCGGAGTGTGCAGTGAGTAATGTGTCAGTACAAGCCAACGATCTACCAGCAGGGCGGAGTGTGTAATGTGTTAGTACAAGCCCTTGGTCTACCAGCAGGGCGGAGTGTGCAGTGAGTAATGTGTCAGTACAAGCCAACGATCTACCAGCAGGGCGGAGTGTGTAATGTGTTAGTACAAGCCCTTGGTCTACCAGCAGGGCGGAGTGTGCAGTGAGTAATGTGTCAGTACAAACCAACGATCTACCAGCAGGGCGGAGTGTGTAATGTGTTAGTACAAGCCCTTGGTCTACCAGCAGGGCGGAGTGTGCAGTGAGTAATGTGTCAGTACAAGCCAACGATCTGCCAGCAGGGCGGAGTGTGTAATGTGTTAGTACAAGCCCTTGGTCTACCAGCAGGGCGGAGTGTGCAGTGAGTAATGTGTCAGTACAAACCAACGATCTACCAGCAGGGCGGAGTGTGTAATGTGTTAGTACAAGCCCTTGGTCTACCAGCAGGGCGGAGTGTGCAGTGAGTAATGTGTCAGTACAAACCAACGATCTACCAGCAGGGCGGAGTGTGTAATGTGTTAGTACAAGCCCTTGGTCTACCAGCAGGGCGGAGTGTGCAGTGAGTAATGTGTCAGTACAAACCAACGATCTACCAGCAGGGCGGAGTGTGTAATGTGTTAGTACAAGCCCTTGGTCTACCAGCAGGGCGGAGTGTGCAGTGAGTAATGTGTCAGTACAAGCCAACGATCTACCAGCAGGGCGGAGTGTGCGGTGAGTAATGTGTCAGTACAAACCAACGATCTACCAGCAGGGCGGAGTGTGTAATGTGTTAGTACAAGCCCTTGGTCTACCAGCAGGGCGGAGTGTGCAGTGAGTAATGTGTCAGTACAAACCAACGATCTACCAGCAGGGCGGAGTGTGTAATGTGTTAGTACAAGCCCTTGGTCTACCAGCAGGACGGAGTGTGCAGTGAGTAATGTGTCAGTACAAACCAACGATCTACCAGCAGGGCGGAGTGTGTAATGTGTTAGTACAAGCCCTTGGTCTACCAGCAGGGCGGAGTGTGCAGTGAGTAATGTGTCAGTACAAGCCAACGATCTACCAGCAGGGCGGAGTGTGCGGTGAGTAATGTGTCAGTACAAACCAACGATCTACCAGCAGGGCGGAGTGTGTAATGTGTTAGTACAAGCCCTTGGTCTACCAGCAGGGCGGAGTGTGCAGTGAGTAATGTGTCAGTACAAACCAACGATCTACCAGCAGGGCGGAGTGTGTAATGTGTTAGTACAAGCCCTTGGTCTACCAGCAGGACGGAGTGTGCAGTGAGTAATGTGTCAGTACAAACCAACGATCTACCAGCAGGGCGGAGTGTGTAATGTGTTAGTACAAGCCCTTGGTCTACCAGCAGGACGGAGTGTGCAGTGAGTAATGTGTCAGTACAAACCAACGATCTACCAGCAGGGCGGAGTGTGTAATGTGTTAGTACAAGCCCTTGGTCTACCAGCAGGGCGGAGTGTGCAGTGAGTAATGTGTCAGTACAAACCAACGATCTACCAGCAGGGCGGAGTGTGTAATGTGTTAGTACAAGCCCTTGGTCTACCAGCAGGGCGGAGTGTGCAGTGAGTAATGTGTCAGTACAAGCCAACGATCTACCAGCAGGGCGGAGTGTGTAATGTGTTAGTACAAGCCCTTGGTCTACCAGCAGGGCGGAGTGTGCAGTGAGTAATGTGTCAGTACAAGCCAACGATCTACCAGCAGGGCGGAGTGTGTAATGTGTTAGTACAAGCCCTTGGTCTACCAGCAGGGCGGAGTGTGCGGTGGGTAATGTGTCAGTACAAACCCTTGACCTACCAGCAGGGCGGAGTGTCCAGTGAGTAATGTGTCAGTACAAGCCAACGATCTACCAGCAGGGCGGAGTGTGTAATGTGTTAGTACAAACCCTTGGTCTACCAGCAGGGCGGATTGTGCGGTGAGTAATGTGTCAGTACAAACCAACGATCTACCAGCAGGGCGGAGTGTGCGGTGAGTAATGTGTCAGTACAAGCCCTTGGTCTACCAGCAGGGCGGAGTGTGCGGTGAGTAATGTGTCAGTACAAGCCCTTGACCTACCAGCAGGGCGGACTGTGCGGTGAGTAATGTGTCAGTACAAGCCCTTGGTCTACCAGCAGGGCGGAGTGTGCGGTGAGTAATGTGTCAGTACAAGCCCTTGGTCTACCAGCAGGGCGGAGTGTGCGGTGAGTAATGTGTCAGTACAAACCAACGATCTACCAGCAGGGCGGAGTGTGCGGTGAGTAATGTGTCAGTACAAGCCCTTGGTCTACCAGCAGGGCGGAGTGTGCGGTGAGTAATGTGTCAGTACAAGCCCTTGACCTACCAGCAGGGCGGACTGTGCGGTGAGTAATGTGTCAGTACAAGCCCTTGGTCTACCAGCAGGGCGGAGTGTGCGGTGAGTAATGTGTCAGTACAAGCCAACGATCTACCAGCAGGGCGGAGTGTGTAATGTGTTAGTACAAACCCTTGGTCTACCAGCAGGGCGGATTGTGCGGTGAGTAATGTGTCAGTACAAACCAACGATCTACCAGCAGGGCGGAGTGTGCGGTGAGTAATGTGTCAGTACAAGCCCTTGGTCTACCAGCAGGGCGGAGTGTGCGGTGAGTAATGTGTCAGTACAAGCCCTTGACCTACCAGCAGGGCGGACTGTGCGGTGAGTAATGTGTCAGTACAAGCCCTTGGTCTACCAGCAGGGCGGAGTGTGCGGTGAGTAATGTGTCAGTACAAGCCCTTGACCTACCAGCAGGGCGGAGTGTGCGGTGAGTAATGTGTCAGTACAAACCCTTGAACTACCAGCAGGGCGGAGTGTGCGGTGAGTAATGTGTCAGTACAAGCCCTTGACCTACCAGCAGGGCGGAGTGTGCGGTGAGTAATGTGTCAGTACAAACCCTTGAACTACCAGCAGGGCGGAGTGTGCGGTGAGTAATGTGTCAGTACAAACCCTTGAACTACCAGCAGGGCGGAGTGTGCGGTGTGTAATGTATCAGTACAAGCCCTTGACCTACCAGCAGGGCGGACTGTGCGGTGAGTAATGTATCAGTACAAGCCCTTGACCTACCAGCAGGGCGGAGTGTGCAGTGAGTAATGTGTCAGTACAAACCCTTGAACTACCAGCAGGGCGGAGTGTGCGGTGAGTAATGTATCAGTACAAGCCCTTGACCTACCAGCAGGGCGGACTGTGCGGTGAGTAATGTATCAGTACAAGCCCTTGACCTACCAGCAGGGCGGACTGTGCGGTGAGTAATGTGTCAGTACAAACCCTTGACCTACCAGCAGGGCGGAGTGTGCGGTGAGTAATGTGTCAGTACAAGCCCTTGACCTACCAGCAGGGCGGACTGTGCGGTGAGTAATGTGTCAGTACAAACCCTTGACCTACCAGCAGGGCGGAGTGTGCGGGGAGTAATGTATCAGTACAAGCCCTGGACCTACCAGCAGGGCGGAGTGTGCGGTGAGTAATGTATCAGTACAAGCCCTTGACCTACCAGCAGGGCGGACTGTGCGGTGAGTAATGTATCAGTACAAGCCCTTGACCTACCAGCAGGGCGGACTGTGCGGTGAGTAATGTGTCAGTACAAACCCTTGACCTACCAGCAGGGCGGAGTGTGCGGTGAGTAATGTGTCAGTACAAGCCCTTGACCTACCAGCAGGGCGGACTGTGCGGTGAGTAATGTGTCAGTACAAACCCTTGACCTACCAGCAGGGCGGAGTGTGCGGTGAGTAATGTGTCAGTACAAGCCCTTGACCTACCAGCAGGGCGGACTGTGCGGTGAGTAATGTGTCAGTACAAACCCTTGACCTACCAGCAGGGCGGAGTGTGCGGTGAGTAATGTGTCAGTACAAGCCCTTGACCTACCAGCAGGGCGGACTGTGCGGTGAGTAATGTGTCAGTACAAGCCCTTGACCTACCAGCAGGGCGGAGTGTGCGGTGAGTAATGTGTCAGTACAAGCCCTTGACCTACCAGCAGGGCGGAGTGTGCGGTGAGTAATGTGTCAGTACAAGCCCTTGACCTACCAGCAGGGCGGAGTGTGCGGTGAGTAATGTGTCAGTACAAGCCCTTGGTCTAGCAGCAAGGCGGAGTGTGCAGTGAGTAAAGTGTCAGTACAAGCCCTTGGTCTACCAGCAGGGCGGAGTGTGCGGTGAGTAATGTGTCAGTACAAACCCTTGAACTACCAGCAGGGCGGACTGTGCGGTGAGTAATGTGTCAGTACAAACCCTTGACCTACCAGCAGGGCGGACTGTGCGGTGAGTAATGTGTCAGTACAAGCCCTTGACCTACCAGCAGGGCGGACTGTGCGGTGAGTAATGTGTCAGTACAAGCCCTTGGTCTACCAGCAGGGCGGACTGCGGTGAGTAATGTGTCAGTACAAACCCTTGACCTACCAGCAGGGCGGACTGTGCGGTGAGTAATGTGTCAGTACAAGCCCTTGACCTACCAGCAGGGCGGAGTGTGCGGTGAGTAATGTGTCAGTACAAACCCTTGACCTACCAGCAGGGCGGACTGTGCGGTGAGTAATGTGTCAGTACAAGCCCTTGGTCTACCAGCAAGGCGGAGTGTGCGGTGAGTAATGTGTCAGTACAAACCCTTGACCTACCAGCAGGGCGGACTGTGCGGTGAGTAATGTGTCAGTACAATCCCTTGACCTACCAGCAGGGCGGACTGTGCGGTGAGTAATGTGTCAGTACAAGCCCTTGACCTACCAGCAGGGCGGACTGTGCGGTGAGTAATGTGTCAGTACAAGCCCTTGACCTACCAGCAGGGCGGACTGTGCGGTGAGTAATGTGTCAGTACAAGCCCTTGACCTACCAGCCGGGCGGACTCTGCGGTGAGTAATGTGTCAGTACAAGCCCTTGACCTACCAGCAGGGCGGACTGTGCGGTGAGTAATGTGTCAGTACAAGCCCTTGGTCTACCAGCAGGGCGGAGTGTGCAGTGAATCACCCGATGCACACCTTTAATCCTGTAATCCACGTGGCTTGACGTCGTGTCTCTTGTTGCTAGGGAACAGACTGAGCCTCGGGTCCACGTGTACTGGACGTAACCAGTGCGCCGACCTCAGCGCCACCTGTCAGAGCGGAGAGTGTCGCTGTCTGGACAGCTTCACGCAGAAAGGAGACAAATGTTGTAAGCAGGAACAATTTCTTCTATTTCTTGTTATTGGGTCCAATACCAGATAATCCAACTCAATCGATCACTTCATCAGTCCATTTGTTTTTTTGCTGAACTATTTAATAGGTATATTTACTATCTAGTTTCATTTAATATTTTTCTCTATTATATATGACTAAGTATCTAACGTAGTAATAACCCTGTTCAACGAATATTTTATGTGCTTTATTTTATGCGGAGTTTAATCACAGTCACTCCTTCACCAATTATTATTATTGCATATGGAAGGGACAACACAATTTCGACTATTTAAATTGATTTGCGATTAACTGCAATTTCACCCCTTCTTAATGGATAACCCTCGTAAGGATTTTCTCTTTATAATATCACACAACCTTCGACGAATTTCGACGAATGACGCAAGTATGACGCATCTAATATACCGTGGTTTGTTACAATGGTAAGGCCACTGTTACATCTGATAACTGACAATAAATAGTACATATGTAAGAGCTATGTATTACTATATGAGGCATATTAAGCCTGCTATTGTCTGTATCCCCCCCCCCCTCTGCCCCCCAGCCCCCCGCGGGTTTGTGGACTCCCCGTGTCTGCCCAGCTCTGTGTGCTATGACATGAGTACGGCCTGCGACGGCAACCAGTGTGGGTGTCGGCCTGGCTTCTACCTGAAGAGCGCTGTCTGTGGTACGTCTCTCATAACATATTGATAACCATATTTATATAATCAAGTTTATTAAATAAGCAATTTTGTTAATAGTTAGCAATTTTTTAATACTCTATTTTTGTTAAATGCTTAACCATTTGTTTAATACTTAACCATTTGTTTAAAACTTAACCGTTTGTTATACTTAACCATTTGTTTAATACTTAACCATTTGTTTAATACTTAACCATTTGCTTAATACTTAACATTTTTCTTTTAATATCTAACATTTTTTAAATATTTATATATATAAAATAAGATAGTGATTTTCATCGCTTGTCCCCCTAGTCCCCTACGTCGGCCTCTGGGCGCCGTGCTTCGACCGAGATGAGTGTGCCGACGCCAACGCCATCTGCTGGCAGGGCCAGTGCCAGTGCATGATGGGATACTACGAGCAAAGCGGCACATGCGGTACGAGACCAGTGTAGATGGATCTTAATCCTAAATATTCTTGGCAGATCCAGAAAAAAAGAAGGGGGTGGGATATCAGGAGTCCCGGGACCCGCCACCACCAAACTCTCTCTCTCGTTTCGTTTTGAGCGTGAATGCCCTTTCTCCTATGCCCCATAAGAGCGTGGATACTACTTGATAGATCTGGAAAGATCTACTTTTAAGCATACGGGAAAACCATATAATTCTTCTGATTTTGACAATTAATATAATGTTTAAGCATTCTCGCATTGAGACCCATGGCCCCAAGTATGACGTTTTGTATTAGATGGGAGTTTCAAATTGTGCAACTAGACCCATAACTAGGGCCAGATGCAGATACAAACCTCCCACACTTTGAAAAATCCTGGATCTACGCTTGAATATCATCTTACGTATCCTAATCTCATCTTACTTATCTTAATCTCATCTTACTTAACTTACTTTAAATATATTCGTTTATATATATAATATATATATATAATTACATAATATCAGTTACTTAATACTGGTATCGCAATAAAAATGTCCGCGACATTTAATTTGAAATAAGGTGATTAACTGCTGCAATTAAGGCGATTATTATAATGAGTTGATGGCGCCAATGACGTCATCCCGGTCCGATGCCCCGTTGTTGTAGTTGCCATGGTAGCGTCGGGGGAGTCGTGTGTGCAGCGGAAGGTGTGCCGGGACCGGAACGCGGTGTGTGCGGGGGGAGTGTGCTCCTGTCGGCCAGGGTTCTACGTCCAGGACGCCCAGTGCAGTGAGTGACCGCCAGGGGGCCAATACGTGACTCCCCATGTGGGCCGTGGCGCATTGCATGATGGATCCTCCAGATACGTTTCGTGACTTTCGTCATACGTATCTTTACACATCTATATATCAGGCTGGGAAATAATCAGCCTATAGATAATGTAGATGTAATTGTTATAATGTGTTATTATTAATTAATGACGTTCAGAATGTAATTAATAACATTAATCCTAATAACAATGCGTGGTTATATTAGTAATAATAAAAATTAATTATATTAATGAAAATTAGTTTTAATAATATTAAAATGTATTAAATGTAAATGTAAAAGGTGGTAATAATATTTGTTCTGATGTGTTGTTGATCTTTATATAACGTGCAATGTTAAAGTAGCCAATGTTGTGTTTCAGTGTACCGGGGTCCGCCCGGCAGCCTGTTTGCCCAGTGTGCCCCCGGTGGGATGTGCTCCACCCTCCCCTCCATCTGTCTCGACCGCATGTGCGTCTGTCCCGAAATGCACTTCGCCAGGGACAGTTCCTGTGGTCAGTATTTACAGTGGTCATCGATACAAATACATGTAGTTATCGATTTGTGACGTCACGATCTATACGCAATGACACACGTTTTAGCGCCATTCGACATTGAGTGACGTGAGTGAGATCAAGAATCGTTAATAATACACCATCCTTGGTGAGATTCAAGTTATAATTTACTGCAGAATAAGTGAATAGGAAACTGGTGTATTGTAGTTCATATTTAATCTCTGTTTTAATGCGCATGTTGACCTGCATATTACGCCAGGTATTTATCCAGTAAACGGCCACACACCATCAATATTGCAGCAGCAAACTAATACAATGGAATATTGCTGATTCATGGATTTACTGCTGTAGAATCTTGACCGTATTTCAGGTTTTATGAGTGGCGTTTTGCCGTTTTTTATGTTGTAATTCTTCGCTGAACAGACGGGAGTTTTTGTTGTGTGTTTTAGTCCGCAAGGTGGCGCTCAATGATTACTGCGACCCCGGAGATCGTTGCCAGGACAACAACGCCCTCTGCCAGCGGGGAGTGTGCGTCTGTCAGGCTGCGTACTACGAGCAGAATAACCGCTGTGGTAAGTGGGGTGAGAGGGGTATGGCGTAATGATGACTTAAACACCATCCGTCTCCATTCACCTTGTACCGATCTGGGGTAAATCACTAACTGCCGAACTAAAGAAATGAAGCAGCGTTATGTTAGAAACTATGTTACGCAATTGAGAAGGGGTATTTGTATTTTTAATCATAATTATCTAACGCAAGTTTTATGCATAGATATAAACATTGATTTATATCATTTTGTACACACATTTAAAAAAAAAAAATTAATGTTGCATCGAGAAGTTCTCAAGCTAATATTTTCGTTGCTCGTGTATTTAGAGACATTTGTTAAATTTACATGTATAATATATCATTTAGGAGTCTCAGCGAAATGGTCGCCACTTACATCTGTCAGTATTACGGGCGCACGAGGTGTTACTGCTGTCGGTCTAAGTGACGTTTTGATATTGTTTGCAGTGGCTTTCGGAACTTACAACGCGCCGTGCCTGTTCGGGTCCGAGTGTCTGACCCTCAACTCCCAGTGCTTCAGCGGTCTCTGTTCCTGCCGCTCCGGCCACTTCTACAAGGATGGCGTCTGTAGTGAGTGTCAGGGGCCAGGAGTACAGGGGGGGGGGGGGTGCGGAGGGTGCGGGGATATATTATGGCACGATAGTGTACATATTTAATAAAGATTAACCTAATTATAAATTATAGTTCCCGTGATCCGACTTCAGGGCCCGGGTTACTATGGCGACGTGTGTTATAGTTTTGTGTTCCGATTTGAGGACACGGGTTATTATGGTGACATGTGTTTCAGTTCCCATCATTTCTCTGGAGGACAGTGTAACTATGATGATATTTCAGTTCCCGCCATAAGATATGTGTTTCTATGGTGACGTGTGTTTCAGTTCCCGCCATTCGCCTGGAGGACACATGTGACTATGGCGACGTGTGCCAAGATAACAACGCCGAGTGTACGACCGGCTATTGTCGCTGCCGCACCGGCTACCAGGCCAACTCCGGGCTGTGTGGTGAGTGCCCCCCCCCACCTCGTCCTGTCCTCTCCTGCCACACCAGCTACCGGGCCAACTCCGGGCTGTGTGGTGAGTGCCCCCCTCCCCCCTCATCCTGTCCTCTCCTGCCGCACCGGCTACCAGGCCAACTCCGGGCTGTGTGGTGAGTGCCCCCCCCCCTCGCCCTGTCCTCTCCTGCCGCACCGGCTACCAGGCCAACTCCGGGCTGTGTGGTGAGTGCCCCCCCCCTCGTCCTGTCCTCTCCTGCCGCACCGGCTACCAGGCCAACTCCGGGCTGTGTGGTGAGTGCCCCCCCCCCTCGTCCTGTCCTCTTCTGCCGCACTGGCTACCAGGCCAACTCCGGGCTGTGTGGTGAGTGCCCCCACCCTCATCCTGTCCTCTCCTGCCGCACCGGCTACCAGGCCAACTCCGGGCTGTGTGGTGATTGCCCCCCCCCTCGTCCTGTCCTCTCCTGCCGCACTGGCTACCAGGCCAACTCCGGGCTGTGTGGTGAGTGCCCCCCCCCCCCTCATCCTGTCCTCTCCTGCCGCACCGGCTACCAGGCCAACTCCGGGCTGTGTGGTGAGTGCCCCCCCCCCCTCGTCCTGTCCTCTCCTGCCGCACCGGCTACCAGGCCAACTCCGGGCTGTGTGGTGAGTGCCCCCCCCCCCCTCGTCCTGTCCTCTCCTGCCGCACCGGCTACCAGGCCAACTCCGGGCTGTGTGGCGAGTGCCCCCCCCTCCTCCTCTTCCTGTCCTCTCCTGCCGCACCGGCTACCAGGCCAACTCCGGGCTGTGTGGTGAGTGCCCCCCCTCGTCCTGTCCTCTCCTGCCGCACCGGCTACCAGGCCAACTCCGGGCTGTGTGGTGAGTGCCCCCCCTCGTCCTGTCCTCTCCTGCCGCACCGGCTACCAGGCCAACTCCGGGCTGTGTGGTGAGTGCCCCCCCTCGTCCTGTCCTCTCCTGCCGCACCGGCTACCGGGCCAACTCAGGGCTGTGTGGTGAGTGCCCGCCCCCCTCGCCCTGTCCTCTCCTGCCGCATCGGCTACAGGGCCAACTCCGGGCTGTGTGGTGAGTGCCCCCCCCCTCGCCCTGTCCTCTCCTGCCGCACCGGCTACCAGGCCAACTCCGGGCTGTGTGGTGAGTGCCCCCCCCCCCCCCACTCGTCCTCTTTGTTGGTCGATTGTATAGTCAGGAGGCTTTGACCACTTTTGGTCATATCGCGTCAATGGAAGAAGGAAGGGAGAGTGGAGCCATGTCCCCGGGGATAACCCCCTACTCTTTGCGAAGAAGGACATGGGATCTTTATCCTGCGACCTCACTGACATGGCCACAACGGGGCGCGAACTATCAATCCACGTGCCGTTACGTGCAACCTCTGAGAGGTGACCAGAACACTCCCCTTGTCCCGTCTTCTCCCGAACAACACTGGCGTCCAAACAGATGACGTCATAGATGTAGCCTATTCATCATGTGTATATGTATCTACTATCTCGCTCTCACGTTGCTGTGGCCCATTGTGACACCAGGCCCCGGGATTAAACCATCTCGTACTCTCCGACTGGCTACTTCTGAAAACATTCCATTCATCGCCTTTCAGAGTAAAAATTACTCGCACATGAGACCCATATTACATTCGAACCAATATGCATTCGACCCTTAATGCTCACCACTGGTAGAACAGGATCTGGCTGTGACTGCTATCTACTGAGAGCTGACGACAGTTTGTGTGTGTCTTTGCCTGTTGCAGCCCAGGAGGCCGGTCTTGGCGATCTCTGCGGTCAGGAGAATGTCTGCGTGGACGATAACGCCGTCTGTGTCAACGGCTTCTGCCAGTGTCTGCGTGGCTACGAGGAGAACAGCGGCGGCTGCGGTAGGTGTCTGACCCAGCCATCACAACACATCGGTCTCACCTATAATTATTTAAGCGGTTGCACTTGTGGTATGTGTTAAAAGGGTGTTATTGTATGTGTTAAAAGGGTGTTATTGTATGTGTTATAAGGTGTTATGGTATGTGTTATAAGTGGATTACTATATGTGTTGACACTGTTATGTGCGTGTTTCCAGACGTGCGGGCCGAGGAGGGCGTGGCCCCCGATCTCCTGGTGTGTTATTATATGTGTTATTATGTGTTATGTGCGTGTTTCCAGACGTGCGGGCCGAGGAGGGCGTGGCCCCCGATCTCCTGGTGTGTTATTATATGTGTTATTATGTGTTATGTGCGTGTTTCCAGACGTGCGGGCCGAGGAGGGCGTGGCCCCCGATCTCCTGGTGTGTTATTATATGTGTTATTATGTGTTATGTGCGTGTTTCCAGACGTGCGGGCCGAGGAGGGCGTGGCGTCCGGACTCCTGTTGTGTTATAAATGTGTTATTATGTGTTATGTGCGTGTTTCCAGACGTGCGGGCCGAGGAGGGCGTGGCGTCCGGACTCCTGTTGTGTTATAAATGTGTTATCATGTGTTATGTGCGTGTTTCCAGACGTGCGGGCCGAGGAGGGCGTGGCGTCCGGACTCCTGTTGTGTTATAAATGTGTTATTATGTGTTATGTGCGTGTTTCCAGACGTGCGGGCCGAGGAGGGCGTGGCCCCCGATCTCCTGGTGTGTTATTATATGTGTTATTATGTGTTATGTGCGTGTTTCCAGACGTGCGGGCCGAGGAGGGCGTGGCCCCCGATCTCCTGGTGTGTTATTATATGTGTTATTATGTGTTATGTGCGTGTTTCCAGACGTGCGGGCCGAGGAGGGCGTGGCCCCCGATCTCCTGGTGTGTTATTATATGTGTTATTATGTGTTATGTGCGTGTTTCCAGACGTGCGGGCCGAGGAGGGCGTGGCGTCCGGACTCCTGTTGTGTTATAAATGTGTTATTATGTGTTATGTGCGTGTTTCCAGACGTGCGGGCCGAGGAGGGCGTGGCGTCCGGACTCCTGTTGTGTTATAAATGTGTTATCATGTGTTATGTGCGTGTTTCCAGACGTGCGGGCCGAGGAGGGCGTGGCGTCCGGACTCCTGTTGTGTTATAAATGTGTTATCATGTGTTATGTGCGTGTTTCCAGACGTGCGGGCCGAGGAGGGCGTGGCGTCCGGACTCCTGTTGTGTTATAAATGTGTTATTATGTGTTATGTGCGTGTTTCTAGACGTGCGGGCCGAGGAGGGCGTGGCGTCCGGACTCCTGTTGTGTTATAAATGTGTTATTATGTGTTATGTGCGTGTTTCCAGACGTGCGGGCCGAGGAGGGCGTGGCCCCCGGTCTCCTGGGCGGACTCTGCCTCCCGTCCGGATCCTGCTCCTACTCCTTCCTGGACTGCGCGCCGACAGGCCGCTGTGTGTGTAACCAGGACTACTTCGAGAGAGGCGGACAGTGCGGTCAGTGCCCCAGATATCCTGACATTGATACCGCATCCAACAGTGCATGGCTGTAGTGGCGTCACACCACATAGTTACTGTCAAGACTAAGGGACTTTGTTACACTATCACTAGTAAACAGTACCAATTAGTTTACGGTTTGTTATGTGTTATTGTTTGGCGGTAGATTTAGTTTCGTACGATTCCAAACTTCCGTTACCTAGCAAACTAACGCTTCTATAACCTCTGTATCCGCAGTGCATCTCTTGTGATATTGTTATTCTCATGTTATTCTCGAAAAATTAAAATATATCTATGAAACACACTAGTTTTCATAAGTTTTATGATTTTGCTGATTAAACCATTACAAAAAACTTTCATGACTCCATGGCAACCAGGCATTGATTAATATTGTTCGTTCTCTGACAGCTCCCAGGGTGGCGCTAGGTTCGTCGTGTCAGACCTCGGACTCCTGTGGCGACGCCAGCGCCATCTGTGATCAGGGGACGTGTAAATGTGAGGCGCAGTACTTCGCCGTCAACGCTGTGTGCGGTGAGTGACTCACTGATCTCATGGCGTGGGCTCGATTCAAACTTTAAACAGTTCTATATTGTCACATTGGCCATTTCTATATTGTCACATTGGCCATTTCTATATTGTCACATTTGCCATTTCTATATTGTCACATTGGCCATTTCTATATTGTCACATTGACCATTTCTATATTGTCACATTGGCCATTTCTATATTGTCACATTTGCCATTTCTATATTGTCACATTGACCCTTTTTTATATTGTCACATTGGCCATTTCTATATTGTCACATTGGCCATTTCTATATTGTCACATTGGCCATTTCTTTATTGTCACATTAGCCATTTTTATATTGTCACATTGGCCATTTCCTTATTGTCACATTGACCATTTCTATATTGTCACATTGGCAAGTATTTTATGTTTACAAATTCGAAGTAACGAAGGGTTGGATTTGAAAACAATGCTATTATAAAATATATGCCGCATTTAAAAATGTTAAAAACCTGAATAACTTTTCATAATTACAAGGTTACAAGGTTTTGTACTTCATTATTCTAGTAGGCTGTTATTATCGCGTCTTCTCGTGCAGTGCGCAAGATCTCGCTGGGCGAGACCTGTGGTGAGACGGACAGTTGCCTTGACGACAACGCCGCGTGTACGGCTGGCCTCTGCCTGTGTGCTGATGGCTTCTTCCAGCGTAACCTCCAATGTGGTCAGTGCTTATCTCTTTGCTGTTTATCGCCGAAGCCATTTATATACGTAGCATGTAGCCATCTTATGTACCAGATGTGGGGTGATGACATTTCAAAAAATCAAAACAGTTTCCTCCGATATGTCATAGATTATATTCAATACAACTTCTAAGTAAATCTAACAATCTGAAAAATATCACTGTGGCCAATATCGCAAAACTACTTTTTTATAGTTCTTTTTCTGTGGATTACATATTAGTAAAGCATGGTAACAGGGCCCAGGACTTTAGCATGCGCTCCAGCTCTGTGATTTCGCCCTGACCATTAATGTTCAACAGTTTGGATAGATTATACTTGACATATAATTTTCATATATTGCTTATATCTGATGACTTCAAAATCAGTATGTGACAATGCTCACTCAATTAGAGATTAAAAACGCCATACTTCCAAAATAATGAGAATTTCTTGAGGTATATTGGCAACACCGAAAACACCAGGCACGAAAAATGTGAATTTCTAGAGGTCTATGGGCGTTTCCTGTTCATTAAAATTTATGGTCTGTAGCCTCACCACACCACACCTAGCTTCATCTCGCACGCCCTGCGCCTCTCTTCAGTGCCGAAGATTCTGATTGGAGGGGTGTGTCCGCGCCCCGATGACGTATGCTCTGACGTCAACGCCCAGTGTCGGGGCGGCCGCTGCCAGTGTAACGGCGCCTTCGACGTCATCGGAAACCAGTGTGGTAAGCACTTCCGGTTTGGCTTTCAAGTCCAGATTTGTGTAATATAGCACCTTTATTGATTTTGCGAACTTCACAAACGGAAAAGTCACGTATTAATCATGCAATATTTACTTGTTTGGAAATTACGGATGGTAATAGATTATCGATTTGTCATATGGAATACATCATTAAAATGCTTTCAAGTCTTCTCGCAGTTCTCCCTAACAGTTGAATTCCAAATTATTGACGTTACCGCTCATAGATCCTTATAGTTAAGGATTGTTTGATTGCCCTGGAGTAAATCATGGTGAATGATGAACAATATACGTTGTATATACCGTGGTCGTCTGGTCTGCAGTGCTACGGGGGACTGTGGGGACGGCCTGTCTGCCCGGAGGGGGGTGCCTCACCGACCACACGGCCTGTCTGGACGGGGTCTGCCGATGCCGGGTCGGCTACGTCGCTGACAACCTCCACTGCGGTAAGTACGAGAGAGCGTAGGAACATATGGCGATGTGTATTATAATGTTCTTCGTTCCCTTACTCTAGATACGGGTGGTAAATGACTTGGTAATTTAGGCTATATCTGATGTCAATGCCGACGTAAGAAAGTGTGTTAATCCTTTCTGGGCATATTTCGCTAATACTCCGAGTGTGTGTGGGGTCGGGAGGGGAGGGGGGGGGGTCGAAATGTTATGATAACGCTTCTTATATTAAGAAGTCGGTAGCCACATTTGGCTATTGATATTCGTTATCCGTATTTGGACTGCTGTAATAATTAAGCTTGTTGACCTGTACACTGTTACCACATAATGTGTACATGTGTTGTACCACCATATATATATGTCAATAACAAGAAAGATATTATTTCTGTTAGAGTATAGAAGGCACATTATATTACAATAATAATACTATATTTTATATCTGCACCATGACTGTGTGTCCTGTTATTGGTGTGTGTCCGGACGATTTGCAGTGGCTTCCGACGGTCTGGATCTGTTCGGTTCCCCCTGTGATGACGTCACAGATTGCCCCTTCCAGCAGGCCGTCTGTACCAATCGCGTGTGTGTCTGCAAAACCGGCTACCAATATGTCAACAACACCTGCGGTCAGTTGATGACGCATCCCTCTCTACAGCGGTGTACCCGTGAATCAATCTAAATATTTCAGTTAAAATGAATCATCCCTCTCTGCAGAGGTAAACCCGTGCATTAACGTGAATAGTTCAGTTAATGAAGCCCCCCTCTCTAGAGCGGTGAACCAGTGAATTAACGTGAATAGTTCAGTTAATAAAGCCTCCCTCTCTAGAGCGGTGAAACCGTGAATTAACGTCACGGTGAATAGTTCAGTTAATAAAGCCTCCCTCTTTACAGTTGTGTACCCGTGAATTGATCTGAATAGTTGAGTTAATGAAGATTCCCTCTCTACAGGTGTAGACCCGTGACTTAACGTGAATAGTTCAGTTAATGAAGCCTCCCTCTTTACAGCTGTGTACCCGTGAATTGATCTGAATAGTTGAGTTAATAATATTTCCTCTCTACATGTGTAGACCCGTGACTTAACGTGAATAGTTCAGTTAATGAAGCCTCCCTCTTTACAGCTGTGTACCCGTGAATTGATCTGAATAGTTGAGTTAATAATATTCCCTCTCTACACCTGTGGACCTCTGAATTTGCGTGAATAGTTCAGTTAATGTTCTTCTCTCTCTACAGTTGTGTACCCCTGAATCAATCTAAATAGTTCAGTTATTGAAGCCTCCCTCCTACCACTTTTCTCCCGTTAATTAAAAGTCCACGTGGCAGTCACATGGATGTAGCATTTACTTTTACAAACGTCATCACTGCTTAATCACAAACAAAAATTTAAACATGTAGCCTTCATGGTTGATATATGTGACGACCTTGCCCTTCTCCTGTATAGGATTGGTGTACTGGTGGGGCATCCCAAACGCTCCCTGTCTCCCTGACGGGTCGTGCCAGGTCAGCAATGCCCTCTGTCGGGATGGCATATGTGTCTGTAGCGACGGTTTCTTCGCCAAGACTGGAGACTGTTGTGAGTTGTCACGCTGTACCACCGCAGTGCGGGGGTCAGACATAGTCCAATATTGAAATAAAAAATTATTAACAAAAAAACATCGTTTAATTTTTCATAAACTTTATTAAAATGCATTCCATTTTATTAATTTACTGCGTCGATATTAGAATTTGGTTTCTTTTATATAGTACCAAATATTAGATGCAAAAATTGCATATCGTGGTTGGCGACTTGTTTGCCAATATGACGACATTGCTTCGTGAACTTGATGTGTCTTGTCGGCTTTTAGATGTGAAGGTCGTGCTTGGTGGCGTCTGTGCCAGCGGGGACGTCTGCTCGGACGCCAACGCCCTCTGTGTGAAGGGAGGCTGCTCCTGTCGCGACGGTTACCTTAGCAACAGTGGCGTCTGCAGTAAGTCGATGCGCGAACAAAGCCACTCCGTTCTATAGTGATAAATTTGTGTTTTTCATCCGAGCGGGCTGTGACTCGTGGACAGAAAGGTGGACTTAACGGATCTGTTGACTTAATTTTGTTGTTATAGCATGCATAGTAATATCAGTATCCTTGGAGGTTATGATCATATGTCATTGGTATCACCAACAGTTTCTATATTAAGCATGTACAGAAATCTCTGTGGAGGATCCCTTTGTATTAATGGCTTCCTTAACAGTTTCAGTGGCGGTCACTAACTCCTCCTCAACAACGATATGGGGCCTGGATCCCACACTGTGTAAGTAGTCACCGCCCCACACGCTCGGCATTCCATATGGACGGCTGTATATACGTACATAGGCTGAATGGTAGCGCCCTCAGCCTGATGTGGACAGGTCACTGCATGGTCGGTATGAGACTATGGGATTAAGATTCGGGGGTAGTTAATGAGAGAAAGGTGGGATTTGTTTGTCGGTCAATAGCACTTGTGCAAATATTTATTGTTGATTTGTACATACCGATGTTAAATAAACCCTAAGCTTATGTTATCTTATCTTACACTGATCATTGTAAACCAATATTCACACGGACGAAGCGTCGCCTGCAATTATCTTTAAAGTCAAAGTTCCTAAATATCTTTAATATATTTATTTGAAATGGTATAATCATTTTATACTTTCCCCGTGATAATTATAATGCGTCCAGTGCTACTGTACGTGACTGGTTCCCTCTGAAACAAGGAAACAAAGTTAGCCAAATTTACTAAGGAATTCAAAATAAAGCTGTTAACCTCAGATGTGTTAATGTGTCACTGTAATTCGTGCACATTGTAAGGTTTAAATAGATGACGGAATAGTTGTTATATTTTCATTATCATATGTATATTTATCTCATCAGCTCATGTCATTTTATCATTGTCGGTCAATAGCACTTGCGCTAATGTTTATTCTTGACTTTTACATACCGACGTTAAATAAAACTTTGTCTCATCTTATCTGGCCGTCCAGGGATCATCCTGTTGGTGTTGGCCATCCTGGCTGCACTCCTTCTGCTGTGCCTCCTGCTGTGCTGCTGCATGTACCTCATCCGAAGGTAAGTACGGACCCCCTAGTCCAGGCAGAGAAGATGTGCGTCTTCAAAATGAACCGCCCTTCCTTCCCCCAATCCTGGCTTTGTCTCCTCCTACGAGCCCCCTACAAGCCCCCTACGAGCCCCCGACGAACGAGCCCTCTACGAGCCCCCGACGAGCCCCCAACGATCCCTCTACGAGCCCCCTACGAGCCCCCTACGAGCCCCCTACGAGCCCCCTACGGGCCCCCAACGAGTCCCCAACGAGCCCCCAACGAGCCCCCTACGAGCCCCCAACGAGCCCCCTACGAGCCTCTCACGAGCCTCCTACGAGCCCCCTACGAGCCCCCGACGAACGAGCCCTCTACGAGCCCCCGACGAGCCCCCAACGATCCCTCTACGAGCCCCCTACGAGCCCCCTACGAGCCCCCTACGAGCCCCCAACGAGTCCCCAACGAGCCCCCTACGAGCCCCCTATGAGCCCCCTACGAGCCTCTTACGAGCCTCCTACGAGCCCCCTACGAGCCTCCTACGAGCCCCCTACGAGCCCCCTACGGGCCCCCAACGAGCCCCCAACGAGCCCCCTACGAGCCCCCAACGAGCCCCCTACGAGCCCCCTACGAGCCTCCTACGAGCCCCCTACGAGCCTCCTACGAGCCCCCTACGAGCCCCCTACGGGCCCCCAACGAGCCTCCTACGAGCCCACTACGAGCCTCCTACGAGCCTCCTACGAGCTCCCTACGAGACTCCTACTAACCTCCTACGAGCCCCCTACGAGCCCCCGACGAACGAGCCCTCTACGAGCCCCCGACGAGCCCCCAACGATCCCTCTACGAGCCCCCTACGAGCCCCCTACGGGCCCCCAACGAGTCCCCAACGAGCCCCCAACGAGCCCCCTACGAGCCCCCAACGAGCCCCCTACGAGCCCCCTACGAGCCTCCTACGAGCCCCCTACGAGCCCCCTACGAGCCTCCTACGAGCCCCCTACGAGCCCCCTACGGGCCCCCAACGAGCCTCCTACGAGCCCACCACGAGCCTCCTACGGGCCCCCAACGAGCCTCCTACGAGCCCACTACGAGCCTCCTACGAGCCTCCTACGAGCCCACTACGAGCCTCCTACGAGCCCCCTACGAGCCTCCTACGAGCCCCCTACGAGCCTCCTACGAGCCCCCTACGAGCCCCCTACGGGCCCCCAACGAGCCTCCTACGAGCCCACTACGAGCCTCCTACGAGCCTCCTACGAGCTCCCTATGAGACTCCTACTAACCTCCTACGATCCCCCTACGAGCCCCCGACGAACGAGCCCTCTACGAGCCCCCGACGAGCCCCCAACGATCCCTCTACGAGCCCCCTACGAGCCCCCTACGAGCCCCCTACGGGCCCCCAACGAGTCCCCAACGAGCCCCCAACGAGCCCCCTATGAGCCCCCTACGAGCCTCTTACGAGCCTCCTACGAGCCCCCTACGAGCCTCCTACGAGCCCCCTACGAGCCCCCTACGGGCCCCCAACGAGCCCCCAACGAGCCCCCTACGAGCCCCCAACGAGCCCCCTACGAGCCCCCTACGAGCCCCCTACAAGCCAGTCACGCTCAAAAATCCCCTTCGCGCCTCGGCGTCTGGCCTTGTGGACGACCACAGAGGATCCCCCATTCAGACAACTCCCTAAGCCATCCCGCTATGTGAGCGCCCCAGTCCTAGACATGTACCCCGAAGTAAACACTGAGAAGCCTCCCCCCCCCCACCCCCTACGTTTTTTTCTGACCCCCCCCCCCTGCTCCCCCATAGTCACCCGAATCCAGACCACCCCGCACCACCCCACCCCATGTACCCATAGTCACCCCTACCATGGCATCCCTGCGCATAGTCACCCGAATCCAGACCACCCCACACCACCCCGCCCCACCCCACCCCATAGTCACCGCTATCCTGAAACTTCCAACTGTTCACACCCAACTGCCCCAGTCACCCCAACCTTGCCATCCCTGCCCACAGTCCCCCCCACCCTGACCACTCACCACCTCTCCCCTCTTTCTCCCCCCTCCCCCACCCAGGTGCGTGCGGGGCCCGGAGGTGGACGAGGAGGACACCTATGAGAAGAAGCTGGTGGCGACGGAGGCGGCGGCGGACATGACCAGCGCCACTAGCGCCACCAGCGTCAACAACAAGAACCAAAGCCACCTGAACAGCATGTACAGCGCGAGCGTCGAGCGGCGGAGTCGGCACACTAAGCTGGGCCTGGACGACGAGCAGCTGTCCGAGCCCGCCACCGAGCTCTACAGCCTCGACGACCTCCCCAGGATCAAGGCCCTCAACGACGAGGAGGTGAGTGACACCCACCGTGGTGCCCGGGCGGCCCACCATGGCGTCGGGGCGGCCCACCATGGCGTCGGGGCGGCCCACCATGGCGCCGGGGCGACCCACCATGGCGCCGAGGCGGCCCACCATGGCGCCGAGGCGGCCCACCGTGGCGCCGGGGCGGCCCACCGTGGCGTCGGGGCGGCCCACCATGGCGTCGGGGCGGCCCACCGTGGCGCCGGGGGGGCCCACTGTGGCGTCGGGGCGGCCCACCGTGGCGCCGGGGCGGCCCACCATGACGGCGGGGCGGCCCACGATGGCGGCCCACCATGCAACGCTCTCTCAATGCTCTCAATGTTATTTGTATTGAAATAGATTAAAACATTGTATGACCATGGATACTGTTTCATCCATTCATCCTCCATCGTTCCTAATAAAATCGGCCTAAAAACAAAGACACCAATGAATTTCCTTTGGTTTCCTGCCACAGGTGCACAGCATTGACAGCGCGCTGCTGTCGGCCGAGGAGCAGGATCTGATGGACACCTCATCCGTGGAGGACGCCCCGAGCCACATGTCCCGCTACAGCAAGAGTCCCATCGGGTCCCTGCCGCCCTCCTACCACAGCGAGCCCCAGGACGGGCGCCGCGTCACCTCCAGTCGCCGCAGCACCGCCGTCAGCGCCGCGCGCCACCTGTCGGCGCAGAACCACAGCCACTACCGCGCCGCCGCGGGGGCAGACGACAGGCCGGGGTCAAGGCCGGGGTCAAGGTCGGGCGACCGGCGCGTCATCTCGGTGGTGAATCA